>CM010617.1:18068515-18645571 GCA_003430845.1 Xanthoceras sorbifolium | reverse complement strand
AGGAGCTGACTCGCCTAGACGATGAGGATGGGAAGGACGATGAAGATGGAGCCAAGGAGAAAAGCCAATCCGTCGAAGCGAACGCTGTCGAGGAAAAAGCCGATGAAGAAGGCCTTATCGATCCTGCCCTTGAAGGCGCGGCTGTAGTAGCTCTGCCTGCTCAGTCGAACGGAGACCGATGCACTGCTATAGTCGAGAACGCCGCACTTGAAGGAGAACATGATGATGTTCCTCTATAGAGGATTTGTAAAGTTTGATCTTTTTTGTACTTGGAAAATTTTTCTTTTCAGTCTGAATATTTGACTTTTTTCCCGGGGGGGCTTTCTAACTTTAGTTTTTCGTTCGTCGAATGACATTTTGGTTAATATACAATGACTTTGAAAATTGGTGATTTGCTATGAATGTGAAAATCTAGTTAACTTGAACTCGAATGTTCGACCAAATAATTGAAGATTTTTGTACTTGAACAATTTTTACAACAAGTAATTGTGATGTCGTCGTGCGACATAGAACTATTTTCAAATGAGTAGCCTCTAATCGTCATGCGACTTTGCGGTCCCTTGAAGAATCGATGAAGTGGTGAAGCCAGCTTTCAATTTAAGTCGTGCGACTTACGCTGAAGCTAGTACTTGTGATATTTGTCGGGTGATGTGCCCCTAGTTGAAGTGTGGGACATGTATGGTGTCATGCTTGAACTTAAAGAATTCTTTCTGTCGTGCGACTTGAGACCTTAAATGCGGGTCGTGTGTTTATGTTGAACCTCATTATGGAGATGTGGCTGGTTGACATGAGTCGAAGACCTTAAGTACGGGAATGTCAAACGTCGTCAACCTGCACCGAAAAACGTTAGGGTTGGCTGTTAGGCTACCAACGACCTTCCGATGCCAAATTCAGTTCCATATTGTAGGATGAAAAATAGAATTCAAATGACAAGGTTATAATGGTACATACAAGGGTTTTAGAAATTATACTGTTTTAAGTGGACGGCGTTCCAACTGTTATTGATCTCTATGCCGTCTATACATCATAGTTTGTAGGCTCCCTGTCCAACCACTTTGGTAATCTGGAAGGGTCCTTCTCATGTAGGACCGAGTTTACCTGCCCCTTGTTCCTTTGTGTTTTGTAACGTTTTGAGCCGAATTTTCCTGTTATAATGTCGGACGACTCTTTGCTGATATATCGCCAATTTGATCGCGGCCTTGTTGCGATGTTCGTCGGTCGTGTCAAGTTCTTTTCGGAATTCCTTGTCGTTCGCCTCTTCGATCGCATGTTCGACTCTGTAGGATAGGTAGTCATTTTGGTGGCAATCACTGCCTCCAAGCCATAAGGTAGGGAGAAAGATGTTTCTCCCGTTGATGTTCTTGCTGTTGTACGGTATGACCAGAGAACTCCTTGCAACTCGTCAGCCCATTTTCCTTTGTATTGGTCGAGCCGCTTCTTGAGGGTTAAGATGATTGTTTTGTTAGTGGATTCCGCTTGGCCGTTGCTTGAGGATACCTTGGGCTTGAATAACTTAGCTTGATCCTCAATCTGTCGCAAAAATCTTAGAAGTCGTACGATATGAATTGTGAACCATTGTCAGTGACTATCTCTCTAGGGACTCCATAGCAGCAAATGACGTTCTTCCAAATGAAACTATTTACTTCAGTATCCTTGATTCTGATGTAAGATTTGGCTTCAACCCATTTGGTGAAATAATCCGTTACCGCGAGCATGTAGACCTTCCTACTCGTGGCGACTGGCATTTTTTCCACTATGTTCATCCCTCACTTCATGAACGGCCATGGAACTGAGATGGGGTGTAGTCGCTCCGGGTGCTAATGTGAAACTTGAGCGAAGCGTTGGCACGAGTCACACCTCTTGACGAAGTCGTACGACTCTGATCGCTTTATCGGCCACATAATGTCCCGCTGTATAGGGGCTCTGTTGGCCAGGCTACTCCCTGCGAGTGGTTTCCGCATTGCCCTTCGTGCAAGTCTTTGAGTAATTGTTAAGCCTCAATCGGGTTGACGTATTTAAGGTAGGGTCTGGAGTAGATCTCTTGTAGAGTCGCCCGTCTATTATGGAAAATCGGGCTGCCTTTATTTTGATTCTTCGTGCTTCGACCTTGTTGGATGGCAGGGTGTCGTTCATCAGGTAATCGTAAATCGAAGTCATCCAAGTCAGTTCATCCGAGATTGGTTCGACTTCGAGCTCTGCAGGTTTCCATACAGCTGGCCACTGGACGAAGATCATGGGGATGGTCCGTTTGTCGGTTGTATCTAGTGCGGAACCAAGGTTGGCGAGTGCGTCAGCATGTGCATTTTCGGATCTTGGTATTTGTTCGATGTCGAACGACTTGAGCAAGGCTTGTAGTTGTTTCATTAAAGTCAAGTAAGCTGACATCTTCAAATCTCGAGCTTGGTAGGACCCTTGCAACTATCTTACAATTAATTGGGAATCACTACGTACCTTTATCCGTTTGACGTGCAAGTCCTTTGCCAAGGTGAGTGAGGCTATGAGGGCCTCGTACTCGGCTTCGTTGTTGGTGGTTTTGAACCTGCATCAGATGGATCGCTCGATGACATGACCTTCGGGTAAAGTGAGTACTACGCCTAGTCCGCTGCCCTTGACGTTGCTTGATTCGTCAACTGCCAAAGTCCATGACATGGTGCAAGCTCTATTTCCGCTCGTTGAAGAGTTCCAGGTGGGAAGTCTGCGATGAAATCCGCTAAGGCCTGTGACTTGATCGCTGTGAGAGGTTGGTAGTTGATGTCGTGTTCACTCAGCTCCATGGCCTACTTCACTAGTCGTCCGGAAAGCTCGGGCTTGTGTAGGACGTTCTTCAAAGGAAAAGTAATGAGTATATTGATGGTATGGCATTGGAAGTACAGTCTCAGCTTCCTGGCAGCTGTGACTAGTGCTAGGGCCAGCTTCTCCAGTTGAGCATATCGAGTTTCTGTGTTGAGCAAGGTTTTGCTGACGTAATAGACAGGGAGTTACTTGCCTCCTTCCTCTCTTACTAGTACTTGCGCGTACAGCTGTTTCAAATACGGCGAGGTAGAGAGTAGAAGTGTCTCCCCTTCCTTGGGTTTGGACAGGAGTGGAGGGTCTGCCAGGTATCGCTTGATGTTTTTAAAGGCTTCTTCACATGTTAGATTCCAATTGAATGACTTGTTCTTCCTCAGGGTGTCGAATAAGGGTTTACATCTTTCAGATGACTTGAGATGAAGCGGTTGAGGTCGCGAGTCGTCCGGTCAGTTTCTGCACGTCTTTGATGCTTTTGGGGGATTGCAAATCCATGATTAATCGTATCTGATCCGGGTTGGCTTCGATGCCCTTTTGGTTACTAGGTAACCAAAGAATTTCCCCGATGACCCCCCGAAGGAGCACTTGGTAGCATTGAGCTTCATTCCATACTTGTCAATGATGTCGAACGACTGTCGATGGTGGTCGAGGTGTTGATCTGCTACTGATCGGTCATTTATTTTCATATAATTACAACCCTTAAACCATATCTTTTAATTGTATTCTTGAGTATTTTTGGTGCTTTTGACGGGTTTTCTTCTAGTATACGGGTAATAAGGTTTTGTGCGTAATTGAAGAGTTTGGTGGATTAAATTGAAGATTTGGGAGTGCACAGCTATCATCGTTTGGAGGCTGCCATAAATTCTACAAGATGAACTGGGTTGAGCGGCCTTATATTTCTGGAAAGGTCACGATGTCTGCTTTCCGGCAAATTTTACGGTTCATGATTCCGAGTTGTCTAGAGAAAGTTATGCTCATTTTCACAATAGTGCGCAGACTCACGACTTTCATGTCGAGAGTTAAGTCATGAGTCATGTTTCGGAGGCCTTCATAAATTCCAGAGAATGAACTGGGTTTCGAGCTTTATATGTATGGAAAGATATAGATGTCTACTTTCCAATACATTTTACGGTTTGTGATTTGGAGTTTTCTAGAGGAAGATATGGTCATTTTCGTAACAGTGCGCAATCCTGAAATTTGGACCAGTGAGCACCGCGACCGTAGGTCGCGATACACTGGTCGTAATGAAACATCAATTTTTTTGGCAGTGAGCACCGCGAGCACAGTGCCGCGACCAACGGTAGCGACCCACGGTCGCGATGGCGACGCGAGAAACCTTATTTCCAATGTCTATAAGTAGAAAAAGGGCTCAAAAGAGAGGGGATTCGACTAGGGCTCTAAGGAGAGGACCAAAAGGAGACCAAGAGAGAAGAGAAGAGGCAAAGAGGGGAGAAGAAGATCACCTTGAAACCAAGAGGGATTGGATTCAATCCTTGAGCCAAAATCTCACCATCAAGCTTGGATTTGGAGAAAGTGGAAGCTAGACAAATTCCCAATGAGGAGGAGGACGAAAGTTCATCACACCTAGAGTTTTTCTATCCCTTTCCTTCTTTATTTTCATGCTTGTAACTCTCTTTATTAATTGGAAAACATGTTTAGTTGTAAATCTTTGATTATGAACTAAATTTGTAAGTTAGGGTTTTGATGGATCTTATTCTATGATGATTGAATGAATTGATTGTTTAATTTGTTGTGGTTGATTATTATGTTGTTGAGTAGTATTATTGTGCTTAATGCTTTTGAATGTGAAGGCCTACATTTAGATGATAAATTGGTTGTGTGTTATGTACCGAGAGGAGACGCCCACCACGTGCTCGATATAATGTCCACCTCAAGTAGAATTAGATAGAGATACTAATTTGCTTGTGTGATCACATAGGGTGTTTATTGTGACTAAAGCATTTTCATGCACTTGGATATACCATCGAGAGATAGGATATTAGTGTATGTGGAATATGTAGCACCCCCCGACCCGACCCGGCCGGACCGACCCGGGGCGCGCTAACCGATTTTCAGAACTTTTCAAAACTTCATTGTACATTTTAAACTCATTGTGAGCCCAATCAATAAATAAACTTTTCACGAAAATTCGGCAGAGTGCCGTTTGTTTTTCGGACTTTCCAAAACCTGTTTTCCACAAATCAATCCAAAATTCACATTTTTCACAAACACTTCTATCACTTTCAAACAGTTGCGCACTCTACCGTTTAATGCGACTTTCACAAATAGTTTATAAAATAATAACAAATCAGACTTTACTATTTACATTTAAATAATAAAAGACAGAAATCATAAAATAATTAACTACAAAACGTTTTACAAAACATATTTACAAATTCCCTGTATATGCATGCTTTCAGAATATATATACACATAACAAAAATATAGCTACCCAACTGTACAATTTCTGTGACTCGGTCTGCAACTTGCTCTTCCTTCAGTCTTTAGCTTCCTCCGGATTCCTGGTACCTACGCGTTAGACACAAAACTAACGCGCTAAGCATAAAGCTTAGTGGGTGTACTATAAACTCAATTAAATAAATCACAATATAAATATCTATTAAGAATAAATAAACCACAATATATATTCCATTCCATTTCAAAACGATTAAATTTCTAAATCAAAACATTAAACAATTTCAATCACTTTAATTTCAATAATGAGGTCAACAATGAATACTATCAATAAAATCATTCAGTTCACTTTTCAATTTCCACTCAATTCTGGCCCGCTAGAATACTAAACATATACGGACTGGAATATGGGTCAAGCTCCCAACCCCCAGAACGAATTCTGAGGAGGTACGTGTCTCCCAACTCTAGGACCGTGGGTACGGAACCTAGAGAGGTACATAGCTCCCTATCCCAGGAACGAATCCTTGGGAAGGTACATTAACTCCCAACCCCCAGGACGAATCCTGAGGAGGTACGTATCTCCCAGCCTCTGGACGAATCCAAGAGGAGGTACATCAGTATCATCAATATCAATCAATCAGTATCGGCGCAGTACTGCTCAGTAAAACCCAGCTGGTATACCAACCTCCTATATCCATTTCTATGTCTACGTATCCTAGGGCCGTTTCCGATAAACCAAATTCGCAAGAAATGTCACAATAATTACTCAATAATAATAATTACTCAATAAACATACAAATCACATAATATTCTTCAAGAAACATATTCAATAATTTTACGAAAATCAAAATCAAGTATTTTAACGAAATCAAAATGTTCGAAAATACAATCGCAATATAATCTATCATAAAATCGGTCCGAAATCAACCATAGATCTACAAATCATCGATTTTACATATAAAATAAACACTTTTCATACGAATAATCGAAATCGAAAACTTTAACGAAATCGAAATCGAAAACAATTAACGAAATCAAAATCGAAACGAAAACAAGAAACGGAAACGAAAACAATAACGTAAACGATAACGAAATATTTTTCGTAAAGATTCCGAAAACAAAAGTACACCAACCTCGGTACCGTTTTTCGTTCGAGAAATCGCGGTTCCACGATCTCTTTTTCCTTTCCTTTCCTTTTCTCTTCACCTACACCTTTCTTTCTCTTCTCTTTCCTTCTTCTTTTTCCTCTTCTTCTTCTTTCTTCTTCTTTCTCTCCTCTCTTTTCTCTCCTTTTTCTTTCTTTTCTCGCCTCTGTCTGAGTTCTGTGTGTTTCTCGCTTTCGCGAGAAGCTTCTTCTTTTTTTTATATTTTTTTCGCTACCGCGACCGCCATCGCGACCTGTGGTCGCGGCACCAGGTCGCGATGCTCACTGGAGTGCGTGCACCGCCTTCCTCGCGAGCGCGCCTTGGTCGCGCGAGTGGTCGCGTTGCTCTCTGCCCGTTTTTGACAATTTCATCGCGAGCAGTCCATCGCGACCTGTGGTCGCGGTGGCTGGTCGCGATGCTCACTGCCAGATTTTTCCATTTTCACCGCGAGCGAGCTATCGCGACCTGTGGTCGCGGTGACCAGGTCGCGATGCTCTCTGGTCCAGTTTTCCAATTTTTCATTTTTTTTCATTTTTCACTATTCAATCCGGTCCGCTGAAAATCATAAAATAAACATACGTTTAATTACATTTGCACCCCCTCAAATAGTAAAATTTATTTTCACATATTTCACATATATCAAAAATTTATTACCCGAAATACAGTATGTTACAGAATAGGTCCGATTTACCTCGAGAGGGGACTTTGGATAAATTAGATAAACACGGTCATCTTCATGAATAATTAGACTACAACAATGTTCTTTCATGAAATTCAATCGGATGGATTAGGTGAATTCAAATACCCTAACTAATCTCTCATATTGGTTGCTTGCTTTATTTTTTATGTTTTAATATTTTTATCCTTTTAAACATTTCGATTATCCAAATAGAAATAGGCTTGGTTAATTTTAGTACTCAACGCCTAAATATCCCTGTGGAGACGATAATTTTACTCATCATTTTATTACTTGTACCGACCCCGTATACTTGCGGGTACAAAATAGTCGCACCAGCTACTAAGGATTTTACCAGCATGTCGTCGATGTAGACTTTCATGGTCTGCCAGAGCATACTCGCAAACATCTTGTTGACCAGTCGTTGGTAAGTTGCCCCGGCATTTTTTAGGCCGAATGGTATCACCTTATAGCAGAAAAAGCCGCACTCCGTGATGAAGGAGGTTTTCTCCTAGTCGTTTGTATGCATAAGAATTTGGTTGTAGCCGAAAAATGCATCCATGAAGCTCAACAGCTCGTGGCCTGCAGTAGCATCCACCATCATGTTGATTTGTGGCAAAGGAAAGGAATCCTTAGGACAAGCCTTGTTGAGGTCTGTGAAGTCGATGCAGACTCGCCACTTCTTATTCTTCTTCTTTACGACCACTACGTTCGCGAGCCAGTCTGGGTAGTTCACCTCTCTTACCGAGCCAATGTCGATTAACTTCTGGATTTCTTCGTTGATAACCTTGTTGCGTTCGGGTGTGAATTTCCTTCATTTTTACTTTACCGGTGGGTAATCCGGATCGACCTACAGCCTGTGCATCAGGACCTCTTGGTCGATGCCGGTCATGTCCATGTGGGACCATGCGAAATTGTCGTGTCGAGCCGTCAGGAAACTGATAAGTTTGGCTCTGATGTTCTGCGGGAGTCGAGAGCCAATACTAGCTTTGTGGTCTGGGAAATTCGGATGTATGGGGACTTCGTCGAGCTCCTCCATTTCTGGTTCATCTTTGTTGGTAGTGGAGCTCGGGCCCTGTAATTGCTATAAGTCGGACGGCCTAGTCTTCAAGGTGTTCTGGTAACAATCTTGTGAGGTCTTCTGCTGCCCTCGGATCTTGCGGACCCCCCACTTGGTGGGAAAACGGATGACTTGGTGGTACGTCGAGGGGACTGCTCTTATCTCATGAATCCACGGGCAACCCATGATTATGTTGTAGGACGACGGGCAGTCGAGGATGAGGAAGCGAGTGTTCAAGTTGACACCTTCCGCATAGACTGGCAAGACAATTTCCCCGATAGTGTTCTTATGTTCTCCACTAAATCCTACTAACACAGTCGAGTGGCGTACGATGTACTCTCGTCAATTTACATCTCTCTTAGCGCATCAAGGAAGAGCACATTTGTCGAGCTCCCGTTATCGACAAGGATCCTCTTGATCAAGCAGTTTGCCACAGTTAACGAGATGACCAGTTCATCATGGTGGGGGTTGACCAGATCCGTGTGCTCGTCGCTGCTAAAACTGACCGGATAGTTATAGGCAGGGTCTGCTGGACGAGTTTGTCGGACCTCTGGGCATCCAGCTTGTTGTGCATGTCGTTTCGCTTCTGAATAGGTGACTCCACTTACTTCGGATCCACCAGAAATGACGTTCACAGTCCTCTCGTGTTGGGGAGGTTCTGGTGGTAGAATAGAGCCATTGTCGCATAATCTATCATCGTACAGATTCAAAGTCTTCTTGCCTTTGTCTGTCAGGAATTTTTTGAGATGGCCCCTCTTGAGCAGTTCAGCCACTTTCAGTCGTAGAGCAATGCAGTCTTCAGTCTGATGTCCGTGGTCGCCATGGAACTCGCACCACTTAGAGCTGTCCCTTTTATCCGGCGGGCTTTTAATCTTGGCTGGCCACCTAACTGATCCACCCATTCCTTTGAGGATGGCAATTACTTCTTCTGGCCTGATATTCAGGTTGTACTCTGGCAACCTGTTCTTTGGTCGGTCGACTGGCCTAGGTGGTCTCTCGTCACGCAGAAGGTTGTCTCTCATTCGGATATCCCTTTGAGAAGTCGTCGGGTAAGGCTCAGCTCGTCTGTCACCTGTTCATCATTCGACCCTCTTATTCGACCTGTCATCCCTCCCGCTCGTCCTATTGGGTTGGTAGTTCGCTTCTCCTCTTCTCATTTTATCTGCGCCCACGCCTTGGCTAGGACGTCCTTCATCGTTTTGCATGGGTACATGGTGAGCTCCTCGTATAGATCGGAATCATGAAGTAGGCCTTTGCGGAAGGCTGATATGGTTGTCGCCTGGTTGCAATGAGGAATGGAGACTTTTTCCTTGTTGAAGTGTCCCACAAAGTTGCGCAGGCGTTCGCCCCTCCTCTGGCTGATTGTGTAGAGGTCGTCGGACTGCTTTTCCAGCTTCCGCCTACTAGCAAACTGCTCCACGAAAGTGTCCGTAAGTTGAGCAAACGAGCTAATGAAAACGTTGAGGAGGTTGGTGTACCACTGCAGGCCGGCCCTACGAGGCTTGACCCGAAGCCCTTGCACATGCATGCCTCCCTCAGGTCCCATGGGATTGCGGAAATGAACATCCTTTGCCGGTATTGCACGATGTGGTCATCGAGATCAGTCATCCTGTCGTACTGCTTCATACTTGGGAAGTTGAACTTCCTCGGCATCTCCACGAGTGCTATCACGTCGACGAAGGGGGAGTCGGCAAAGTTGTTGGCTGCATTCTTCTTTATAGGAGCCAGCATTCCAGGAATGCGTTAGATAAGCGCCTCCATCTCTGCGAACCTACGTGCCAAGTTAGGGTTAGCTAAAGTTGGTTTAGAGTTTACCAAGTTCGAGTTCGACGGGGCTGAATGTGAGGATGGCTTGTTAAGTTAAGCCGACGTTGCCATTGGGGGTAGAGATAGGTGGCGCCTCATGTGCTGCCCTCGCCGTATCCTTCGATTGGTGCACACATGTCCCATTCAACAGGTTGCCTGCTGGATGTCGTACGACATTGGGCGCTCCTTCTGCAGCTTGGGTGCTCGGCTCCGTACCTACAAGGACTGGGTCTAGGTCGTTCGCCATCATACCTTGCTCGTCTGGGCGAACTGGTGTGTAGAATGTAGCATGGGCTACTTGGTCGAACGGCACGGGCTAGGACGTCGAGGCGTCTCCAAATGGACGGACGACGGTGAGGGAATTGACTCTGTTCTGTAGTTCTTGGTTCTCCGCCAACACCCGCTGGTTCTCTTGTTCTAGTGCTTGGAGTCTCTAGGTGTTCTCCTGCATCTGGGATATAAGGAGTTGGAACCTAGCCTCCATTGCGTCGTGATGAGAGTTGTCGGACGACATTACCGGATGTGTCGCGTTCTACCTTTACTCGTTCAACGATCGTCGTGCCCCACGGTAAGCACCAAATTGTAGTCCTCAAAAATTGCTCGGAAGACACGGGGCACTACAACCTGCAAAGAAAGAATGCACATGCCCCGTAGGACGTCTGGGATACCATGGTGGTACTGGCCAAAGTCACTCCGACGGTCAAGTTAGCGAGTGCTAGTAGATGAATAGAAGTTAAAAACAAAGAAGAGTGAGAAATACTTCCTTAACCCATGGGGCTAAGACCTTCGTGATCGGAGGCGATGTAACGTCGGTTGGCCGGACCACGATCGTGTGATGATCGGAGATGGCGAAGTTTAGTCGGAAGATGCTTTCTATATACTTTATGCTGCTTAGTCGATAGTTTTCTCCGGTTTTCACATGAGACCCCTTTTTGGAAGAGTGTTCCTTTTATTTATAGGGGTGATGATTCACCCGTTAGGGATGATGAATCATTTCCCTGATTCGTTGCCCCAAATCCAGGAAGATCTGGGTGTTTCTTTGACTCGGTCTTTTAGTCTCAAAGTCTGATGGGTTGGGTTGTAGGCTTAGGCTCATTTAGATAGGTCATGACTTGGGCCTGCGTGGACCAAGGAGGGTTCTATGTCGAGTGACATGTAGTGCGACATGGGAGGTCCCCGAAGTGTGAGGCCATTATGGAATCATGACGCCGTCGTAACTCGGTCCGCCGTGTGGCACCGGTTGAACGGGTGTCGTGCGACCATGGCCTTGTCGGGTGTCGTGCGACGAACCACGTTTGAGGCGTCTGAGTCTCAGGCCATATAGACTGGTCCCCTTAGGCTCTGGGCCGGGTCACGCAATGTGATGGGGCCTTGGCTTGGCATGTAGATGGGCTTTTGGGCCGAACCTTCACTTGTTTTCGGGCTTGACGAATTTTAGGTACTATAGTAGAGATCAAATATTAATTATTAAACAATTAAAAAGTTAAAAAAATTAAAGATTTAAAAAATTAAAATCTATAAAGATGGACGATGGAGGTCCATCTTTTTATTTTTCTAATTTTTTTTTATTTATTTCTTAATTTTTTAAATTTTTTTTATGTATTTGTTTTTAAAACTTTTTTGTGTTTATGATCTCTACCACCCATATATGGAGATGGACACTGGAGATTCATCTATGAAGATAGAATGTGGAGATCCATCTAGGGGTGGCCACAGTTCGAGAACCTATGGTTCTGGTTCCCCTAGGAGGAGGAACCGAAACCGGAACCTAGGGGGATCGTTCCGGTTCTCCACGTTCCGAATTCAGTTCCACACCAGTTACGGTTCCAGTTTCGAAATTTAAAAAAAAAATTAATTGAAAAATTAAAATATTGTAAAAAAAATTAAAAGTGAGTAACCCGAAGCTACGATAAAATTTAAATAAAATTACGATAAAATCATATATGGAATCGGACCCTTTGGTCCCGGCTCCTAACCGAAATCAAGACCAGGCGACCGATTCTGGTTAGTAACTGCACTGTTCAGTACGAACCGAACCGTGACCACCTCTAGATCTAATTTTTTATTTTTAATTTTTTAATTGTTTATTTATTTTTAATTTTTTTTATGTATTATTTTTTAAAAAACATTTGTATATATGATATCCACCATCAGTGGAGATCCATCTTTTTTTTTTTTTTTAATATTTTATATTTGACCTCTATCGTCTATCATATTATGAACGGTAGAGATTCATTTATATTATAAATTAAAATATTTTAATTTAATATATTTAAATATTTATCTTTATACCCTTGGTGCCCTAAAATTTTTAATAGAAAAGTTAACGGTTAAGGGTATTTTAGTAATTAAAATTGACGGTAAGAGGGAAATTGACTATAAAATGAGACTACGAGGGGAATTTTGGCTATCAATAAAACTGTGAGAAATTTTGACTAATACACCAAACTAGAGGAGAATTTTAATAATATTTCTAATAGAAAAGTTAAAGAGTATTTTGGTAATTAAAATTGACGGTAGGAGAAAATTGACTATAAAATGAAATTATAAGGGAATTTTAGCCATAAATAAAATTAGAGGGTGGATACACTAAATTATTGGAGAAATTTTAATAATATCTCTAAAATCAATGTATCAAATTAAATTAATTATTTTTTAATCTAACATTAAATAAATTAAGGGTCTATTGTAACCAACTAAGATAATTATTATGTGTCTTGTCTAAATATTTATTCACACAACTAATATATATCTATTCACATAATATCGAAAAAAAAAATCTCAAGAGACAAAAAGTATATTCGAAACGAAAGGAAGAGAAAGTCCCTAATGTCGTTCAAAAAAAAAATAAAAAAAAGTCCCCTATGGAAGAAAAATAGAAAATAAAAAATGATATAAATTTTTTTTGTTTTTTTTTTTTTTAAGAAAGTAAAAAATATATAATTTTAAAGATGGGGGAATGAAGGATCCCGAGTTGAGGCGTGACATGCGAGTGGCGTCGACGTGAATTCCACGACACGGGGCCCATCGAAACGACAGAAAGTCGCATAATTTTAGATTTTTAGTTTTAGTTTTAGTTATGGTTTAACATTCTTGCATTCAATGCCTAACTTTTGACGCTCCGTCCTGCATAAACTTAACCAACCAAAATAGACTTTCTTCTTATATAACCACCTTCCATTTCATACAATTCCATCTCTGCCATTTTCAGCTAACATTTCTCTCTCTCTCTCTCACACACGCACACACACAAATGAAGCCCCGAACCACTAACATTATCTCTGTTAAATGGATTCCCTTTCTCTGCTTCTTTTGCTTTGCTCTTGGAATTCTCTTCACTAACAGGTATCTCTCTCCTGAATTTTGAATTCAGTTTTGCATTTCATCGTCAAAAATTTAGGTCGAATTTCCATTTGTTTTCCTTTATTTTTATTTTTGGGGAAGTTTTATTTTGATGATTTGGTAAACGGTGGACTTTTGATCAGGACGTTGACCCCATCACCTGAATACAACGGTCAGCTCATGCCACGGCAACGAGGTGCCCAGCAGCTCCAAATGGTTTCCGACGATTGCGGTACTACGAAAGTACGTCTTACACTGTCACATAATCTAACTGTTCACTTATTGCCAAATTGTATTCAAATTTTGTGTAATTTTGTTTTTTTTTTTTTTTTTTTTTTTTTTATGTGCCAGAAGATTTCACAAGATAAAGAGGTAATGAACGAAGTTTTGAAAACCCACGGAGCAATTCAGTAAGTACATATTGAGAAGTTTGTAATTTTTGACTGAATTTCTCGGTTTCGGGCAAGATTGAAATTTTATTAATTACTTGGTTGCTGCTCTGGTTTTCATGGGGACCTGTCAGGTCACTAGACAAGGCAATTGCAATGCTTCAGATGGAACTTGCAGCATCCAGGAGTTCCCGAGAAACCAATGGCTTGGAAGGTCTTGTTGCTAATGCCACAACCTTGACCCCGACTAGGCCTAAAGTTTTCATGGTTATTGGAATTAATACTGCTTTTAGTAGTAGAAAGCGCCGTGATTCTATTAGAGAGACTTGGATGCCTCAAGGTATCTTGACTGTGATAGTCCCTTTCGCATGTCTTGTGATGGTTTTCTGTTGGTATAAGTTTGTTTTTATAATTGATCTTGTGTTTGATTAGGAGAAAAGCTTCTTCAGTTGGAGCGTGAGAAGGGGATTATCATCAGGTTCATGATCGGCCATAGGTATAAAATATTAGCTTTATGCATTGTGACAGACTAGTGTTGGTTCTATTGCATGTGTTTTGGAGCTCCTCATAGTCATAAGATGCTCCTTTGTCAGAGCTCTCTATTTGTATCATTTTGTTTTTACTTATATCCTTGTTGTCAGTTCTAGATTGTGCCTTTTCCATTGGTGTTACCTTTCAATTTTTATTTTCCAACAATATATAGCATCCACTGGCGATCTCATTTGTATGATTTTTTCTAAAAGAATTTTATTTGTAGGATAGAGTGCATATATAATTTGTCCATGTCATTGCACATTGACAAAATATTGCTCAGTCATATAGAATTGGGAGCTGACCTGAATAATATCTGCCTTCATTTCATTCAGTCCAACATCCAACAGCATTTTAGATAAAGCTATTGATTCAGAAGATGCTCAGCATAAGGATTTCTTGCGGTTGGTAAGACGATCTTCCCCAAAATGAATGATTGAATTCATATACTTTTATGTGACTTTCATGTCAACCTTCTATTCTTGTAGTCGCACATTGAAGGATATCATGAATTGTCTGCAAAAACAAAAATTTTCTTTTCCACTGCTGTTGCAAAATGGGATGCTGAATTCTATGTCAAGGTGGATGATGACGTCCATGTCAATCTTGGTATGCACTTCAGCTTAGCAATCCATTTTACTATTTATTATTGAAATTAAAAACATTTTTCTTATAATTTTTCCTTTTTAAGTAAGAAATTTTTTAATTATCATGTCCGAAGTTGAATTCTTACATGTCTCTCTCATGAAGGTGTGCTGGCTGCTACTCTTGCTAGTCACCGTTCAAAACCCAGAATTTACATCGGGTGTATGAAATCTGGACCGGTTCTAGCGCGAAAGTATATCTCGTACTTTTATATTTGTGAGAATGTTGCTATTCAGTTTACAGGTGCCCTCAACCATTGCTATATATTTCTTATTTAATTCCTTTGTGCTCTAGGGATGTCAAGTACCATGAGCCAGAGTACTGGAAATTTGGAGAGGAGGGAAACCATTACTTCCGACATGCAACTGGGCAGATATATGCAATTTCAAAGGATCTTGCCACATATATTTCTATCAATCAGTAAGAATTGGGAATTGTTACTTTGAGACCTGTCATATCGAGTTGGTTACTTCTAGTTTAGTACTTTTATACTGAACTTAGCAGTTCACCATCTTTTGACATTGGTTCTGCCAGCATTTTCATTTTGGTCGTAACAGAACAATACTATGAAAATTGCCATTGAAGCTTTGGAACTACTACATAGTATTTGTTGAAAATCTCCAAGATTAACAAGTAAAATTGTAATGAAAGTGCCCAAGAGCATTGGAGATTTGCTTTAATGTAAACCCTTGGCCTATGTGGCTAAACAGATTGGTTCAACGTTGTAGTTTTCTGATTGAGCTTCCACACATACAATATTATGTTTTAAAAAACTGAATTAAGTTTTTAAAGTTGCTGTTTGCTACTGCAGGCCCATATTGCATAAGTTTGCGAATGAGGATGTATCACTTGGTTCGTGGTTTATTGGTCTCGAGATTGAGCACATTGATGACCGCAATATGTGTTGTGGGACTCCACCAGGTAACGTTTCCTAAAAGATACACAAGTAAAGTCCCTTGTACCAAATCCCATTCTAAGAAGTAGTAATTTCTCAAAAATTATATGGGGACAGGACATCTTAGCCAAATAAAGAATGTGGGCCATATTTGTAGGATCATAAACATCGAACTTGATCCATTTGAGAAACAACTAAAACACTGAAATTTCATCATTGGATTATAGCATCTCATATGGTCATGTTTCCAATTAATTATGAGAAATTTCCCTATGTTTGGAGAAAATTGATGCATCTAGAAAGTTAAGCATCCCCTATGCATCCTAAACTCTTATTATTCACCCAAATTAGGTTGGACCTATTCAAGCTTGGCACTTGATCTATTTGTGGGGCACCTGTTTCAGGAATACTGTGTCTGCAGAGAACTGAGTCCTCATATTAACTAAATAATTCATTAGAGTACGTAATTTTATTTGCATTACCTCTGCAGATTGTGAGTGGAAAGCACAAGCAGGTGCCTTATGCGTTGCATCATTTGATTGGAGCTGCAGTGGAATCTGCAAGTCAGTGGAGAAGCTAAAATCTGTTCATGAAAAGTGTGGTGAAGGGGATGGTTTTGTGTGGAGTGCTCTATTTTAAACTATAATGAGTTGAAAGGTGTTTCATAGGTGAACAGCAGTCAATGAGGATTGAGTAGAGACGATGTTTAGAGAGTTGGGGTAGGGAAAGCAGAGCGTTTAGACACGAAATACAAAGTCCAATAAATAGCTACTTCAATTTTTTGGAGATTCTACATAAGTTATTGAAATCGAAAGACCTTTATGCAGTCCTCGCATGGGAGCTGATCCTTCGACCTGCTAGCTATTGCATATTTGTAAACCTGAGAAAATCAGTCATGTTCAGTATACATTCCTATAGTTCATTGAGGCACATAAATTAACTTATACCTTTTTATACCTTTTCCTTTTGTTTTGAATGTAATTTGTCAGATAGGTGTATTTGCAAAAGACTCGAATGAAGAGTTACATACTTGTTTCCTCGAACTTGCGATACTTTTTTCCAGTAATTAAAGTCCATGGATTGTTAGAGATAGACATTTTCTTTTTGATGGATATCCAAACTCCCCCGTTTTTGGAGTTTTTCATCTCTTCATTTCCTTTTAAGGTATCAAGTTGGAGAATTTGACAGTAGTTGTTGAATGGGTAGATTTTGATACCCTTGATGTTGAAGGAATCGTCTCTAAGAACATTGGATGCAAGTGTTTCCTTCATTTATTTCAATGAAAAAACGCTGTGTAAAATATAGTGCCTCTAAATGTCGAGATGTTACTGTTAAAGGAGCAATGCAATGAAGTGTTGGTGCTGACATGTGCTGAATGATATATATCATTACACAAAATTGTCTGTGTTTGCTATTTGAAGTTTGTTTGTTGGTAGAGAGCAAAATGAAAAAAGGAAAAAATAAACCAACACAAGTATTTATCGTTAGTGACTACATAAGCTCTGTACCAAACTTAAAAAAGGTCCCCACAGAAGGAGAGTTAAATATCTCTTTCAATGATACCACACTTCTTAACTAGTATCTTAATATTTTCATACCATTAACAATAGTCCTCGCTTTTCACTAAACGACACTGTTTTATAAATACGTTAGATTGTTTCACTTTTAGATTGTGTTGTCACTAAATTTTTATAAATACATTATTTTGACCCTGTTGATAGAAATCTTAATTTTTATCAGTGAAACTTAAAGAAAAACACAGAAAGACCACTTTGCTCTTGAACTCTAATTGAATAAGTACAATTATATTATTATTCTTCAACAAGTTAAAATATTTTAACAAATAACATATTTACCCAATAATTACAAAATTTTAATTAAAATTATGAGACATGTACAAAAATAAAATAAATCGAAAACATAAAACCTATAAAAAATTGAAAAAAATATATATTTAAATAATTCAAATATACATATTATATATATATATATATATATATGTGTGTATATAAATTGTTAAGAAGTTAAATATGCAATTATAATATTGTAAGAAATATTTAAAAAAACAATGGAGATTCAAAATTGAATCTTCATCACTGAATGGAGATTCAAAGATGGATATCCTTCACTCATGGAGCTCCATAGAAGGATCCCATCGGCGAGATGGAAATGCATCGATGGAGATGGAGATTCTTCTTCATCGGTCAATGGAGGATCAATTGATGTTGATATATATGTTCTCTATCAATGGGCGATGGGGATCATCTAAATCTCCATCATCCATTAATGGGCTGTGGGTGATGGGCCTCCAATCCTGGAGATTCTTTTTCTTTTCTTTTTTTAAAAGGTGGAAAAGTGACATATTTTAAAGGTTGTGCTATAAAATAAAAATACCTCTTGGAATAGTTAGGACCAACTTCTGACTAAGATAATGACAAAAATAATATATCTTCGATAATTTAGGAACTACGCGAGTTAAAAATCAAAAGATTTATAAAAATAATTGTTTTGAAAAAGGTGAGGGGCCATATTGTAGTTTTCCCTTTTTATTTTTATTGATGAAGTAACTGAGTTCATCATTTAAGATTAAGTATTATTAGGCTCCTTAAATTATTTGTCAAAAATCATACTTATATAATGTGATATGTGAATTGTAAGTAACACATCATCCATCGTATCATCTCATGATTATATATCATTCGTCATATTATCTCATAATATACATGGTAATTATAACTCTACGTACCATATTATTTGGACACGATTAATATTAGACTGTTCAAATTATTTGGTTAAAATTATGTCTAGACAGTCTAACATTACTTATATATATTAAATTTAGATTAAAGAATGTTGATATATTGGCCGGCAGTATAGTACCACTTTTATCTATTTTGTGATGAAGTCTTACTTTGGGGTTTTAAAATACCAGGGACAATGATCACTTCTTTTATTCTATATTTTCTCTTTACATTCATATCATTTAACATAGTAAATGTCACAGGCGTTAACAACAATAGGCATGGTGTACTGTACAAATTTGCAGATTATTCTAGTGGACAATTTTCTGAATCCAATCAATGACAAAACAAAATTAAATTATATCCAGATGGTAAGTGATAAACATTGTAAGAGATAAATCCTAAAATCCGAAATTTGGAAAAAGAATCATGTAGCTCTTCTAGGGGTAATTGCAAAATACTCCCGAATTTAGGTCTAATTATATACATATAGATATTTTATTGAAATTGACCAAACATGCCATGCTGTTAGCGGTTAATGGTTAAAATTAATACTCTCTTTTTCATGTAAAAAGTTCAAAATACACCTCATATATATTTTATTATTTAGTTATTTTATTTATTCAATAAAAAATCAATTTTCTCTTTAATCAAATTTTTTTTATTTTAATTAATGAAATTAAATATTTTATGGATGTTGAAGATTTTATTTTATTTGTTTGATTTAAGTGATGAAGATAAAGTTGAGTATTTGATAGATGAGAAAGATTTTTTTTTTTATTTGATTGTAAGAAATGAAGATGAAATTGGGTATTTGATGGGTAATAAAAATTTTATTTCTTTTTTGTTTGATTTAATTAATAAAGATGAAGTTTTTTTATTTTTAATTTATTGAATTTGTGTTGATAAACAGATGATGATGATGATGTAGAAGATTGAAGATGAAGATAAAGATGGAGTTGAATGATTTGTTTATTAATATTGATTTTATTTTAATTAATCTAAAATTTAAAAATTATTTTACCCCTTTACCGTTATCCTCTAATAACCATTAACGGTAGGGAATGTTTGTATTAATTTTGATAAAAAGTTCATATGCGTGCAATTAAGCCTAAATTTAGGGTATTTATGCAATTACCTCTTTTTTATTAAATATTGAATTATAAGAAGTTTAAGGAGAAAATTACATATAAATTACTGAAGTTTGGGGTGTAATTGTTTCAAAAAAAAAAAAAAAGAAGTTTAGGGTGTAATAAAAGGAAACTTTTTTTTTTTTAAAATAACACTTATTTTTCCTTTCGTTAGTGGCTAACAGTTAAAGTTAATGAAGAGAATGATAGTTTGGTCATTTCATCTCATTTTAAGAGGTTTTAAAGAAAAAAAATTAAAAAATTAATTAGAAAAAAGATATCCACATAGATCTCCATCAGCTGTAGAGATCTGATAGAAATCCCGGTAAGGGCTGCTAGTGCACACATGGAGATCCAAATGGATATATCAGAGCAGTGGAGATCTAGCTGTTCATCTTCTCCATGGAGATCCATCCAACATTTTTTTCTTCTTTTTTTAATATAATTTTCAAAAATTTTCTTTTCAGACAAAAAAAAAAAAAAAACCTTCATTGTCCATCATAGAGATAAACGATGAATATCATAATGTTTTCATTTATGTTTTTTTTTTAAAAAAAATTCTCTGTTGTCCATCTTTGAATGGACATTGGAGACTAGAAATTTTTTTTGATTTATTAAACTTTTTTTTAATTTCTATTTTTTTAAAAAAAAAATTTTAAAAAAAATATCTACTGTCTATCTCAAAGATAGACTGTCGAGATCCCAAAATTTTTTAAATAGATCTTTACTGTTCATCATGATATGGATGGTGGAATTCTAATTTTTTTTTTATATTAATTTAAGTTATGATATGTTAGGAATTTTTTTAAAATAGGATAAGGGTATCAATATTTTTTTTATTCATCAAATATAGTCACTAGTTAAAATTAACGGATTTTACTATCTATAGAGGATGTAAGTGTCATTGACTCATAAAGTTATTTTCTTGTATCACACCCAAAAGCTCACGTAACTTTCATGTAATTTGCTCAAGTATAAAATTTGAAAAAACTAATTACATTAACCTCCTCTGAGGTTTTGCCAACTATAAACGGAGTTAATTTTTTTGTTTATTAACAAATACCTTCTCAGTCTTTAATAAAATTTAGTCAAATGTAATAGTTGATCAGGTGAGGTCTTTGTCAAAAGAACCTAAAAATTGACTAACGGAAGAGAAAGTCTTTCTCAATAAACTCAAAAGTTAACTACGCCTATAATTGAACAAATATAAGGAGAAATAGGCGTTATTTATTCGATTTGGAATTGACAATGAATAAGCATGTCCTATTCTTTATCAATAACTGGGCTTAGTTAATAGGCCTTCGCTTGATTGGTTTTGGGCTAAGGGTAAAAAATACAAAATAAAATAAAGGAATAATTTCATTTGATCCCTCATTTTTGTAATACCTTTTTATTTTTTAACAATAATTCTCATTTTAGTTCGTGTCACATTACTTCCTACTGAATTTTTAATGCTCAAAGATAATGCATTTTTGCCCTTATTTAAGCATTAAAACTGAAAAAAAAAAAAAATGTTTTGCACTGATAGTAGAATATGAAATTATGAGTTTACCCGCATTTGAAATTATAATTTTACCCTCTTTCATTTAACCAAAAAAATAAAATAAAAAGATTTCCTTGAAAATCTTATTCTGTTATTCAACACATACAACATCTAAATTTTATACAAAATAAAAATTTTCAAAACATTATAAAGAAACATTAAACTAAAAACACTGTAAAGAAATTATGCGTAAAATTGGTGAATATTTTTTTTAAAAAAAATACATATTTAAAACATATATATATTATAAAAAATTGGAAAAAATGGTGGAGATTTTTTTAAAAGAAAAGAAACAGAATTTCTTTTTAAAAAATGAAAAAAATGGTGGAATTAAAAGAAGGCAGAGATCCTATTCAGATTCATCTCCATGATGCTGCAAGTAGGGGAAGGCCTGCTCGCAGTGGCCATGGCGATGGATCTTGCAGAGATCCATGCTCGAGATCCATCTTACGCCTGTTGGCTATGACCATGGAGATCCATATGTAGATTGGATCTCTACTTCCATTTTTAAAAAACAAAAATTAAAACAATTATATATATATATATATATAAATATATAATTTTTAAAAAAATATTTCATGGATGATGGGATACCTTTTTTTTTAAAAAAAAAAATTAACTATCTTTTAAAAATAATCCCCGCCGTTCATCTAAATTTATTTTTAGGGCAAATTGTAATAGAATACCCTGACATTTTGTCATATTGAAATAAAATTGTATTTTTTCTTAAACTACCATTAAGTACCTCGGATAATTATCATTTAGGTCCTTAATGTATTTGCAAATATTACTTTTTAATCTATTTTTACTTTTTTAATTCACACGGTCCCCATTTTTTTCAAAATATAACAATTTAGTCCCTATGATCAAAATTTTGACGGTCAAACCTGACATAAAGTATAAATTAATCATTTTATCTTTTTTATTAAATTATTAAATTAGAATGACGCTTATCGTTTAATTTTTGAATAACTTTACCTATTTGGATAGTCCAATAAGAAATTGATGACATTATAAAAATTTAAATATTTTTAAAAAATACTTAAAAAGGATTAAATAATAAAATAAATATGATAAAATTATTAAAAATAAAAAATAAATATAAAATATTATAAAAATTAGAAAAATGTTAAAAGTAATATTATTTATTAAAAATAAAATAAATTCAAGATTGAATACTTATAAAACTCAAATTTAGTAATTTAATACATACATATATATATATATATTGTAGTTTTGTTATTATATTTTTATTTTTATAATATAATAATAATAAATATATATTGTAATTTTATTATTATATTATATTTTTATAATATATATATATAATGTATATATACTATATAATATACTCTAAAATATGTATATATAATATTTCAGTTTTTTAGTATTTTTAACTAAATTTTGAGTTTTATAAGTATTTAATCTTGAATTTTATTTTTATTTTTAATAAATGATGTTACTTTTAAAATATTAATGAATTTATAATATTTATTTTTTTTATTTAGTTATTTTTAAGTGTGTTTTAAAAAAAATTTTAATTTTTATAACACATATCAATTTTTTATTTGACTATTCAAATAGGTAAAATAATTAAAAAATGTAAGAAGTTGAAAGGTAAAATCGTCTTGCTAATTTAATAAAAAAGGGTAAGACGATCAACTTATACTTTATATCAGATTTGACTGTCAAATTTTTGGTAATAGAGACTAAATTGATATATTTTGAAAAATGTAGGGACCATTTGAGTTAAAAAAATAAAAATATATCAATAAATAATATGTTTAAATACATTAGGGACCAAATTGATAATTATCCGAGGTATTTGATTATAGTTTAAAAAAAAAGTGAGATTTTATTATAATATGACTAAACATCAAGTATTCTATTATAATTTACCTTTATTTTTAAGATGGACCTTATGAGATTCTTAATTTTTTTAATTTTTGTTTATTTTTTAAAAATTAAAAAAAATTCACATTAAAAATGTAGCATAACAGTAACTCATATAAAGTGAAAATACTAAAATAACACTGTAAATAGGGGTGAGCACATTAACTAGTTTGAAAATAACCGAAAATAATCGACCGAATATAATCGAAAAAATGAGGTTATTTTCGATTATGGATTGTGACTCGTGAAGGTTTGGTTAGTTATTTGATAACTGAATAAAAATTGGTTACGGTTAGGTTATGGGTGGCAAAACCGTAAATAATCGAACTTATATAAATTTAAAAAAATTAAAAACAATAGGTTCCAGGCGTATGTCACATGAGACGTGGAAGGGTTTCAATTTAAAAACATACAGTATTATTTTGTTTTGAAGAAATTCCAAGACGCGCAATGAAGATGTTTTAACTTTTTTGCACTTTTATATTTGTCTTTTTTTTTATGTAATTCGGATTGTTTTTATTATGGTACGATTTAATTATGGAATGTATCACATGGACTGTTTTATAGACAGTTTTGTTATGGACGTTTTTATTAATTATTATGGTGGATGACTGGACGGTTTAAATTTTTTATAGTTTAAATATCTGATTGTATGTTTTACTGTAGGTTGTTGACAAGTATAATATAGGTGTTATCGAAGTATATTAAAAGAAGATTGTATGTTTTGCAATACAATGAGATAGTAATATGTTTAAAAATATACAAATAATTGGATAAAATATATAAAAAAAATAATTGATTTTTGGCCCAAAAGGCCTAATTAAGTCCATATGTACAATTTGAGCCTAATGAAACCCAAACCGAAATAACCGAACTTAATCGAACCGAATTTAACTGACTTTTTAAGGTTTGATTATTTTAGGTTATTCATATAAAACCCACTAGGTTTGGTTAGTCAATTAATAACCGAACAAAAATTTAGTTAAGTTAGGTTATAGGTATAACCGAATATAACCGAATAGTGCCCACCTCTACCTGTAAACGTTAGTTAACACAAAGTTTAACTGACAGATGGACTTATGTGATAGATTTTTGAAAAGAATATTATTAAAATCCCCTTATAATTTGGTGTATTCGTCAAAATCCCCCATCTAGTTTCATTTATGGTCAAAATCCCCCCTATAATCTTATTTTGTAGCCAAAATCCCCTATACTGTCAGTTTTAATTACTAAAATATCAATGACGGTTGACTTTTCTATTAGGAATATTATTTAAATTCTCTATAATTTGGTTTATTAGTCAAATCTCCCTCTAATTTCATTTATAGTTAAAATCCCCCCATAGTTTTATTTTATAGTCAATTTTTTCTATTCGTCAGTTTTAATTATCAAAATACCTTTAACATTAATTTTTTTGTTAAAACTTTAGAGTACTAAGGATATAAAGGTAAATATCTATATATACTAAATTAAAAATATTTTAATTTATAATATCAATAAATCTCTACCCTTCATCATATGATGGACGGTATAGATCAAATATAAAATATTGAATAATTAAATAATTTAAAAAAATTAAATTTAAAAAATTTAAAATCTACGGAGATGGATAGTGGATGTCCATTTTTTAATTTTAATAATAATTTATTTATTTATTAATTTTTATAATTTTTTTATGTATTTTTTTTAAAAAAAAATTGTGTTTATGATATCTACTATCCATCTATGGAGATGAACAATGAAGATCTATCTTTTTAATTACCAAACTACCTTTAATCGTTAATTTTTTAAAATTTTTTATGTAATTGTTTTTTAAAAAACTTTTGTATTTATGACATCCACTGTCCATTTATGGACAGTGAAGATCCAATATTTTTTTAAATTTTTAATATTTTATATTTGATTTCTACTGCTCATAATATGATGGACGTTAGAGATTCATTAATATTATAAATTAAAATATTTTAATTTAAGATATAAATATTTATCTTTATACTCTTGGTGTTATAAAATTTTTAACAGAAAGTTAATGGTTAAAGGTATTTTGGCAATTAAAACTGACAGTAGTGAAAAATTGACTATAAAATGAAATTAAAGGGGGGGGGGGGGGATTTTGACCATAAACGAAATTAGGGGAGATTTTGACTAATATACCATATTAGAGGGGATTTTAATAATATTCTTAATAGAAAAGTCAATAGTTAATAATATTTTAATAATTAAAACTGAAGGTAGGAGAAATTTTAACTATGAAATAAAATTATAGAGGAAATTTTAATCATAAATAAGATAAAAGCGGAAATGTTGATGAATACACCAAACTAACTATAATTTTTTTTTTAATAATATCCATTTTTAAAACTTTACCGGTAACGCGAACTAAAATGTGGAATATTATTAAAAGTAAAAAATAGCTTAAAACTTATGGACACAAATGAAATTCTCCCTAAAATAAATAATTGCGGTTGATTAATGTCTCTGAACACTATCTTCTGGAGAAGACATCAGACTCTACTCAAAGGTCTCCGTTTCCCCTCTGATCACTGTCAGCACTCAGCTGAGATTTCTGAGGCACTCAGACGGTAGAGGTTGAATGGAGAACACGGACGTGTTCTTGGGATTGCACGACTTTCTTGAACGCATGCGTCAACCCTCCGCTGCTGATTTCGTCAAATCCATCAAAAGGTCTCTCACTCTCTCTTTCTAGCTTTTCCTTTTTGTTTTAATTTGATCGAATCTAATTATGATTTCAATTAACTCATTTTTTGCTGTCAGTATGATGTCTTTTAAATTAAGTCAATGTTTGTAATTCAGCTACGAATTTTTAGATGAGCAGATTTTAACTTCTTTTCGGGCTTTCAAGAGCTGAATTGATAGTAATTTAATCATTTCCAAGAAGTTGATGTATATTAAAAAGCATACTTTGAATGTCATCATATGTACAAATGTTCCATGAAGAATTGATCGGTACTCAATCCAGTTCAAGGAGTTGGTGACATTATAGTTTTGCATAAATTAAATATGACAAATTGCGTAAAATGATTCATATAGAACCTAATTCAATATTAATTATCCAGTCTTTAGTAGTTCTTCAAATTTGTTTGCGATATTATGGCTGATCGGTATGAAAGTTAAATAGTTTCCTTAGGAAATTAATTGTGTAGCTTTTTATATTAACTTGTATATGGATTGATTACGGGTATCCCTATATTACGTCATAATGCAACATGATGTGAGCAGTAGGATTAACTGAAGATGCTGTGTTTGTCATAACATGTAAGCTTTATTTTTGCAGCCAAAATGATATTTTATTTTATAAAGTTAATTTTTTTTTTCATAAGTATATATTTGTTTTTACATGGATTTCATGCCGCAAAAAAGATAGTTTCTTTATAAAAAAAATTTCAGTGTGAAATCTCTTGTTGCAGTTTCATTGTGTCGATTTCGAACAATGCACCTGATCCAGACAGGGATAGTGCTGCAGTGCAGGAGTTCCTGGCCAATATGGAAGCAGCTTTCCGGGCTCATCCCCTTTGGGCTGGTTGTTCAGCGGAGGAACTGGATAGTGCTGGTGAAGTGAGTAACTGGGCATCTACTTTGTTTCATATCTCTCGATGATATAATTGATAATATGGCTGAATGAATATTTTCATATATCTTACGGTTATTTATACAAGATACACACAACCATTAAGGTAACTCAACTATACAATAACTCCTAGCTAAATTCGGTAAAGCAATAAAAGGAATATAATACAATATATACACGCCACCTGATATTATTGAGGTAATTTAGAGTTTCATTTTGTGTGTTTTTGTGTGACATTTCTAAAGAATAACAGCTTTCAGGAGGGTCAGTTAAAAAGGTACTTAGAATGAAAGGATATGCATTATCTTTTAAGGTGCATTTGACACCTAGGAAAAGTTACGGAATTGGTTTGGCTTGTACACATGGAACGTTAATTCCAATCCTAATGCAAAGTTTGTCCTGTTTCATAAGGAATTTTCCTTACCCATGCAATACCATGGATTATGAATTGGTATTGTCTAACGATACACTCTCTTTCTTTCTTTCTTTTTCTTCAAACTCTTGTTGCATATCACCTATCATCTCATGTGTTCCTCTGTCACTTTTACATCTCAATATTTTAATATTTATATTTAACAAATAAAACTTGAAATATATTATTATATTTAAAACACAATTTTATTTGATTTGAAATATCATTTATTTCCAATCCTATTCAATTCAATCCCATGTTGCACCAAACAAAGGAATGATTACCTTTTTAATACAATCACAAACCTATCCAATCTCAATCCCATCAAATCTCAATTCTAATTCCCATCCCATTCCGCACACCAAACTTGGTTAAGGTTTAGTTTCTGTTTTTTCTCTATAAAGTTCTAATATTAGTTGCAGGACGTGAAATTGCAACAAAAAAAAAAAAAAAAAAAAAAAGAAATCTCGGGGACAACATTGAGGGATGCATTTTGAAGAGAGATAATTGTTCAAATCCTTTCTATGCCATCAATTCACTAGGCTATTTTGAAGAGAGATGCAGCCCATGAGACCTAGAAAACATTCTGGGTATCTTTAGTATATAAGTTAGAGAAGGATATCCCCTTTCTTTATGTGTACATAAAACAGGCCACTTTTGGAGCTTGGAGGAGCAAAACAGGATTCTTCTTTTGGACATATGTAGTAGAGCAAAACAGGTTTATTCTTTTGGTCATATATAGTGGAGCAAAACAGGATTCTTCTCTTGGGCATATGTAGTTATTTAAACTAAATAAGCAAAACAATGCCATTCCAGTCCAGTCATGAAAATCTGGGTGAATCTTGCCTCAAATGGAGCCATGGGATAAAATTTTGTGGCCATAATAACTGTTTTATTTTAGTTGTCTGTTTATTGTAAAACTAAAAGTCAGCTTGATGCTATATGGTTTAAAATTTATTTCTTTTTTTGGGTTTTCTAAACTAGTATTTATTGATTATACTTCTTGATTATGCTGATTTGCTTACCTCTCAGTGTTTTTCCACTTGCAGGGACTGGAGAAGTATGTCATGACAAAATTATTTACCCGTGTATTTGCTTCGCTTCCTGATGATAAAAAATGTGATGAAGAGCTTTACGAGAAGATGGCTTTGGTTCAACAATTTGTTCGTCCTGAAAATTTGGATATTATGCCCACCTTTCAAAATGAAACATCATGGCTGGTAAGAGATAGGTTTAAATTTTAAGCTATTCTTTTCTATATCAACGTTATGGAGAGTACTACTTCTAGATGGTTGGCTCATTGAACTCTTGCTGACAGTTCAATCACATATACCTGTGAGTTAACTTATGCGTTTGATGCCCTGTATATAAGGGGGCTATGTTCAACATGGGACAAAGCTTGTAACCCATGTATGGGATTTGAACAAAATCCCAATATTGATTTTGAGTCCCTTGTTTATGGGATTCACCAAGCCTATGGTGACAGTAGGTCTGAGTGGGATTGGATTTACCTCCTCTCTCTCAATATTAAAATTAATTTAATTTACATTATTGAAAATAGTACAGAATCAATATGTCTTATTTAAAAATAATTTAAAATTTTATTATTTAAAAATAATTTTAAATAGTCATTTTTTATTAAAAATATTCAAATTAATTTTATTTTATTAAAAAGTGATTAATAATAATTTATTTTACCATAAAGTTTTATAATAAATATTATTTTATTATTAAATCATTTAAAATATGTTTATTTTATTTAAAATAATTTTATTTTACCCCAAAAAATAATTCATTTAGTTATATCCAATATAATCCTATAGTGCACCATAGAAAGGAAGGTACTATATCCAATTCAGTCTCAATCCAAGTCAATACGAAGTACCAGGTGAAGCCTTAGGACACTTGCAAGGCATTGTTTGAATCCATTATTTGTTTCGAGCTAATAAAATTGTGGAGTTTGTTATTCATTGTTGGATCTTACATTTGTACTTATTAGAAGTTTTATATTTGTTAGACTTTTTAGATTTTTGAGAATGGTTTACAACCCAAAAGACTACCCTATATTAGGTTGTGACTTCCATAACTATATAAATTTTTGTCTTTCTTTTATTTTTTCAATGTAAGATTTTCAGCTCACATGTGCATTATCTCTAACACTCCCCCTCATATGTGACCCGGGTTGGCATTGATTAGTCATTCTTCTTCTTTTTCTTGAGCTACTAACAAAAAACTAACATATTTATTTTCCTTTTTTTTTCTCAAAAGGAGCAAGAATCACTAAGTTAATTATTTTAAGCTCTAAAATGCTATTTAGGACAAAATTGTCTTTCCATTACACAACATCATCTCTTACTCTTTCTTGATCTTCTCACCCTTTCCTCTATTCTGTTGCTTTCAAAAACTTCTCAACTACAAAATCTTTCTTTCTGACATGCCAATCATCATGTCCACAACGATGAGACCAAATCTAACAAGATTATGCATTTGTTGCCAACTATAAAATTGACTTTTTTGCTGCAAGTTTTTGTGAAATTTGTTCTGCATCTTTAAAACTACATATTTGGCATTGTTTATTATACATCCATGGAGGTTGCAATTGGGAATTGTGTTATGTGTTCAGGTAACAAACATTATGAATGAACTGGTTTGTATAGAAACATTTTTCATGTCTTCAAGACTTATTCTATACTTGTGCCATTTATTTTTATGCCTTCAAGACTTAGAGACTTATTGTATGCCATTAAGATTTTTGGACATTGACTTATTGGCATGATGGTGAGCCTTAAGATAAAATAAGGGTATGTTTGTCCAAAGTGGCAAAAAAATGCTAAAAAAAACTTAAGTTACTAATCTTTGCTCTTTTTGCTAAAATGGAAAAAATAAATTCCTATTTATATTTTTTTCCCCTTGTTATTTTGCCATTAACATTTGTCAAAGGCTTTTATACTATAAGACAATGTTGCTCATGCAAGTCTTTCTTTGTTGTACTTCTCATTTTATGTTAATATTTATTTGGAAGATAGCTCATATGGTTATAACTTTAGATTGGAAGACAACTCATATGGTTCTTCTCGTCCAGAAATCTCAGCCTCACATGTAATAAATATGTTTAACATGTTGTACACAATAGAGTTTACACTTTTCTTGTTTTCTTTTAAGTCCTAAATATGTTACAAAATTTCACTTGTTGGTTCAACAAGTAGTTAGCCATATTTGGAAGTTAATTTTTGGTGTACTTTCTGATATGTGCAAGGAAAGAGGAGGACTTGGTCAAGTAGTTAGTTAGTGTGCCAATAAAAATTGAGATCCATGAGTATTTCATGGCCATATTTTGTAGTAGTGCTTCCATGATTTACGATTACAGGATGTGGACAATATATCCCTATTATTTCTACTGTTTTATTAACTGTTATTTACTATGCTGTTTGCCCATTCTTGATATGTAATTCGGTTGTAAGCATTTGTCAATAAAAGGCTCCCTTGAATTCAATGAAGAATATTGAATATTAAGCAAATTTGTCTCTCTCTATCTCATGTATTTCTCTTCTGCTTCTTCTTATGTATTTCGAGTTAGAAATACTATCTCTATCCTAAATTCTCTTCTATGTATTTTTCAGGATCGGAAAAGTACATAATAATGGTATCAGACCAGTTCGGTCCCCTGGACACTTTTTTTTGTAACGGAGTCTATGAAGTCCTAACTCGTCATGAGTCCACCTTCGTCCAAATCCAAAATACCCTCCAAACCATTAAGGATGGATTTCAATCTCTATCATTTTCTCAAAACACAATTAGCCACCTATCTTCCGATATTTTTCGATGATACATATGTATCGGCGGAGGTTTTTATCAATTTTGATAAACCACCGATATTTGATGACTATGTATTTGAGAAAATCCCATATAAAAGTAATTCATATTTTGTAGATTGTTTTTACGAGTCAGACATTTCTTTTACCATGCAATCAACCTCCCCGACCTTCTACACCATTCTGGACTGCAGTAACACCCAGTTGAAGTTATCCGTCCCTACTTTCGGCGGTTATGACTCGCAGGGATGGATTTTCGAAGATGCACAATATGTTGAATTCAAGCACATACGATCAACTAAATTTGAAGATCCTATTAATTGTGGCGAACCCAACGTGTTGGAACTCTCGGCAGACTTATTCGAAATATATCCTTGTGGACAAGGATAATTTAGGGAGGATGAAATGATATGTGCAAGGAAAGAGGAGGACTTGGTCAAGTAGTTAGTTAGTGTGTTAGTGTTGCCATTAAAAAAAGGGATCCATGAGTATTTTATGGCCATATTTTGTAGTAGTGCTTCCATGATTCACGATTATAGGACGTGGACAACGTGTCCCTATTATTTCTATTGTTTTGTTAACTGATGTTTACTATGTTGTTTGTTCATTCCTGATATGTAATTCGGTTGTAAGCATTTGCCTATAAAAGGCTGCCTTGAATTCAATGAAGGATATCGAATATTAAGCAAATTTGTTTCTCTCTATCTCCTGTATTTCTCCTCTGTTTCTTCTTATGTATTTCGAGTCAGAGATTTAGGATGGAGGTATTTCTGACTCGAAATACATAAGAAGAAACAGAGGAGAAATACAGGAGATAGAGAGACAAATTTGCTTAATATTCGATATCCTTCATTGAATTCAAGGGAGCCTTTTATAGGCAAATGCTTACAACCGAATTATATATCAAGAATGGGCAAACAACATAGTAAACATCAGTTAACAAAATAGTAGAAATAATAGGGACATGTTGTCCACGTCCTGTAATCATGGAAGCGCTACTATAAAATATGACTATGAAATACTCATGGATCCCTTTTTTTTATTAGCAACACTAGCACACTAACTAACTACTTTACCATTAACTACTTGACCACGTCCTCCTCTTTCCTTACACATATCATTCCATCCTCCCCAAATTATCCTTGTCCACAAGGATATATTCCGAATAAGTCTGTTGGGAGTTTCAACACGTTGGATTCGCCACAATTAAGAGGATTTTCAAATTTGGTTGATCGTATGTGCTTGAATTCAACATATTGTGCATCTTCGGAAATCCATCCCTGTAAGTCATTGCCACCGAAAGTAGGAAAGGATAACTTCAGCTGGGTGTTACTGTGGTTCAACATGATGTAGAGGGGTGGGGAGGTTAATTGCGTGGTAAGGGAAATGTGTGACTCGTAAAAACAATCCACAAAATATGAATTGCTTTTATATGAGATTTTCTCTAATATCGGTGGTTTATCAAAATTAATACCAGAAGATAGGTGGCTAATTGTGTTCGAGAAAATGATAGAGATTGGAGTTCATCCCTAATGGTTTGGAGGGTATATTGGATTTGGACGAAAGTGGACTCATGACGAGTTAGGACTTCATAGACTCCGTTACAAAAAAAAGTGTCCATGGGACCGAATTGCTCTGATACCATTGTTATGTACTTTTCCGATCCTGAAAAATACATAGAAGAGAATTAGGATGGAGATAGTATTTCTGACTTGAAATGCATAAGAAGAAATACAGGAGATAGAGAGAGACAAATTTGTTTAATATTCGATATCCTTCATTGAATTCAAGGGAGCCTTTTATAGGCAAATGCTTATAACCGAATTACATATTAGGAATGGACAAACAACAGTGAACAAAACAGTAGAAATAATAGGGACATGTTGTCCACATCTTGTAATCGTGAATCATGGAAGCACTACTACAAAATATGGTAATGAAATACCACGGTTGTAGAAAGTGGCGGCGAGGCGCTGTGATTTGGTCCAAAGCGGTTCATTAAGCGGTAGGGCGGCGTCGGCGGAGGAAGAAAAAGAAAAATGGCTGCCGCGGGGGAGGAAGAAAAGAAAAGGAAAGAAAATGGCTACCGTGGCAGAGGAAGAAGAAAGAAAGAAAAAAGGAGAAAAAAAAAATTTTAAACCTAAACCCCGAATGGTGTCTTTTGGGGTTTAGGTTTTTTATTTTTTATTTTTATTAAAACCTTACCCCCAAACGACTCCGTTTGGAGGTGAGTTTAATATTTTCTATTTTTTTCTCCTTTCTTCTTCTGGCAGTGTGGAGTGCTATATTTTTTTACTTCTCTTCATTTTTTTCTTCCACACTAGCAACGGCAGCTTCTTCACTTCTTCTTCACTTCTTCATCCAATCTTTTTTTTTAACCTAGAAATTACTTTGATCTACCTCCGGTCGACCTCCAGCAGACCGCTTAATCCCTGCTTAAGCATTCTAGGCGTTAGGCGGTGGGTCGCCGCCCGACTAGCATCTAGTGCTTTCTGCAACCTTGTGAAATACCATTGATCCCTTTTTTATGGGCAACGCTAACTAACTTTTCATACCACTAACTACTTGACCAAGTCCTCTTCTTTCCTTGCACATATCATTCCGTCTTCCTCAAATTATCCTTGTCCACAAGGATATATTCTGAATAAGTTTGTCGAGAGTTCCAACACGTTGGATTCGTCACAATTAAGAGGATCTCCAAATTTAGTTGATCGTATGTGCTTGAATTCCACATATTGTGCATCTTCGATTCATTGATGCCAAATGGTTTTTGAACTGCTCATCTGATCATTGCACATTCTTGTAACAAGTAGCCAAAAACTTGGAAGTTGTTCATTTTAACGTTATCTGAGATTGGGCATGTTCCTATATTGTGTAAACAGAACCATTTCTTCTTATCCTTTGTGTTTTGCTTCCTACAAGTTAAAAGGTCTTACCATAAACATAGATTTAAAATTTTTGAGCCTATATTTGAGGAATAACAAACTCAATTCAGTTCTTCATAAGAAAGTTTCAAGTTTCATTGATTATAAATCTCAAACTACTGTAAAACAGGGTATCTGAAATTGAATAAAAGAAATGAGAATAGAAATAAATATAAAGAGTGTTGAATTCTGAGTAGTTAGAGTATAAATTAGTTAATAGTTTCCTGATTCTTAGGGATTGTGTTTTTCCCTTTTTTTGTGTATATATTCATAGTTTGTATTCATGGAAATTATATAGAAATATTCAAAATCTTCATGGTATCAGAGCCTTTTCGACCTTAACCTCGTCGGATTTTTTTTTCCGATCCCGTTCCCATCGACTTTTTTCGGCAACCAAAATCTGCTGTGATCTGCCTTTTCCGGCCACAGCAGCCACTAATCTCACTCATTTTTTTTCTTTGCGGCCAAGATTCAGCTGAGATTCGGCCGTTTCCAATCAAGATCCAGCTTTTCCGGCAGAATCCAAGCTATTTCCGGCCAGATCTGCATTTTCTGGCCATATCTGCACTTTCTGGCCAGATCTGTTTTTTCCGGCCAGATCTGCTTTTTCCGGCCAAATCTGCTATTTCCGACAAGATCTACTATTTCTGGCCAGATTTTTTTTTTCTGGTCAGATTTGTTTTTTCCGGTGAGTTGGTAAAATTACGGTTGCTGCCCCTGATTGGTTAATTACAGTTTCTTCCCTTGGTTGGTGAAATTACAGCTTCCCCCTGATTGGTAAAATTACAGTTTCTACCCCTTGACGGCAGCCTATATATATATTCTGCTCTTTCAGCAGCTACAACCCCTGAACTCTTCAGTTACAAACCTTGGGCATGTCTCATACATCCTCTTCGGAAGTCGCCTCTGGTTTAGACCCGGTCAACTCAAACAACAATGGGGACACAGAGGAAAAAGGTTACATGGCCAGTGGAAAAAACGGTGTTGGAACAGGTTCAGTTGTACACATTTAGGAGCAATTAGATCAGCTGCAGAAACTGTTTTCTGGTTTAAATGCCTCAGTGTTTGGTGTTGGGTTTATTGCTGCTAAAGGTACCTTCTCCACTATTTTGAATGTGAAAAAGGAGATCTCAGGAACATGGATTGTGGATTTCGGAGCAACTGACCACATGACAGGTGATGCTAGGGTGTTTAGTACCTTTGAGCCGAGTCAAGGTAACTATAATATCAAAATTGCAGATGGTTATCTGTCCAAAGTCATAGGGTGTGGTACTGTTATTATTTCAATTCAAAAACTCTAACTCTGCAGTCTGTGTTATATGTTCCCAATTTAGATTGTAATCGTCTATCTATATCCAAACTCACTTATGATGAAAAGTGCGTGTCTAAATTTTTTCCCACTTATTGTGTGTTTCAGAACATGATTTCGGAAAAGATGATTGGAACTGCTAAGAGACAATCTGATCTCTATGTCATCAAGGCCGAAGCTTCTAAGGGTATACAAGGTCATTCTGCTAAGTCCAGTAATTTTTCTCTTGAGTCAATGTCTGAGTCTATGTCTAAGTCCAATAAAGAGAGTTCTATTATGCGTTGGCACTATAGGTTAAGTCCAATAAAGAGAGTGCTATTATGCGTTGGCACTATAGGTTAGGACATCCTAGTTTCCTATATCTAGAGAAAATGTTTCCTGACTTATTTTTTAATCACAGTCCAAAAGATTTTCATTGTGATTTCTGCGAGTTATCAAAACATACTTGTTCTGTGTTCCATCCTACTAGTTACAAAGCCTCCAAACCATTTGCTTTGATTCATAGTGATGTTTGGGGGCCCTCCAGAGTCCCTAATATCACTGGGGTAAAATGGTTTGTTTCATTTATTGACGATCATACCAGAATCACATGGGTCTTTCTCATGAAAGAAAAGTCTGAGATCACCAATATTTTCAAAAAATTTTATTCTTTGATCAAAAATCAGTTTCAAACAAATATTCAAGTATTCAGATGAGATAATGGGAGAGTTTGTAAAAGGGTTGAGAGAGTATCTTTGTAGTGAGGGGATTGTCCACCAAACCTCATGTGTTGACACACCTCAACAAAATGGGATTTCTGAGACGAAAAACCGTCACCTTTTAGAGGTTACCAGATTTTTGTTGTTTTGTATGAGGGTGCCAAGTCATTTTTGGGGTGAAGCTGTCCTCACTGCTGTACATCTGATTAATAGGCAACCCTCTAGAGTATTACACTTCAAAAGTCCATGTCAAACCCTACTTGAAACTTATCCTCATACCAAACTTATATCCACCATTACTCTCCGCGTCTTCGGTTGCACAATGTTTGTGCATGTTCAACCACATTACAGGGGTAAACTTGATCCTAAAACTGTTAGGTGTTTGTTTTTGGGTAATTTTTCTACTAAAAAAGGATATCGATGCTACAACCTAGACACCCGAAAGATTTATATTTCTCTAGATGTTACCTTTGTTGAAGATCAACTTTTCTTTCCACAAACTCAAATTCAAGGGGGGAGTGAGAATGAATTTCAGTTTTTGGATCATAGTCATAGTCATGTTTTCCATGAAAGTTCATCCGGACCTAATAGTGAGGTCTCATCTTCCTAATGTGTCTGAAATTCCTCATTGTGAATCAAACGTGTCTCCTATTTATCCAGACATGACAAGTAAGTGCCAAGCAGAACCTGTTGTATACTCGAGGAAGCCGAAAGAAAATAAAGATGGACCGGACAAGATTGTACCTCAGCAAGACCAGGAGTCTTAACCGGAATTAGTCCACATACCTGATCCCAATACTGAACCCTTGAGTGATCCTAGCACCAGCCAAGATACTAACCAGACCAGTGAGGAAGTTCCTTCAGATACTGAAATACCTATCGCCCTAAGGAAACCGATAAGAAAGTGCAGAGAGAGACCTCTTTACCCTTTGAGTAAGTATATATCCTATGAGGGCCTTTAATCTAGTTACAAAACTTTTGCTCACAATATTTCTCAAGTGTCTGTTCTAGTAAACATTCAAGAGGCTATGTCAATTCCAGAGTGGAAAAATGCAGTTATGGAAGAGTTAGGAGCACTTTAGAGAAATACAACCTGGGATATCACAAAATTGCCAAAGGGTAAGAAGGTTGTAGGGTGCAAATGGGTTTTCACAGTGAAGCATAAAGCGGATGGTAGTGTAGAACGTTACCAGACTAGACTGGTGGCTAAGGGTTTTACACAAACCTATGGGATCGATTACGAGGCTACCTTTGCTCCAGTTGCTAAACTGAATACAATCAGAGTTCTTCTTTCCCTAATAGTTAATCTCACTGGAAGCTTCACCAAATAGATGTGGAGAATGCTTTCCTGAATGGAGAATTAGCAGAGGAAGTTTATATGGAAGGTCCTCCAGACGTAGAAAATGCATATGGGGACAAAGTCTGTAAGTTAAAAAAGTCTCTGTATGGGTTGAAACAGTCTCCCAGAGCATGGTTTGAAAGGTTCACAAAAGCCGTAAAAATGTTTGGTTATACTCAATGTCAAGCTGACCATACCTTGTTTGTTCATCATGCCATAGGTGTTATTACTATACTCATTGTGTATGTGGATGATATGATTATGACTGGTAACAGTGAGGAGGAAATTCAGAAGTTAAAATCCTTTCTAGCCAAGGAATTTGAAATCAAGGATCTAGGAAGTATGAAATACTTCTTAGGAATGGAAGTTGTGAAATACTTCTTAGGAATGGAAGTTGCAAGATCAAAAGCAGGGATTTGCATAAATTAGAGGAAATATATCCTGGATCTTTTCAAAGAAACTGGGATGATAGAATGTAAGCCGGCTGATACACCCATGGACTATACGACGAAGTTGGGTCTCATAGAAGAAAATCCACCTGTAGACAAAGGAAGGTATCAACGGTTGGTGGGGAAACTGATTTATTTATCCCACACCAGATCGGATATTGCATTCTCGGTGAGCACCGTTAGTCAATTCATGAACAGTCCGAATGAAGAACATATGGGAGCAGTTTTGAGAATTCTAAGATATTTAAAGATGACACCAGGACAAAGTATATGTTTCAAGAAAAGTAAGGTGTTGAGGACCTAGTTCAAAATCCAACAACAAACCTAACTTCTCTAACAATCAATAACCCAATTCAACCCTAACTTCAATTTAGCCCCAAATTACAAACACCTATGAACCCTAATTTCCCCAATCAACACAATAACACACCCAATCTTCAATTAATCCCGAAATCAATACAAATCCACAACCCTAACTTCACTAATAATCAAATAAACAAAACCCAATACAAATTAAAACAATGTAGATAGATTGTGAGCTTAGTTACCTTTTTAGGGAATCCCTTGCTCTCTAGTGCTTAGGTTATTAGCCCAAACCCTAGCCCAAGTTGATCTCACAAGCGAAATTGCAAGAAGAACCGATTGTTCTTGGAGATGATCCAAGAGGATGAGAGAAATGCTCTCAATTTGTAATTTTGATTGATGATGATAATGAATAGTTACAACCCTAGTTTAAGTGTTCTATTTATACAAGTTCTGAAAATTAGGGCGAAAAGACTAAAATGCCCCTAACTAAACAATTTAAAAATGTGCAGGAAAATTCAAGATTTTGCCGACCAGTGAGCATCGCGACCTTGGTCGCGACCTGGGTTGGTCGCGACCTAGGTCGCGAGGCTCACTGCCTCATTTTTCTCTTCTTCGCGCTAAATCACCATTTTTCTCCAGTGAGTATCGCGACCTAGGTCGCGACCTGGGTTGGTCGCGACCTTGGTCGCGACGGTTTCCAGCCTTGTGCTCCAGTGAGCACCGCGACCGCGATCGCGAGGCAGTTGGTCGCGACCGCGGTCGCGAGGCTCACTGCCTCATTTTCTCTCTTTTTCTTCTTCTATCCTCTTCACTTCTCCTTTCCTCCTTCTAGTTCTAGTACTTCTTCTAGGTGAGTTCTCATCATTCCCCCTCTCTTCAAGACTGCCCTTGCCCTCAAGGGAAAATTCTGGGAATCGTGAAATCATCTCTTCATAATCCTCCCAAGTAGCTTCATCTTTAGGAAGACCCCTCCAATGCACTAAAACTTGCCAAACTCTCTCTTTCGGCCTATTCCGTTGCCAACTCCTATATTGAAGTGCCTCTTTCGGTATAAGCACTATCCTTCCCTCTTCATCAAAAGATGGTAAATCATCCGCAATCAAATTTGGACTTCCAACTCTCTGTTTTAACACCGATACATGGAATACCGGATGTAAACGTGATGTGGGCGGTAAGTCTAACCGGTAGGCGACCTCTCCTATGCGCTCAAGCACCTTGAAAGGCCCATAATACCTCTGAGATAGTTTCACATTGAACTTCTTCTTCAGTGACTTCTGCCTATACGGTTGTAACTTAAGGTAGACAAAATCCCCCGCTTCAAAGGAAACTTCTCTTCGACTTTGATCGTAGTATTTCTTCATTCGGCCTTGAGCTTTCTCAAGCTCTTTCTTCACCTTAGCTATAATCTCGTCTCTAGTCATCAACTCTTTCTCCACCTCATCATTGGCTGCGGTACCCACCTCATATGTGCTCAAACCGGGTGGTGTGCGGCCGTATATTACCTCAAATGGACTCATGTTGATGGCTGCGTGGTGAGTGGTATTATACCAATACTCAGCCCATGGGATGTACTCCTTCCATCTTCCTTGCTCACTATGGCAATAACACCTCAAGTATTGCTCCAAGGTGCGGTTCACCACTTCCGTCTGGCCGTCAGTTTGGGGGTGGTAGGATGAGCTAGCCTTAAGCTTGCTGCCCTGCAATTTAAACAATTCCTGCCAAAAAGAGCTCATAAACAATTTGCCCCTATCCGTCACAATGCTACGGGGAAATCCATGCAATTTCACCACGTTCTCCACAAATGCCTTAGCTACACTACTAGCAGTAAAGGGATGCTTTAATGGTATGAAATGAGCACCCTTACTCAATCGGTCTACCACCACTAGTATAGCCTCAAACCCTTGGCTACTTGGTAGCCCTTCCACAAAATCCATGGTCAAATCCTCCCAAATCTGTCCCGGAATTGGTAGTGGTTGCAGCAGCCCTATTGGCCTCCGTGAGTCATATTTGACCTTTTGGCATGTGTCACACTCGGCCACCTTCTTCTTCACCTCAACTTTGAGCCCCTCCCAATAGAAGAAGTGTTTTACCTTCACATAAGTTCTGAGCCATCCGGAATGACCACCTTCCTTGCTCTCGTGGAAGTGAGCAAGAATCTCTTCCCTTAATCCGGGCACATTAGGTACATATACACATGTTTTGTAGTATATGAGCCCACTCTTCATTGTATACCTCTCTACCCCATCTCCATGGTTTTCCAACCTTTGACAAATTTCCTGGGCCTTGTTATCAAGCTTTACGGCCTCCCGGATTTTGTCCCAAATCTTCCACTCCGCACCACTCAAGGCCAATAGCCCTGAATCTTCCTCTCCATACACGGACCACATTATCGGACTACCCTCTTTTCTGGAAAGTGCATCGGCCACCTTGTTTTCTTTTCCGGGTTGGTAGATGATGTCATATTCGAACCCAAGCAACTTTACCATAAATTTCTGTTGCTCCGGAGTGACTATTTTCTGCTGTAGGAGATGCCTCAAGGCTTGTTGGTCAGTCACAATGGTGAATTTCCTGCCCAACAAGTACGGTCTCCATATTTTAACCGCATGTATCACGGCTAACATCTCCCGTGCATAGGTACTCCAAGCCTTCTTCATTGGCCCCAAGGCCTTGGAGATGAATGCTAAGGGTCTCTTTTCTTGAACCAAAACAGCCCCTATGCCCTCGCCACTAGCATCCGTATACACCTCAAAAGTCTTGTCAAAATTTGGCAAGGCTAAAACGGGAGTTTGTGTCATAGCCCTTTTAAGGTCTTCAAATGCAAGTCGGGCCTCCTCGGTCCACTCAAAGTTATCTTTCTTCAGCATACCGGTCAATGGTTTTGCAATCAACCCATAATGCTTGACAAACCTCCGGTAGTAACCTGTCAACCCCAAGAAACCTCTCAAAGCGGACACATCCTTCGGTAGTGGCCAATCCACCATAGCTTCTATCTTCCGAGGATCTACCCTTACTCCATTCATAGAAATGAAGTGCCCCAAGTATTCCAACTCTTCCTTGACAAATTCACACTTTGACATCTTGATGAAAAATTGATGTTGCCCAAGTATCTCCAACACTACCTCTAGGTGAGATAAGTGCTCCTCCATAGTCCGAGAATAGACTAGGATGTCATCAAAGAACACCAACACAAACTTCCTCAAATGCGGTCGAAAAATCTCATTCATGGTGGCTTGAAAAGTTGATGGTGCATTGCATAACCCAAAGGGCATCACCAAATACTCATATAACCCCGAATGAGTTCGGAAGGCTGTTTTATGCACATCTTGTTCTTTCATGCGGATTTGATGGTAACCCGCTCGAAGATCAAGCTTGGTGAATACACTTGCACCGTGTAGTTCATCCAACATCTCATCAACCGTAGGGATCGGAAACCTGTCCTTCACAGTTGCTTCATTCAATGCTCTATAGTCGGTGCAAAATCTCCATGTGCCATCCTTCTTCCGCACCAATAAAACCGGAGAAGAGAATGGGCTAGTACTTTGTCGAATTAACCCATTGTTTATCATCTCTCCCACTTGCTTCTCAATTTCTGTCTTTTGAAAGTAGGCATAGCGGTATGGTGGTACATTAACGGGCTTTGATTCATCCTTCAAGGTGATGCGATGATCAAAGTCCCTAATTGGTGGTAGTGTGGTTGGAACCTCCAAAACCTTCAAATGTCGGGCCAATAACTCTCTTACTTCCTCGGGCAGCCCTAACATTTCATCTTCCAATCCCTCCACCGATTCCTCCTTGGTTCCCTTTGCTTGTCTATCACTAGTGTTGATGATAGCAAAGCATTGGGCACCTCCCTTGCACAAACGCTCCATCACATGTGCTTCGCAAGGTTTGATCTCCCTAGATGAGATTGCGGTCCAAGACCTCTTCTTGCCGCCTAACTTGAACTTCATGGTCATGGTTTCATAATTGGTGACTACCTCACCTATGCTTTTTAACCAAGCACTCCCAAGAACCACATCCAATCCCGCCAATGCCAAAACATGTAGCTCGGCCGTTATCCGTACCCCTTGCACATTCATCTTGACATTTTTGTGCACTTCATCACATTTCAACCGCTCTCCATTGGCTACCTTCACATCAAATGGTTCTATGGCAACCCCTTTCATACCTAGTTTCTTCACGGTATTCACATTAATGAAGTTATGTGATGAACCGGAATCCACTAGCAAGGATACCTCGGAGCTCCCTATCCAAGCCATAAGTCTCATTGTGGATGGCCTAGGTGTCCCCGAAATGGCATTAAGGGATAACTCGGCCATTCCCGCATCAACCCCGGATTTCGCTACCCGTAGTTCCCCTTCATCACTAGAGAACTCTTCTTCCGTGGCGGTATCCGAATCGGACTCATCGGATTGAAGAATCATGAGTACCTTACCCTTTGGGCATTGGTGGCCCCTTGCCCATTTTTCCCCACATTTAAAGCACAAGCCCTTCTTTATGTAGTCTTGTACCTCTTCTCTTGACAACCTCCTCACCTCTTTGGCCTTTCCCCTCGAGTTGCCTTCATCTATGGTTTTACCCTTCCAAGAGTTTTCGGGTTGCAATGGTTTTGTAGTTTTGCTTCCCGAATAATCTTTGAATGGTTTCTTTTCACCATAGCTTCCATCAAGGATCTCCGCAATCCTCATTGCCTCCCGCAAGCTAGTTGGTTGCTTCAATTTAACTTCCCTTGCCAACCATGGTTTGAGGCCCTCCGTGAATGTCCCTAACAATAGCTCCTCCGGCCATCCCCTAGTCATGGTTTGTATTTGCCGGAACTCCTTAATGTAGGTTTGGAGTTTACCTTCTTGACGAAGCTTGGCAAGTTGACCATGGTGATTCGTGACCGGTGATGGTCCAAATTGAGACACTATTTCTTGCTCAAATGCCGTCCATCCCATACGCCTTTGGTCACGGTCGTATTGAGCACTAATCCATCTCCACCAACTGCTGGCCTCACCCTCCAAGTACATACTTGCAATGTCAACCTTGTCGGCCCTAGTCACTTCACAAATTCTGAAATAGCGGTTAGCCTTGTCTAGCCAATCATACGGATCTCCTCCGTTAAAACGCGGAAAGTCTACCTTCGGCTTCCTCAAGCCTCGATTACCCCGCCGATCCCTTTCATAGTCCGATTCATCATAATGTTGATGTCTCGGTCTATCAAATTGTTGTCCACCTCGGTAACCTCTTCGGTCTTCCCTTCGGTCTTCCTCCTCACTACTAGACCCGTAATCATTGATTGCCCTACCGGTCTCTCTCCTTCTCCTCTCATGACGTGGTTCAACCCATCTCTCGGCAACCCGGTCTCCCCTTTCTACTCTCCCTCCATGTCTCATGTGAGTCGGAGCCCTTTCTTGCCTCATGAACCCTTCATTGACATCATGTAAAGGATTCACCGGTGGTGTTCTAACCCCATGAGTTCTCCCGGTGTTTTGATCTACCTCCGCCTCCGTGACTACCCCCGGAACCTCCCCCTCTACCGGTGATCTTCCTCTCCGGCCCGACAACCCTTCCAACGCCCTCAATACCCTAGCCATATCCGCCCTCAATTCACGTTGACCGGCTTCTAAGGTGAGTTGACCGGCTTCTAAGGTGAGTTGACCGGCTTCTAAGGTTTCAAATCGGACTCGGTTGGATGGAGTAACGGTTTGGGATTGTTCAATCTCTTCGTTAGACATCTTGAAACTAATTTTGTCAACTTGAAAATTTTTAAAATTTTTACTCTTTTTTTTTTTTTTTTTTTCAAACACCTCCTACGAAATCTCTCAATGAAAGCACCAAATTGTTGAGGACCTAGTTCAAAATCCAACAACAAACCTAACTTCTCTAACAATCAATAACCCAATTCAACCCTAACTTCAATTTAGCCCCAAATTACAAACACCTATGAACCCTAATTTCCCCAATCAACACAATAACACACCCAATCTTCAATTAATCCCGAAATCAATACAAATCCACAACCCTAACTTCACTAATAATCAAATAAACAAAACCCAATACAAATTAAAACAATGTAGATAGATTGTGAGCTTAGTTACCTTTTTAGGGAATCCCTTGCTCTCTAGTGCTTAGGTTATTAGCCCAAACCCTAGCCCAAGTTGATCTCACAAGCGAAATTGCAAGAAGAACCGATTGTTCTTGGAGATGATCCAAGAGGATGAGAGAAATGCTCTCAATTTGTAATTTTGATTGATGATGATAATGAATAGTTACAACCCTAGTTTAAGTGTTCTATTTATACAAGTTCTGAAAATTAGGGCGAAAAGACTAAAATGCCCCTAACTAAACAATTTAAAAATGTGCAGGAAAATTCAAGATTTTGCCGACCAGTGAGCATCGCGACCTTGGTCGCGACCTGGGTTGGTCGCGACCTAGGTCGCGAGGCTCACTGCCTCATTTTTCTCTTCTTCGCGCTAAATCACCATTTTTCTCCAGTGAGTATCGCGACCTAGGTCGCGACCTGGGTTGGTCGCGACCTTGGTCGCGACGGTTTCCAGCCTTGTGCTCCAGTGAGCACCGCGACCGCGATCGCGAGGCAGTTGGTCGCGACCGCGGTCGCGAGGCTCACTGCCTCATTTTCTCTCTTTTTCTTCTTCTATCCTCTTCACTTCTCCTTTCCTCCTTCTAGTTCTAGTACTTCTTCTAGGTGAGTTCTCATCATAAGGATAGAGGTGTTAGAATCTTCACAGATGCATATTGGGCTGGTTCAGTGGTAGACAAGAGGTCTACATCAGGGTATTGTTCTTATGTTTGGGGTAATTTGGTCACTTGGCGGAGCAAGAAACAGTCTGTGGTCTCTCGTAGCAGTGCTGAAGCGGAATTTCGAGCAATGGCTCATGGAATTTGTGAGGGAATTTGGTTGCAAAGACTACTAAATGAACTCAAAGTTCCTATGGTTAAGCCAATGGAACTGTTGTGCGATAATCAAGCCACTATTAGCATCGCAAAGAGTTCAGTTCACCACGACAGAACAAAACACGTGGAGATAGACCGGCATTTTATCAAAAAAAAAATAGAAGCAGGGTCTGTTAAGATAAGTTACACACCTACCAATTCTCAGACAGCTGATGTGTTTACTAAGGCTCTACCTAGAGCATCTTTTGAAGGATTGTGTTTCAAGCTGGGTATGATCAACATGTACTGCTCAGCTTGAGGGGGGGGTGTTGAATTCTGAGTAATTAAGGTGTAAATTAGTCAATTTATGGTGTAAATTAGTCAATGGTTTCCTTATTCATAGGGATTGTGTTTTTCCCTTTTTTTGTGTATATATTCATGGTTTGTATTCATGGAAATTATATAGAAATATTCAAAATCTTCAAAAAGAAATTAAAGTATATCTTAAGATTGTAAGTGGAGAAATGATAAAGCCTGTGATATAAAGGGTTTCACAAAAATTAAACAGCAAAATTTAAACTTATGGGAAACGGAATGTGTTTGAGAAGATTAATCAACAGCATCAAATGACCGGGTCCACTGCAAATCATCATTAAAGACTTTAATCTTTAGAGTTGTATCATTATTATTATTATTTTCATGTTGTACTTTAGCTTTGATATTTGGCTCACTTACTTCAATAATCTTATGACGGCATCTTTGTTTTTATAATGTCAGCTTGCACAAAAAGAGCTGCAAAAGATAAATATGTACAAGGCTCCAAGAGACAAGCTTTTGTGCATTCTTAATTGTTGCAAGGTCATCAACAATTTACTGCTCAATGCTTCTATAGCTTCAAATGAGAATCCCCCTGGAGCCGATGAATTTCTTCCTGTCCTAATTTATGTTACTATAAAGGTAAGATAGTAATAATTATGGATGATTTCATAATCTGCCTGGAGTAATTTCGCATCTGATCCCTTTGTATATTATTTATTGTTCGCAACTCAACCCTTGTCATTGTTGAATTCCTATTTCTACTTGTTTTGTAACTTAAAAAGATTAGTTTTTATTGTTAATAGTATACTAAAGAATTATAGAGTATCAAGTATTATCAGTATAAAGCTTTTTATTGAAGCATAAATGTATATTGTAAAAGTTTCAAGATAGGAGGTAGTCCTCCCACCTGTCGAAAGGAAAATATTTTAGAGGCATTATGTTCTGGTAGGATCTACTGATCTACAGCTTTAAAAATAATGCAGGTGTAAATAACTGCTCTCTCTTTGTCATAAGGTTTCATTTTGGCTAAAACCATATAAGACTGAGATCTATACATAAAATTATACTACTATTTTGAAATTGCTTTGCATGACTGATGTTTTTCAGGCAAACCCTCCTCAACTGCACTCAAATCTGTTGTATATACAAAGATACAGGAGTCAGTCCCGATTAGTTGCAGAAGCAGCCTATTTTTTCACTAACATGCTTTCTGCAGAGTCTTTCATCTCAAACATTGATGCAAAAGCCCTTTCAATGGAGGAATCTGAGTTTCAGAACAACATGGAATCTGCCCAAGCTCTTCTGTCTGGCCTTTCAACTGATATGGATGGTTTATCTAATCTAAATGATCAAAATGCAGGACATGTTCATGGAGAACAACTCATAGATTCCAAACATCAAGCTCGAAATTCTAAGAAGGAAAAGGAACCTGTGATGCATCCCAAATCTTCTGAAAGGAAGTCTGAAAGTAAAAAAGTAACATTTGCAAAAGATCAGACACCAATTACAAAAGTTCCATCCCTCTCAGAGTTGGAGAATAAGGGTGCAACTATGCTTTTGAAGGAAGATAAGGCAAGCCAAGTCTTTCGGGAGTACCCATACTTGTTTGCGCAAGTTGGTGATCTTACAATCAACGATGTTGAAGACCTGTTAAATAATTATAAGCAACTTGTTTTCAATTATGTTTGTCTTTCCAAAGGATTGGGGAGTGCTTCTCCATCTCTGCTTTCCTCTAATTTGCATACGCCAGTGATAGACCATGTTGAAACTGTAAAGGAACCTGAAGATCAAAAAATAGCTGAACTGAATGATGAATCACACAAAGATACAGGCATGGATGATAGCTCTAAGAATGTCTTAGTTTCTGGGGATGAAGATGTTGAATCCCATTTGCTACTAGTTGAGGTTGATGCACATCAAGGTAGGAGAAATGATGAGACTTCTCAGTGACTGTCTTCTGGGAATAATGTTTTGCGTTAGCATCTATGAGTCTTCAATGCAGTGGTACCTGAGCCATCAGAAGTCACTCTCTTTTGTCTTATGAGGAGCAGATAATCATCGTACTTTACCTTTGGGTTGTAAAGAGTGACTATCACAGTATCATGCTTTCTGAATTTATTCTGAAGAGTGGGATAGAGTAGTGCCGTGACAATATCAAGGTATGAATGATATGGGATATACTGCTTTGGAAATTCATCAAACACGATTCCCAGAAAGATGCATATTTCAGGTGCAGCTGTTGTGCTTGTGCAGGATACTTCTCTTCAACATAACTTAGGAAAGCATATTCCAGCATTTAAGGTGAAATTGTTTTCGGAGTTTTAAAGCTATAGGACTGCCAAACTAGAAAAGATTGTATTTTAGACCTTTTACCTGTAGGACCTCTAGGAGATTTTATTGATAAAAAAATATAAAAAATGAAATGGTGTTGTGTAGCTCCATGGTATTGACTATTGAAGTTCTTGTTAAGTTCATTATGGGTGAGTGACTACGACTTTGGAATTTTGCTGTTTTGTTCCACAGAGTTCAGTTTAACAATTAACATTTAAAGGTTTTGTTCTTCTGTTGCCAAAAACTGAAACTATCATTGAGCAATCCTTCTTTGTTTACCTCTGATAACAAGTTAGCTTCATCAGAGAAAAAAAAAAAAAAAGAGCAGAAGATTAAGAAAAGTCGTGGATTCAAAACGTTCATGTTGATCGAAAATACCAGGACAGTTGTTTCATTATTGTATAGAACATTCAATGTTCATCTAAGATTTCTGATATAGGTTTAATATGAAAACTTGCAGGTTTTTGAGACTATTTTTTATGCTCGAATCAGGTGCAATCTTAGCTTCTATTAGGCATCTCTAATTCACTGCACTAAATTTTGTACTAAAGTGGTGCAAAAACAGTATTTTTTAAAAATATTTTTACACCAAATTTTTTTTAACTCCAACTCAATTTGTTCCAAATTGGTGTAAATACTATTTTTAAATAAGAGATATTATTAAAAAAGCTCCCAATAAATTTATATACATCATTTTAGCTCCCACTGTTTCAGAATTTGTCAAAAACACTCCTAAATTAACTATTCCGTCCAAAAAGTTAATTAATAACACTATCAATGGGTAAAATGACAACAATACCCTTAACATGATTCAAAGTTTTGCTACAGTAACTTTTGCTCGATTTTTCCATGCTGCTACAGTATTTATTCAAAAATCAGCATCAAGTTGAAAAAACTAAAGCATTATCAAAACTCGATTTTGATTAAAAATCGAGTTTAAAACCATCTAAACCCATTTTAATCGATTAAAAAAATGGTTTTTGCTCAAGTTTAAAACCATCTAAACCCAGAAATGACTAAAAACCATTTCTTTCTCGATTTTTTCCATGCTGCTATAGTAGCTATGGAAAAAAAATTTCCAGCTACCTCCGCCGAAGCTGGCTTAGCAGATTGAGGAGGAGATCGATGAGCTTTCCACCCCGAGGGCGCGATCCGACCCAGAAGAGTTCCCTCCGGTTGAAGGCGACTTGCGATCTGGTTCCTCCGGTGTTGATCGGTCGCAATTAACACGCCTTTCTCTCGATGGCCGAGAGATTCACTTTCTTTTCTCAAATAATCTATTAGGCTAGCACCCTCAGCTGACATGGCAGCCGTTGGGTTTGTGTGAAACATAATTCGAATCTTCTCCCTTTCTTCCAATATTACCCATGATCATCTGGACATATTTTCAATTGATCATTTGGGTTGAGATGTGGCGCATCAGGTGTTCGATGTAACGCTTGGGTAGCTGCAGACTTTTGCGCACCAGATTTCTGGGTTCTCATTCGAACTCATTTCTGGGTTTGAATGGGTTTGCCTTCGAACCCATTTTATAAGTTCTCCTTCGAACCCTCTTCTAGGTTTGATTGCGAACCCAGAAATGGGTTCGCCTTCGAACCCATTTTCTGGGTTCGATTGGAACCCAAAAATCTGGGTTCATTTGAACCTCGAAATCTGAGTTCGAAATTGGTTTGTTTTATTTTTTTTTGGTGGAGATCCACCAAGAACATAATATTTTAATTTTTTTATGAAAAAAATAAATAAATAAATTTTAATTAAAATCATATAGGTATATGAATTTGTTAAATAGCTGTTGATAATTTAAATTTTTTGTTTTACTTATTGAATTACTTGAATACCCTTAAAACAAATGGTTAAACTTAATAATTTGACTTTTTGGATGGAAAACTTAACGGTAGGAGTGTTTTTGACAAATACTGAAACAGTGAGAGCTAAAATGATGTATATAAATTTGTTGGGAGCTTTTTTAATAATATCCATTTAAATAATAATTCTATACACAATTTTTTAAACAATATTTATTTATTTGTTTAATATAATAATGTTATTATTAAATAATTACACATTATATAAAAACAATTAAATACTTAAATTAATTTTTTTTTCATTTTTAATATAATATTATTCTAATTGTTTTTTTTCAACTAATTGTGGTTATGGAGGAAATGAAGATAACCTTCCGGATTATTAATAGTTTTTTTTAGAATTATTGTTATCAACTGTTTTATTTTAGATTATGTTATAATTTTTTTTAATCCATGTATTTTATATGTTATTACTTTTATTAAATTACTAAATAATAATTGATAAAATAAGTTATTTATATATTAAAATATTAAGATAAATTAAAAAGTACAAATTAGTTAAATATATAATTAATAAGTTAATTAAATAACTTAATAATATATATCAATATTGCAATCATTTTAAAACTCTCGACGATATAATTTTAACAGTATATTTTTTATAATAAATTAATTTTTATTTATTTATTTATCAAAATGTATAAATAAATTAACTTGACTAAAGAATATAGAAAGAATAAAATTTATTAGAGTTATAATATAAAGGGTAAAAATAAAATTAAAAATATTAAATAGTAATTTGGTACAGTAAATAGTATTGCATCATATTTAATGCAACACTATTATTTGGTGCAATATGCACCAAATTTTGACATTAGACAATGGAGTGTGATGCAGGATTGGAGGCCATTTGTGCACAAAAATGGTGCTAGCTTGGAGAAGCTCTTAGGGATTGTATCAAGCATGAGTCCATGATGTGAATGTTAATGCAATTTCGTCATCTACTTCTTGTTGTATTATAATTACTTATGTCCTCTTCCTTTCAATTTTTTATGAGACTAGTTCAGCTTGGTCAATAAAAAATACATATTTGAATGATAGATAATCTGACCCAGCTGTAGGAGCAAAAAACAAAGCAACAGTAAGTGTAGGACAACCTGCAAACACAGCAAAGCTGTACCTAATTAATTACTAATATTTCGACTGGGCGAGATTTTCTGCACTTGGCTCATCTGAATTTGACTTTTTCTATTGCCGAGCAGATCAACTAGAGATCAGCTTTTGCTCTCTCTTCACTTGTATTATTATATTGGGGACAATCTTTCAATTATTTTCTGATCCTTTAATAAATTAAAGGACATATATTTGGATATATATGCCTTCTCTAATCCAATTTCTTGTTTAATCCACACGAATTTATGTGAAATTGACTCTATATAACTTAAGAGAATCTCTTTTTTCAGCATTTGTTGATCCGTTTGATATCCATCCTGGTTCCTTGTCAAATTTAGAATGGTGTTTGTTTTATTTCCCAATATGATATATAATCTTTTCTTCTTTTACTTTTTCCATATATGATTGAATTATTTCAAAAGTTTCTTTACCTTTCCTTATTATATGAACCGAATTAAAGTGAATTTGCAGTGTCCAAAAATTCTCAAAAGTCTTTCTATATGCTTCTAAACCTTTACAAAGGATACATCTTTAATTATTATTTTATTGAATTTGATTTATAATTTTCAAAGAAGCTAAAAATGGGAAAAAAGAATCGCGAGGTGAGCTCTTCAGGAGGGGAGTTTTGTAACTATACTGAACTTGTAATTTCAATATAGATATATTGTTGACATGAAAATTATTGTAATGTAAACATACATGTGAAATACAAACACAAGTCATGTTACAAGGTCCTTTGCCTTTTTAACTCTTCCAATTCATTAAGATTTAATACCTTGTGTAAGTGTGTAAATATATATTATCACCATTATTCATAAAAATATAATTGTATCGGTAGACCTCTCTCCCGTATTGAGAGTAGACATCTCTCGTTGCTGGGAGTAGTTTCTCGAACCGTACTTGTATCTCTATAGTCTTCATCTCCTGTTACTGAGAGTAATTATCCGAACAGTATTGTATGATTTAATTTTAATTGATTATGATAGTTCTCTCTGTAAAGTGTTAGATTTAAAAAAAAAAAAAAATTCATGTTAGGGCAAGCAGGGAGGAAAATATATATATATATATAGGAAAAGTAACATTCACGTGGCTGCCACATGATGATATTTGCGATGTGTCGGCCGAATTGTATACATCTCCAGTGCCTATCTTCTTACGTTATCTGCATGTGCTTGGCTCCCCATTTAGCTTTCACTCTCACCAAATACCACAATTTTCCCTTTTTTTTTTATAACTATAATTATATATACATTACGTAACTGGGATTTTTCATTGTTAAAAGGATTGCTAGTGTGCGTAGGCTACATTAACAGTAACTTTGTTAATGTCCTATTCTATAAACCCGATACTATCAATGTTCTTTGAACTTATGTAACAGCGGAGATAAATTTAGGTATATTGATTAATACGTGCACTCATTACAAATATTGAAGCACTAAAAATGGAGTGATTACACGTGTTTTACCATGTACTATTCCAGCCCTATCTTTAATGTATAGGTGAAGAGCCAACCACCTCACCTCACTTCGTCAAATAATAATAATAATAAAAAATTATATTATAAAATAAAATAAATTATTATTAATATAAATTTACACGTCCATTATTTTTATTAAAGCATAGGCGCTTTTTCATGAACATACGCCTAAAATCCGCAGTTAAATAGATGGACGAATAAACAGAAAAGGACAAACAGAGTTGTGAGTCAAATATCGTTTAAATAGTAATAATTATTGTAATAACTAATAAATGTGGAGGTAATGGATTAATTTTTAGTTGCCAAAGGCGGTTCCTATTATATGTGTCACTATTTATTATCGGAATGCTGAACAGAGTGGCCAGTTGTCCCTTTGTGAAGGCACAGTGTCCAATTTTTTATTTTTTTTTCAAATTCATTGTAAAATTATATCTTAATCCTTATATTTATATTTAAATTTTATAATTATTAAATTATTATAAATATATTAATTTAATTCATACGATAAAATTTTTAATAATAAAACATAAATAATATTACAATTAATTATTATTAAAATTTAAAAATTAAAAGTAAAAAAAAATTAATAATAATTAAAATTCAAAAATTAAATAAAATAATTCAAAATTTAAACAAGCTTCACACACAATTTGAATGAGATTTGTCTTTTCACTTATATATACAATTTTATAGTCAATTGACACAAACCCCCTCACCGTTAGTCAACTACAGTTAGTTTTAACTATTAAAAAAGTATTTTAGTCTTTTCACTTTATTTTTATTTTAAAAAATATATTAAAAATATAATTTTAAATCTTAGATGGATGGTGGAAATCAAATGTAATTTTTTTTTAAAAAAAATCCAACTATAATTTTTTAAATCATTAAAAAAAATAAATAAATGTGGAGATGAGATCTTCACCTTTTTTTTTTTTTTTGAAAAGAGATGGGATCTCCACCTTGATCTCTAAATATGAAGATCATTTCCATGGAGACAATAGAGACATCGTTTCCATATGGAGACCTGATCTTCATTTATGGAGACCAAATATGATTTACATGCTTCTATTTCAATCAGGTCTTGTCTCCATTATGGAGCTCTCTTCTCTGTCAATATCGTTTCCATGGAGATTAGACTTGATCTCCATCAATGGTGAGGGAAGTTTGTGTCAATTGACTATAAAGTTGTATATACAAGTGAAAAGACAAATCTCATACAGATTGTGTGTGAAATTTGTTCAATTTTTGAATTATTTTATTTAATTTTTGTAATTTAATTATTATTAATTTTTTTACTTTTAATTTTTCAATTTTAATAATAATTAATTGTGATTTCATTTACGTTTTACTATTAAAAAATTTATCATATAGACTCAATTGATGCATTTATAATAATTTAGTAGTTATAAAAGTTAAATATAAAATAACGACTAAAATATAATTATACACAGAATTTTTTAAAAAAAAACATAAAGGAGCACTATAGCCACAGTTGCCTAAGGTGGCTATGGCTAGCATCCCTCTTATCTATTTTGACTGCTTCAACATTTCTCACATATCAAAGACAACAATTTTTTTTTCAATTCTGACACCAATTTAGTTAGAGATCTATCGTAATCTGTTGAAATTAAATACTTGGTAAATCTCACTCATGGGATGAGTCTCTCCATACTTTACAATTTAATGATAAAGATACGACTTAAACACCTAAATAAATAGAAAGTGCTCAACTACTTTACTACTAATAAGATGTGCCTAAGGACAACAAGCTTTTACATTTAAGATTATATTGTACTTATAATAGATGTTTATGTATTTTTTTTTAATTAATATGATGGGTGTCCTTGCGCAAATATACTTACATATAGATGGATGTACTTATAAAATGAGTGCCCTTATTTAACTTTTAAATTTTAAATATGAATGTCCTTATAAAATGGGTATTCTTTAGCAAATGTACAAATTTCTACATTTAAGATTATATTGTCCTTGAAATTAATTATATTGTAATGATTACGTAATGACACCCATTTTATAAGTACATTTCATATAAAAATTTAAAAGTTAAATTATTACGGTAAATATCTATTCTAATGGTAATAGTATATTTATTAAAATCAATTTACTTATTTTCACACATTTTATTAGTAAACCCTTTTAAATTAATCTTTATATAACCATATTAGTTAAAAATATACATAAATATCCATTTTTCTAATAAAGAGAAATTAATTATTTTAAAAGACAAGTACAACATAAAACATAATTAATTGCTTCTTTTTATTTTAAAAAATATATTTAATTTCTTTTTATAAATTCTCGCTTATTAACTTAATTTTTCTATAATTGTTTTTGGGTGCCAATATTATCACCTATGAATATAATTTACATACCCATTTTATAAGTACACCTATATTTGAAATTTAAAATTTAAAATATTATTATAAGCACCCATTATAATACCAGTAATAGCCTTATTAAAATCAATTTACGTATTTTCACACAATTTATTTGTAAACCCTCTTAAAATATTAATAAACCTAATTTAATCCTTACAACATTATGTTAGTTGAAAAATACATATTTTTTTTTGTGAATTCTCAAATAGATTATTTTTAAAAGAAATTAAAATATTCATCAATTATTAAAAAAAAAAAAATTAAGGCTAATACAAGAAATTAAAATGTTCATAAATATGGTTTGATTTGGGTTTATCATAGGCTTTTAAATAAAAGGGTTTGATATAATTATAAATAAGATGAGTGTAGTTAGTGAGTGTACATAGCATTTGATTTATTTTTAATTAAAATAGTTTATCCTTATTAGTCATTTTATGTTAGATATTTTTAAAATTTGTGTAAATTATATTTATGAGTGGCAATATCGGTACCCTTTTTTTAAAGAGTAAATAACACCTAAATTCCATGAGGTTTGCTCAATTATAGGTAGAGTCAACTTTTGAGTTTATTAATAAAGACCTCCTATGCTGTTAGTTAAATTTAGTTAAACTTAACAGGCATAAGGATATTTTGTCTTTTCATACTTTTTAAATTTTATTTTATTAAATAAAAATTAAAAAAGTTAAAAAAATCTCATCCCTCCATCTTTGAGATGATGGGCGGTTAAGATTTATTTAAATTTTTTTTTATTAAAATGATAATAATTTTTTGGGTTTATAAAATGATATAATTACAAATAAGAAGGGTGTAGTTAGTGAGTGCTATGTTTGATTTATTTTGAATTAAAATAGTTTATCATTATTGGTCATTTTATGTTAGATATTTTTAAAATTTTTATGTAAATCATACTTATGGGTGGCAATATCGGCACCTTTTTTTTTAAAGAGTAAATAACATCTAAATCCCCTAAGATTTGCTTAATTATAAGTAGAGTCAACTTTTGAGTTTATTGACAAAGACCTCCCATGCCGTTGGTCAATTTAGTCAAACGTAACATGTACAAGGGTATTTTGTCTTTTTATGCTTTTTAAATTTTATTTTATTAAATAAAATTAAAAAATTTTAAAAAAAATCTCATCCTCCTCCATCTTTGAGATGATGGGCGGTTAAGATTTATTTAAAATTAAAAATGATAATAATTTTTTCTTAAAAAAATAGAGATTAGATCTCTATCGTCCATGAGATGGATGGACAGTGGAGATCCAATTGGGATATTTATCGCCCACCATGGGTTTGTTTGATGAACCCAGTTTCTGGGTTCATTCTCAAGCGAGCTCTCCTGTTGGTGGATTCATAATCCACCATGGATCTCTACCTCTCTCTCCCACTTTTTTTTTTTTTTTTAAAAAAAAAATTTCAGATCTCCACCGTCTATTCAAAGATAGACGATGGAAATCTAAAATTTAATTTTTTGAAATAATTTTTTTTAAAAAAGAAAAAATCTCCACCGTCCATCTCAGATGAGATGGACGGTAGAGATCCTAACTTATTTTTCTTTTTTATTTAATGAATATTAATAAATTTAAATATTATTTTAGGGGTATTTTGGTCCTTTTAACGGTCAAATCTGTTTAACCGTTAAATTGGATGAAATTTGACTAACGGAAGGGGAGATCTTTGTCAATAAACCCAAAAGTTGATTCCGCTTGTAGATGAATAAATCTCAGGGGTTCTGAGTGTTATTTACTCTTTTTTAATTATAAATAAACATCCATCTACGCCTCAACATTTTTATTTTAGTTGAAAATTATGCCTCACTTTTTTTGTTTATTGATCATAACCAAACATAAAAGAAAGACAAGAATGAACAAAGTAAAATTGAGTAAATAACACCTAGATCCCCTGAGGTTTTACAAACGGAATCAATATTTGGGTTTAATAGTAAAAACATTTCTCAACAGTTAATCAAACTCCATCCAATTTAATGGTTGACTATGTTTGACCGTTAAAAAAACTAAAATGCCCACAAATTAATATATAAAATTACCAAAATTTTATTAAATAAAAAAACTAACAAAGAAAAATAGTTTTGATATCTATTGTCCATCTCACATGAGACGTGATTTTTAACAAACTAAAATAATAATAATAAAATTAAGATCTTTAAAAAATTTAAAATAAAAGATTTTAGATCTCACTCTCCATCTCGGGATGGACGTTGTATATTAATTTTAAAAATAAGAAAAAATAAAGAAAAAAGAAACCATGGTAGATCCACTATGGATCACCAATATGGGAGGCTCGCCTCCCTTGGTTCACTACGGTTCGCAAATCTGGGTTCACGGACCTGGGTTCGCAAAGAACCTGTGTTCGTAAGTTCTTTGAGAACTCAGTTTGCAAACCAGGTCTGGGTTTGCAAATCTGGGTTCGCAATGAACCTGCGAACTTCCCGAACCATCGCATGGTTCGTGAACCCAACTCGCGCATGGGCAAATCCATGGCCCATGGAGATGGAGATCCGTATTGGATCTCCATTTTTCAATTTGAAAATTGATGGTGGAGATCCAATCTAGATCTCCATTTTTTTATTAAAAAAAATTATTATTTAAAAAAATATATTTTTTAAATGAATCTCAACAGTCCATCATCTTAAAAATGAATCAATGGATTTATTTTCAATTTTTTTTAGTTTTTATTTAATAAAATAACTTTTAAAAGCTTGAAAGATGAAACTACCATTACGTCTATTAAGTTTGACAAAATTTGACTAACAACGGAGAAGATTTTTATCAATAATCCCAAAAGTTGATTTCTCTTGTAAATGAATAAACCTCGGGGGTTTAGGTGTCATTTAAAATTTAAAGAAATATATACCTTTGTATAACCAAAGTCCTTTGAGATTTCTTTTTCTATTGCTTTGTCATATGATAATCATATATTTCATCGAAAAATTTAACACTTAAAATAGAATTAGAGTTGCAATTACCTTTATAACTTATTATTTTCCCAACGGTTTCTCTCCATAAAGCTTTAGGGTTAAAGTAGCCGTTGGGTCCTTGGATCTAGTTTTTATTTCTTGTGAATGTAGTTAGGGTTACGTGTTGGTGCTTATGTGTAACATCCCTAATTTCAAATAAATATGAAAAGTGTAGTTTAATTAATATAGAGTATGTGAATGTGATAATTATGATTGGAGGGGTGGAAAAACTAATTAAATGTATGTATATTTTTAGGTTTCCAAATGGACCAATTTGAACTGTCGAAAATAATGCACGAAGAAAAAGGTGAAAAACTGGACAGTGTGCATCGCGACCAGGGATTGGGGTAGCTGCTCGCGATGAAAATGGAGAAATTGGACCAGTGAATATTTTTAAGTTTCCAAATGGACCAATTTGAACTGTCGAAAACAATACACGAAGAAAAGGGTGAAAAACTCGACAGTGTGCATCGCGACCAGGGATTGCGGTAGCTACTCGCGATGAAAATGGAGAAATTGGACCTGTGAGCATCGCGATGAGAGACCGTGACTAGCGCTCGCGATAGCCGCTCGCGCTGAAGGTGGCAAATTTCTACCAGTGAGCATCACGACCGAGCGACGCGACCACCGCTCGCGATACGCGGTCGCGATGGCCCAAACATTTTAAAAAAAATAGCACCAAATGATTTTAAAGCGGTGGAGCTTCATAAAACAAAAATTGAAAGTGAACAAAGCTCACAAACAGAACAGAGCAGCAAACGAGAGAGAAGGTAGAGAGAAAAGAGGAGAGAGAAAGAAGAGAGAGAAAGGAGAAAAAGGAGAGAAAGAAGAAGAAGAATAAGAAAAGGAAGAAGAAAAGAGGAGGAGAAGAAGGAAAAGAGGAAGGAAAGGGTATTCAGGTTCGGTGTACACGAGTTTTCAAATTTTTTCATTTTCCAGAATATTTCGGATTGATTGAATTTGATTAATTTTGAGTTATTTGAATTATATTGATTATAGATTATAGTTCAGGTTCGGTATACATTCGTTTTCGAATTTTCAGTTTTTCAGAAATTTTCGAAATTATCGAATTTTATAGTTTTTGAATTATTTGAATTTTATTGAGTAGAATTGATAGTTTGAAATCGATTTCGAATTGATTTGAATTGCGAATTCTTGAAATATCGTTTATATCCGAAATTTTGATTGTGAATAATATTCGGAATTGATTTTCATACGTTTTGATGCTAATATTGTTATGAAAATATATTGTTGAAAGTGATTTTAATTATATAATATTTATGAAATGTATCGGAAAATGATTTTGGGGCATTTTGATTCGATATGGAACTATGAAATACATTTGAATATATTTTTGGATTGATTTGATGTGATTATGAATTTAGAAATATATTCATATATATATATATATATATATATATATATATATATACATACATATGTATATATATATCGATATGAATTGAGATTTAATAGTTTGAAAATTGAATTCGATGATTTTGAACGAAATGAAATATGTTGACATTAGATTTGAGAAAACGTTTTGCGAAATGGCTCTGATGTGTACAAACATAGATATGAATATAAGAGGTTGACATGTCAATTGGGTTTCTGTCTGAACAGCACTGTGCCGATTTACTCTGTTTGTGCCACCCTTTGGATATACAGGCCTCATGTGCCGGTCCTAGGGTTCTGAATTCTGTCATGGGACATTTACAGTGGGTGATTCCGTTGGTGTTCCATTCTGATCTGATGTTCGGCGGGTCGCCCGTTTGCGTCCGATGCCAAACAACCCGTAATCCAGTCCGATAACTTATGTTTTGTATGTCAGAAGTCCAGTCTGAAAACGAATTTGTTATATAAAAGCATTTGAGAAATTATGAAGATTTTTTCTGTTGATTGATTTTGAATGTGTATTTGTGAATATATGATTTGATTTAACATGAGCCCAATATCTGATTTATTTATATGTTATTTATACTTTTATCGAAAATAGATAAACTTATTTGATATAGTATATTTGGATATATACATTTTGTGTACACCCACTAAGCAATATGCTTAGTGTGTTGAGTTTTCTCACACGTAGGTAACAGAGGTTCCAAGGGATACAAGGACAAAGAAGAGTAGAGACTGCAGAAAGAGAGTCCGGAGTCACATCGTTCCTACATATATTTTGGTAGTCCTTTTTGTAATAAGTATATATGTTTTGATACAACATGCATATACAGAAAAATGTTTGTATATATTTGAGGAGCTTCCGCTATGTAAATATTTTATTATATGTTTATGTTATTTGACTATTTATAAATTATTATGATAAATTGATTGGGTAAGTCGCACAATATTTGGAAAGGTGTGCAAAATTGATTTGAGAATTTAGAAGTTGATTTTTATGAATTTTAACTGTAAACAGGTTTTGGAAAGTCAGAAAAATAAAGAAAACTCTGACAAGATTTTCGTAAATTTATTTGGACCATTTTCAAATGTTTTTAATATAAGTTTAAATTATAGTTATATAAAAGTAAAAGTTAGATTTTAGTATATAGTAGCGCTCCTTAATTCGGTTCGAGTGGATTGGGTCAGGGGGTGTTACATTATGTATGATTATGGAGTTAGGAGATATTGTTGAGTTGTGCTCTAGCCTTTCTATTAAGGGCATTAAAGTCCGGTGAATAAGTTAGATAAAGGTCTTGGCGATCGGATGATGACTCTATGCTTGGTTGGGAAGATTTTTACGAACAAGTTGATCAATCAGAATGCTTTTAGGGCTGTACTATCAAAGATTTGGCGAACGATGGATGATGTGGTAGTTGAAATTACACGAAATAATATCTTTGCTTTTCATTTTAAGAGTCAAACTGATCGTCATAGGGTGCTTGCCATGGTTTTTTGATAAGTCGCTCCTTGTGCTTGAGGTGCCCACTAGTCTTGGAGATATTTCTAAGATGAGTTTCGGTAAGGTTGACTTCTAGGTACAAATTCATAACATTCCTCTCCTGTGTATGATAAAGGAAATTGGTTGGTATTTAAGTGAACTTATTGGTGTGGTTCAAAATGTTGATTTGGGGACTTCAGGGTATTGCTTGGGGAAATGTTACATATTATAGTGGTGATTGATGCCAACAAACCATTAAAGCACATTCATCGTGTGGATTTAGCTAGTACGGGGAAAGTAGCAGTGATGTTATTGCGGTATGAGCGTTTGCCCAATTTTTGTTGCCATTGTAGTTTAGTTGGTCACTTAGTAGGAGAATTATCAAACATTCCAAGTCCTGCGCATGCATATGCGGGAATATGACCCCCATTTTAGTATTCCATATGGAGTCCTTTTTCGAATAAGGGGCACATGGAAAAACTTCGATTGTTTTTGTGTTTTAGTGGTAAACTTGTTGTTGAGAGTATTAGTCATAGTGATGGTCTTGTTTGCTTTGGACAAGTAGGGTTGATATGAATTTGTTGTCTTATTCTCACTTCCATATTAATGTGGGTGTTTCATCTCATATGACTAGTCCTTGGAGGTTTATGAGCTTTTATATGCATCCTGAGTCGTCGTAGCGACATCATGCTTGGTTGTTGTGGAAGCATCTTCGTGAAGTGTCTTTGTTGCCCTGATTTTGTGGGGATGATTTTAATGAAATTCTTGTGGATAGTGAGAAGGATGATAATCTTCCTAAAAAGCGTCATTTATTAAACAATTTTAGGGAGGTTTTAAATTCTTGTAACTTGCAGGATTTGGATTTTGAGGGTCCTAAGTATACTAGGGTCCAAGTATACTTGGTGTCATGGGCGTGAGGGTGATGGTTTTGTCCAGAAACGTCTTGATTGATGTGTTTGTTCTTGTGATTGGTCTACTATCTTTCCGGCTTCAAAAGTCCAATAGTTATATTTTTGGAATTCGGATCATAGGCCCATTCTATTACATATAGCTTCTGAGGTTGAGTTTCTTAATAGTAGGGGGAATGACATTAGAAGACGCTTTCATTTTAAGGAATCTTGGGTTGGATTGGCTGAGTGTGATAGATACAATTGTGAAGGATAATTGGAATGGTTTGGCTGGCCCTACTAGCATCGGAGGAATGTCTAGGAATATTTCTTCTTGTGCAATTATGTAAGGGGTTTGGAATAAAAAGAATCGTGCTTATCTTAGGCAGGGAATTCGTGAGAAAAGAAATTGTTATAGCAGCTGAATAGAGTTGTGTTGAGGGAATCTTGGAGAGATATTTGTTTGGTTGAGAAGGAGTTAGATGTTTTTCTTCTTAAAGAAGAGATCTATTGGCGACAACGGTCACATGTGTCTTGGCTTAAGTTTGGAGATCACAATTCTAAGTTATTCCATCTAAGGTTTTCGGCACAACGTGCCCGTAATGAGATTGTGGGTTTGCTAGATAGTACAAGCTCCTGGCAGATTGATAGATGTTTTGTCCATGGCATTATTGTTAATTATTTTATAGATATCTTGACCTCTTCATGTCCTTCATTAGATGCTATTAATTCAGTGATTCAATGTGTAGAGCCATGTGTGTCTTCTAGGGTCAATAAGTTTCTTAATGTGAAGCTTTTTGGAGGAGATCCGTCAGACGCTTTTTTCAGAATTACAGAGTGCTTTTATTCCTTGTAGCTTAATTACTGATAATGTTTTTATTAGTTTTGAATGTATGCATTTATTGAAAAATAAAATTTTGGGTACGTCTAGTTTTGCGGCTCTCAAGCTTAATATGTCGAAAGTCTATGATCGAGTCGAGTGGAACTTTTTAAAGTGTATTATGATACGGCTTGGTTTTTCTAGGAAGTGAATTGACTTGATTCTTTTTGTGTTACATCCATTTCTTATTCCTCTTTAGTTAATGGTGAAGTGATTGGTAATGTGGTTCCTTCTCGTGGTCTGCAACAGGGGAATCTGTTGTCTCCCTATTTCTATTTTTTCTAGTGAAGGTTTTTCTGGTTTGGTAGGGTCTGTGGAGGCTCAGGGTCGGCTTTCAGGCTGCGGTGTGGTAGGTATGGGCCTTAGATTTCTCATCTTTTCTTTGCGGATAATAGTTTGTTTTTTTTTTTTCATACTACACAGGATGATTGTGATGTTGTCTGTTCGATTTTAGATGGCTACTTGAAGGCTTCGGGTCAAAAGGTTAACTTTGATAACTTTGTAATTTGTGTGATTAAGCAGGTTTCTTCCCAATTAGGTTGGTCAACGCTCATGGTTTGGGGGTGAATTTAGTTGCTTATAATGCAAAGTATTTAGGGTTGCCATGCTTTGCGAGTCGGAATCATAGGAACCTTTTTGATAATATTAAGAAGTGAAATAAATTGCGTGGGTGGAGTAGTAATATTTTTTCTGTTGAAGGTAAGGAGGTGTTAATTACGGCTGTAGTTCAATCGATTATGACCTATTTGATGAATTTGTTCTGTATCCCTAAGTCTATTGTTTCTGAGCTTTATCGTATTTTATCGTATTTCTGTTCGATTTGGGGGGGGGGGGGGGTGTGTTCATCATTGAGAATAAACAAAGAGTACAGTGGTGTAGTTGAAAAGCTTTATGTAAGAATAAGAATGTTGTTGGTCTTGGTTTCAGAGACCTCTCTTTCTTTAATCAAGCTCTTTTGGCGAAACAGGGGTGGCGACTGATTTAGTACCCTGATTCTCTGGCTGCTCGAGTTATAAAACATATCTACTTTCCTCGTTCTTCTTTCCTTTAGGCTAAGGTTTCGTCCTCGGCCTCATTTGTAACACCCCCTGACCCAATCCGCTCGGATCGAATCAGGGAGCGCTACTATATACTAAAATCTCTCTTTTACTTTTATATAACCATAATTTAAAACTATATGAAAAACATATAAAAATGGCTCAAATAAATTTCCGAAAATCTTGTCAGAGTTTCCTCTATTTTTCTGACTTTCCAAAACCTGTTTATAATTAAAATTCATAAAAATCAACTTCTAAATTCTCAAGTCACTTTTGCGCACCTTTCCAAATTTAGTGCGACTTGCCCAATCAATTTATCATAATATAAGTTATAAATATTCAAATGACATAAACATATAATAAAATATTTACACAGCGGAAGTTCTTCAAATATGTTCAAATATTTTCTGTATATGCATGCTATATCAAAACATATAGACTTATTACAAAATGACTACCAAATTTATAGGAATGATGCGACTCCAGACTCTGCTCCTGCAGACTCTACTCTTCTTTGTCTTTGTCTCCCTTGGAACCTCTGTTACCTACGTGTGAGAAAACTCAACACGCTAAGCAGATTGCTTAGTGGGTGTACACAAAATTGTATATCCAAATATACTATACCAAATAATTTTATCAATTTATCGAAAATATAAATAACATATATCAATATAGCATATATGGGGCTCATGTCAAATCAAATCATATACTTAACAAATACAGTATTCAACAGACAAAATCTTCATAATTTCTCAAATGCTTTCATATAACAAATCAGTTTTCATACTGGGCTCCTGACATACATAACATAAGTTATTGGACTGGATAACGGGTTGTTCGGCATCGGACACAAACGGGCTACCCGCCGAACATCATATTAGAGTTGGACACCAACGGTGTTACCCGCTGTAAATGTCTCATATTAGAACCCTAGGATCGGCACTTGGGGCCTGTACTATCCAAAGGGTGGCACAAACAGATCAAAGCTCCCTACCTTAGGATCGGCATTTGGGGCCTACACTATCCATATGGTGGTGCATCAGAATATATCGGCACAGTACTGTTCAGAAAAATTCAATTGATATGTCAACCTCCTATATCCATATCTATGTTCATACACATCAGAGCCATTTCACAAAACGATTTCTCAAATCCATTTCAAATCATTCAAATTCAATATTGAAATTTCGATTCTGAAATACAATTTTACAAATCATTTTCTTATATTCAAATTTAACTTTCAAATATTTCAAATCAATAAACATATTTTTGAAATTCAAAGTTCATTAATAATCATATAAAATAACGTTACAAATTCATATACAAGTATATTTCTCAAATCCATAATTACATCAAATCAATCCAAAAATATCTTCAAATATATTTCTGAAACCAATATTCACATCAAATCAATTTAAAATCATATTCGAATATATTTTACAAACCAATATTAAATCAAAATGCCCCGAAATCATTTTTCGAAACATAATATAATCAAAATCACTTTCAACTATATTTTTCATAACAATATTATAATCAAAACGTATTAAAATCAATTCATAATATTATTCACAATCAATATTTCAAATATAAACTATATTGTAATTCAAATAATTCTGAAATCAATTTCAAACTATATACTATAATTAATATAATTCAAATAACTCAACATTAAGAAAATTCAATCAATCCGAAATATTCTGGAAAATTGAAAATTCGAAAACTAGTGTACACCGAACCTGGATACCCTATCCTTCTTCTTCTTCTTCTTCTTCTTTCCTTTCTCTCTGTTCTTTCTCTCTCCTCTTTTCTCTCTTATTTCTCCCGTTCTGGTTTCTGTTCTATTTGAGGGCTTTTGCTCTCTAATCAGTTCTGGTTTCTATTTGTACTGGTATCGCTTCAATCACTCGGTGCTTATTTTTTTAAAAAAAATTTTGGGCCATCGCGACCGCATATCGCGAGCGGTGGTTGCGTCGCTAGGTCGCGATACTCATTGGTGGAAATTTTGCCCCTTCATCACGAGCTTTGATCGCGATACTCACTGGTCCAATTTTGCCACTTTCATCGCGAACAGTTACCGCGATCTCTGATCGCGAGGATAGTTACGATGCTCACTGTCCAATTTTTCTCCCTTCTCTTCACGCATTGTTTTGGATCGCATTGGTTTCGACCGTTCCAATTGGTCCACTTGAAAACCACAAAAAAATACATACATTTAATTACATTTTTCACTCATTCAAATCATAAATATCACATTCACATACTCAATATTAATTCAACAATACTTTTCATATTTATGCGAAATTAGGGATGTTACATCCTTAGTGTGGCGTAGTCTTGTTTGAGGTCAGTTGCTTATAGAGAAGGGTTTCCATTGGCATATCGGGTTTGATTTGATGGTGTCTAGTTTTAAAGATCGTTAGTTGCCCTAGTTGTCGACTTTTAATGTGATTTCAAGTGGTTCTCTTATAACTGATTCTACTGTGGATGTGCTTAAATCAGCTTCCGGGTCTTGGAATTCTAAGATTATCTGCAACTCTTTTACCCTTATTGATGCTGAATCCATTCTTAGTTTGTCGGTGTTTGCTTAGCATGGTGTTGATAAGTTGATGTGGCATTTTGATAAGAGTGGCCGATACTCTGTTCGGAGTAGTTAGTGGGTGGCAAGTGATTTGGATTCTCAAGCTGGTTCTTCTAGTTCAAGGACTATTTCAGGTTGGTGGAAGTTTCTTTGAGGTTTGCATATTCCTTCTAAGGTGAAACTATTTACTTGGTGTGCTTGTCTTAATTTGATCCCCTTTAAAGTCAATATTGCTTCTCATAAAGTCCATATTAACTTCCTTGCCTGCTGTGTTCCTCTTGCTCGGAGACGATCCTTCATGCTTTATGGTTCTGCAGCTCTTTGGATTGTATCAGGTCTGCTGATAGTTTCCTGCTCAGTCTGAAGGTTCCTGATATAGGTTATTTCTTCGATTTTGTTTTGTTTTGTAAAGGCTATCTTTTGGTTGAGGAAATGGAGTTGTTAATAGTGGTTTTATAGAGGTTTTGGTTTCGTCGAAATAGAGTTGTACATGCCTATCCTTTTCTTTCGATAGAGGAGACTGTTCTGTGGTCGCATTCTTTCCTCGATGAGTTTTGTGCAGCTAATCCTGGTCCAGTCTTCGTCATCTTCCTGTTCTGGAGTGGTGGAGAGTGCCCAGTCTCGGATGGTTCAAAATAAATTCTGATGCGGCGCTTAATTTTTGTGGTCGAAAGATAGGTTTCAGTGTTGTTGTTCGTATGGATAGCGTGGTTATGGTGTCTAGTTCGTCTATGGTTACTGGTCTAATCTCTCTTGATATTGCTGATGCTATGGCAATCCTTAGTGGAGTCTAGTTAGTGATTGAGATGGGGTTATCTCCTGTCTGCATTGAGTCCGATGCTACTAAAATTATGAATCAGCATTCTTCCAGAGACAGCTCTTGTTCTAATGTTGGGTTGGTTGTGGAAGATATCTTAGCTTTATTTAATTATTTTTCAGAGTTTTCTGTGGCGTCTGTTCGTCGAAGTGCTAATAAGGTGGCTCATGAGCTTTGCTAAATTTGCTCTCAATCTTCTTTTTAATTGTGTTTGGGTTAAGGATGTTCCTAGTTGTGTTGTTAGTTTAGTCTCGGATGATATTCGAGCTAGTTTGTAATCCTTTTTTTTTTTTTTTCCAGTTTTATCTAGTTTCTTTTTCTAAAAAATAAATAAATTAGAATTAGAGTTTATATAGGGTTTATGAAAATACTATATTTGTATACAATGATGTAGTTAGAAAATTTAAGAGGTTAGGAACAACTAGGTTTAGTTTGATGTAAATGTTTATTTATTTTTTTACAACTTTAAATATAAATAAATATTTGATTTAATAAGCCTAGTTGTAAAAACACAAATTCAATTTTCCGAAATTGTGTTATTTTAAACACAATTAAGAGATATTTTCTCTCTTCATAGTAGATAATTAAAATGTAAGGTTTCCTTACATTTACTCGCTCATAACTCATGTTATACTTAACATTCGTGATAAAGATTAGAGTATGACATTTATCAATAAATACACATAAGTGTGGAGAGAATAGACTCTCTTTTTCATTTTGTTTTTCAAATATCAATATAAGGCTATTTTTATTATTTTATATGTATTTAGCAATCCATCTCTTTTGATTTTCACTTCACTATATATATATATATATATATATATATATATATATATATATATATATTATATTCATTTTTTTCTAAGTATACAGTAACATTAAGGATTTCATTGTGCTATCTCAATAGAAAAAAAAACATATATCCTTTTGAATAATAAAATTAAGGATTTCACTATTATACATATATGTACAGTTATAAGAGTAGTTATTACAGTAATCTACTTTCTTTTAATTTTTTTTTCTTTCAAATTTTAAATTCTGTGGACCTTTGGATTAGAGTAATCACCCCTATAACTTTACAAAATCAATGTGACCCTAAAATTAAAAAAATAATTATTCATAATTATAGTAGAAAAAAATTTTAAGAAGGAAAAATATTAATATATACCCAAAAGATAAAAAAATAATATTTATTATTTTAAGATATAAAAAATTATATCTAATATATTAAAGAATAAATATGAACTATTTATTTAATATTAGAATATATATACGTATGTATGTATGTATGTATATGTGAACTTTTCAAGAAAACAATGTAACAAAATAAGGCTTGGATTCCAAGAGGCAAGAGGAGTGTAATGCTTTAAACTGATAATTTTTTGAGTAGTCTTAGGTAGTAGCCAGTAGGACTGTAGGAGTACACCCTATAAGGCATGTTTCTCCCCTTTTAAGGGTAGTCCTGTAACATCAACCGTAACCCAATAAATTTTCTCAATTGGAGTGTCTCCCCTAGACTGTTGTCTATAAAATTCTTTTATATATATAAAATAAAGCATTCAATTTTTTTTTCTTTTATACATGACGATTAAGAGAACTGCCGAGAGCAACCATCAAAACGAAAGATATTAGTTAAAAGCATTCAAACTTTAGAAGTAAAGTTGTAACAATTGTGAATTATTTTGATCAGCCAACAAGAGGGGTCGATGCATGATTTACCTGCAGTAGCGTGTAATGTTGGCATTATTTAATTGGCCCCTGCTTTTATTGAATGTGCAAAACTGACCACCCCTCTCATTATTAATAACAATTATTCATTTCTTTATATTACGTTTTGTAGCATTAGGAAAATTAATTTTTCTTAAAATAAAAAAAAAGAGGAAATTATTGAAATGTAATAACTTATAAACAAATAAATAAATAATCAAAATTTGTCTGTAAACACAAGGCATTGAGTTTGAGGTCAACAAAATGGAATAGAGCAAAATAATGGTCCTAAATTGCGGGTGTGAGGAAAGTGAGTAAAATTGATTGAATGAAGAGGCTTGTGTTGTGTCTTTATATATTAATCTTTGAAGTTTTGTAGTCAACAAAACTGAGTAAACAGAAGAAATAAAGACCAAACAGAAACTGGTTGCAAAGTTACAACACTTTATTCATATATTTGACCAAACCAGCTCTTTAACTCTCTCTCTCTCTCTCTAAATTACTCAATGCTCTCTGCTTCTTATTATTAACCTATGCGCTCTCTCCCTCTCTCTCTCTGTTTCTTGAGAAGAACAAATCCAAGAGCCAATCTTGTTATTACAACCCCATCTCTTAATCCGTGTTCATAAATGGGAAATGGATACAATCAGCATTTTCATCATCAGAACATTGGAGTACAGAAGAGCACATTCTTGCCGATGCTGTGTTCAAAGCCAGCCATCAAGGACGTGGCTCTGCCAAAGTTGGAAGACCGTTGTGCATCTTCCTCCAACGACCCTTTGTCGCCCAAGATCGGTTGTATGGGCCAGGTCAAGAGAAACAACAAGATCAATGGCTTCCCCAGTACTTCTCATAACAAACTCGCCATAACCACCGCCACCAACAACAACAACAATGTCAAGTACTTCAAACTCAAGAAGCTCTTCTCCGGTAAGAATCTCACTGCTAATACAGCAACTACAGCTTGTACAAGAAGAGAAGTAAGTAATAGAAAATCAAAGTATTATGAGGGAAAAGAGAGGGCTGATGTTTGTATTAACATCTTTGAAATGGATCCTCCTTTGCCGGTCACCAAGAAAGTTGCAAAACCAGATGATAAAGGTGAAGAAAACAGTCTTTGGAAGAGAAGATTAGGTGGGGGTGCATTGAAAACTTTAGAATTGCAACACATTCAAATTCCAAGGCACCGGCTTGAAATCAACACTGTTTGATTGTGATTTGAGATAGTAATTTTTACTCTCAAGTGAGATGATGCCTACATAGTAAATGTATATTGATTGATCTGATTTAATATTCCAATTTTGATTATTCTTCAATCTTGTCACCAGAGAATGGTAGTGCTGAAATCAGCTTTGTATATGAAATTATTGATCTATATTGGAGATAGATCTAGAAATTTATTTATTTTTCTAAATTATTGATAAGATCCCACAGTTTGATTTTTGATTTTGTTGCCGGTTGTTGAGAAGTGATGGTCAGATCAACATTCTATTTCATATCAGTTTGTTTTTCAGGTAACATCAATAACATTTTATTAAGGGCGAATCGCATCCAAATATAATTACGTTTGACCATATTATAAAGTATAATTATGTTTGATCATATTATAATGAAATTATGAGTGTAATCTTAATTATAGATTACTATTTTACCGTCAGTTGACCTTCAAACATAACGGTTTGACAATGACTTATGTGTGAAATAACATAACTATCCGTTGTTAAAAAATTAAATTAAATAAAAATTAATTTTCAAAAAATAGATCTCGACCGTCCATTAACATTGATGGATGGTAGAGATTTATTTAATTTTTTTTTACAATTTTTAGCTATTTTTTTAATTTTTTTTTAAAATTAAGGTAATAATGACCCTTTGAATAGTAGTTAACCGGCAACTCTATCGGTCAACCAGTTAGTCAATAATACTAATATATAATTAAGACTAAACTCATAAATTTATTATAATATAACTAAATATTATAATATTTCGTTACAATTTGCAATTTTATTAACACAAATGTCGGATTAAACATGAGTGTTTGACTGTAGTTGGGAACACGTCCTCAGTGGCAAACTTCTTTGTCTTTTATAATGATATATGGATGATGCCAATCTTTATTAAAATTACAAAGTTAACTAAGATAATGTTATAGTGATTATGATTAATTGATGCTGATTAGAAGTGATATATATCCATTTCTTTTGCTTTAAATAATTACAAAATGTAGGCCAGGCAACTAATTGTAGCGTACTAAAAAAGCCCAAAGCCTAAACCAATCAATGGTTGTCAATTTTGGCTTTCTCCTGAAATTTGTTCAGAAATTGCAACATTTACAACTAACATTATTACTAACTTGACCAGATGAGATTAATCTAGTAATTTATCCCTCACTTATATTCTTGAAATTGCGAGTTCAAATTGTATCCCCTTTTTGCATCACGAATTAATTATAATTGTTAAAAAAAAAAAACATTATTACTAGCTTAAAACAAATTTAGAGATGAGTGTGAGGTTGATTGCTACACATATAAGGAGTAAAGAAGATGTTAGTATTATGAACATTACACTTGCAACCCTCAAGTCTACTATTTTCATACCCTAAAATCTCTCTATTTATACAAATAAATATTACAATTCACTAGATGAAGTGACCATCAGCCCTGCTCTTTATATGGAGTCCAGATCAATTTGCTAACATCAACCTCAAGACCACCACGGCCAGCAGCTTTCAGATGACGATCCAATACCTTGGGATCCGCACATATGACATGCTGACCTTTTCTGTATTGAATTAATTCTAGACTCTGAAGGGTGTTCAAAATATCCTCCGCCTTGATTGCTGTCATGTCGCTAAGCTCCTATAGGAAGTACATGATTGAAGGAAAGAGTTATATTTCAACAGCTATAACAATCAGCAATATCAACCAAAAACCAGTTTCTTCCTTACCATCTTAACAGGTATAAGCAAACCCATTCATATTATCGTAACTCGGAAGGACAAAACCAGTTTCTTCCTTACCACCTTAACAGTATGTGGATAATGGACTGTATTTTTCTTCTCCACCACCTTATGCTTATGCAATTCATGCATGCATACTTGAGCAGAACAGGCAACATTATATGGGCTTAAACATAAAGTTCAGACTTACAGAAAGGAAAGTAGGTGCTAATAGTCTCAAGAAATTTCTTTATTTTATAGATAACATTTTTGCATTTAAGTTATTTCATATCATGGATAGAATTCAAATCGGGCTATGGTTAATTAGTCTTAATGGTTTTCATTATTTGAGGTTACAACATGGATTCTAAGAACTTCTATAGGATGTCCAAAAATATGACTCCAACACGTTCAGATAAGAAGAAACAGAGCATCAATACCAAACAAAGAAACTTGCCTACATTTTTATAAAAATTCAGAAATGCATACCTTGATAGAAATATTGCCTTTGTGCTTTTTCAAGATGTCTAAAAGGACTCGGGTCCAATATCCTCTGTAACTCAACAGCCCAAGGTCAGAAAGGGGTCTTTCTGGTGTGCCAACTTTACCTTCCTTTTTGGAGAGTTCATATGCTGCTCCATGTCAAAGAAAACATTAGCAACTACCTCTAATTATAAAAGAACATGTATTAAACCATACAACAAAGGTGATTGATAAATGACAACAAAGAACTTTGACATCAATAAAGCTTTTAATACAGTACACTCGGACCATCAGGTTATGTTGAGTGGATAATTCCATCATGCCTACTCAGGTCCAGCGTGGATGCTGCTATTAAACCAATGGTACTATTATACATCCAGATTTTAAAAAGAAACAACGTAGTAGAAGTGCAGGCTTACCACAAAGACTCACAAAACATACCTTAGATCTAGCACACTAGCCAATTTTCTAACTAATTAAATGTCTAATAGGTTATAAGGTGCTTGTAAATTTTCTGTTTTCGAAATAGACATGAATTATATTGATTACAATCTCTAACAAGACTCAGATCTAAAAAAACTTTTAAGGAACTTTTTTTTAATCGAAGTCAGTTTCTGTAAAGCAACTTTAAAGAAAGTGCAACCTTCTTATTAATTATACAGATTCTGGGGATCCTTGCATAGGGCACAATGTGTCACACAAACACACATAGAAATACAAGAGAGAGAGTTCACTAGTATTCTGTAACAGCTGAGAACAAATAACCTAAATGAAAATTAAACAAGTGAACAGCGGAGAGCTTACAGAAGGCAATCAAAAATTTGCCATAGCCCTTCCTTTGATAAGGCGGTAAGGTGAGGATGCATGCCAAATTATAAGATTCCTCTGAATGCTTTTCCTGCATCATTACATGATACAATTAGTGCACTTGAATTTAATCTTTCTAAGAATATCCTACAGGGTATTTATGAATCGTCATGTTCAAAATTACACTGCTTCAAATATGACCACCATAAAACCTATATCCTTGACTAGACTGCCTTCAAACAAAGCAAGAAGATGCACTAACAATTACCTTGGAAAAATAGCCAACCATGTGGCATCCTCGATCATCACATTCGCACAAAACGTAGAACAGAAACAGATCAACATCATAATAAAGTGTCTTGTGATCAAGAAATAACTTTGCCAAATAACAAAGATTCTGCCCATAAACCTTGTTCTTTTTGCCATCAACCTGCTCCAAACATATAATTTAAGAAAAGATGAATCAACAACTGACTTCATACTCATCTGACAAGAAGAAATAAGAAAAATGACAAATAAACTTTTTTTTATTACATTTGCAAAGCAAAGTGCTGCTATTTCCAAGTAAATCAAAAGTTTTAGAGTTGCTTAGGAAATCATTTGAGGTCTGTCAAAAGTCTTCTTGAACAGTCAATGAAATGAAATGTTGTAAATATTTACAATACTTGAACATTATACATTGGGCAAAATTATTGCCTATTTAGATAAGTAAACCTGGATGGGAGTGAAAACATTGTGGGGCTAAAAAAAGGTGGTGTCCATCAATGAACTAACATATCAAAGGCGAAAATCTGATATTAATGAAAAGAATTACCTCAAACATTGACAGTGTACCACTTCGGTATATCTCATCGCCAGGCGGGTGCTTAAGATCACATTTCCTCTACATAAACAGACAATTGAAAATAAAAAATTATATAGCACAATATCTCTATTATGTCTGTAATTACAAAACAAAAAGGAGAAGGAAACTGCAAAAGCAGGAGGAGGAGAATGTCGAGAGAACAGAATCCAAATTTCTCTATCTTAATCTACTCTAGAAATAATAGAACATACTGTAGAACCAAAACACAATTGAATTGCATTTCCTCGAGACATCAAAAATTGATATCTCATGAGCTCCAACTAACATGTGATTTTGATGCATCATCGTCTAGGCAACAATATCAACTTTAATTTAAAAAAAAAAAAAAAAAACCTCCACAAGCTCATTACAATTCTGACATAATTACATCAAAATTCTTAAGATCCAGTTATCTATTTTACAAATATAGCAGCAGCATCATAGTCACCTACATCAATCTTCAACCTTCAATGCGACAAAACACAAGTTCATATTTGAATTGGAGTAGAAATCATGAAAATAAGAAGTCATGAAATAATACTAACGTACAAATTATAGAGAAGTCTTATTAATTAAGACATTAGTACTTTAAAAATATTTTGACTATCATATCGAAAAACTTACAAATATCAAGAAAAAGCATAAGATAAAATTTAAGAAGGTCTTTTCCAATAATTCTATTTACTTGGCAATTCAAACAACGTTAACTACTAATTATAACATCCAGCCCAAATCTCCTACTAAGAAAGATGTCAATACAAAATCCAGAGGATAAATTAGAATGGATACTGTCACAATGACAACTGCAACAATTTAAGAATATAGAAAGATGATAAATTCCTTGATTTTTCCAGCTTCACTAATTAATGTGATTCACAAGTAGTATCAATTCACAACATAATTAAAATTCATATCCAAAAAACCACATCTCATGAGAAATATAGCAATTAAATGGAGCCATGCATGACAAACAAGATCCACAAAAGATTTTAATTTGGTAATTTATATCATTCATAACCCTTCAATCATACAAAAAAATATAAGATGCACCACAAACATAAAGACAAATCAAACAAAGAACATAGAATATAAAATTGCAAAACAGAGAAAACCAAACGCAGAATCACTCAAAAAATTGCCACGGAACGCTTAATATACCACAATTTACACCACAAAGCAACACAAAATAGCAAAATTTGAAGCACATCTCACCATGTGCCTTTGAAGTTGCTCTTTGCGCTTCATGAAATTGAGACAAAACTCACAAAAGTACAGCTTCAAACAATCATTGTATTCTGGTGGGAAAGGGGAGAAGTACCATGTCTCTATCTCATATCTTCCAAGTTCAATGGTTGCTATGTTTTTCACTTTTGTGAATTCTTCATGTTCACGTAAACTGGCAGCATCAAGCTCCTCGTGGCCCTATACAATCGGAAAGGACATTTTTAGCTCACATGATTTAAGAGTAAAGTTTCATCTCACACCATTCAATTATTAGCATCAGGCCAAATTTCTATATCATAAATTAAACTTTCACTTCTTACAAGGAAAATTCTGTAGTTGTGCATTGTACGAGAGCTGGTAGGTGGTAAGAAGACAGTAAAGTTATGATCCACTAAACTTTGATCCCAATCAAATATGATAAATCGGGCATAAATATCCCAAATTTCGCCTATGCATAAATCATAATGTAACTAATTTGTGCCTCTTGGGTTCAACTGACATCCTAAAAGCAATTAAATGTATAATGGTAACTGGTGAAAACATATCAGTTTCCAGAAGTCCTATAATGAATATAGATTTGTTTGTCTTTTGTCTCTCCTTAAAACATCTTTTAATAGAGAACTACAGAGAACAATAACAAAAGAATAGAATAATCATCAGAACCAACATTTTATGGCTGTTTAAACTTGTACATACCTCCACATGTGTCTCGTCAATTTTTCGTTTCTGGTGACGTGTCATTTTCAAGCTTGTTACCTGGAAATTAGAAATAAAAGCAGAAGTGTTCAAAAAACTAAAAGGAATTTCCTCACAAAAACCCAAACATTGAAGAAACAACAATGCTTCTTAGCAGAGCTCTATATCTATCTATGTGCAGAAGATGTATAGTTGCCATAATAATATAATATCATTAACAACACTCTGAAAACAAGAGGAACACAGTATGAAACCAGAGTCTTACCTTGTCCTCCACCTTCTCATCAACAACTGTTTCTACTGAATCAAGATCAAGTTGTTCAAGCTTCACCCATTCATCAAGCCTCCTATTAACTGTGAAAGAGAAAGGGGAGGAAAGAAGATACGGGTATAAAGCACATTAACACTAATGATTAAATTTTGAAGCACTAAATGTAGCTTGCATGTATGCAGACAATCCATAGATGAATATACCAGAAAATAAAATCGTGAAGCACTAATGTAAACCCCATCTATTGAATGAACAACCCCAAGAACAAAGAGACACATCATTCACAAAGAAAACTGTGAAAAAATAAGGCAAAGATAAATCATATTACAGTAAAAGATTATAATAGTTTATGGGTATATGTGCACCAACGTATCTTGAACTTCAAATCCTTTGATACTCTTCGACAGAATTCCATTCACTTATTTATTTATTTATTTTTTTTGTGATGAAGGAGGCAAAAGTCTATTAAGAGAAGGGGGGATATACAGGAAAGTGGCTGATCACCAGAAGGATGAGCAGGCCACTACAAATGCAAGCTGCCACCAAGCAAAAACCAAAGGATCTTCCAAAAACACCCTCAATATGGAATAGCCTTTATTTCACTTGACTACTGCAACCCAGTTTTATTGAATAATAATAAGTTAAACATGTTTAAATTCAGAAGATAATGAAGCCAAAAGATAAGTCCAGACTGGAAATTGTCCCCATGACATTTTTAAGAAATTATTGTACTTATCTCATTCCAGACTCATCACAGCACTTTCCACAAAATAACAGCCTTTTTCCTCTTCCAAAATTCTTCGGGTTTTCTGCCAAAACATTTCTACTAGAAGCTGGCATAGACCACTAAGTTCAGAAAGAAACAACTTTATTCTACGGCTGAGAGTCAAGGACAATGTAGGAAAAGATGGTTTATACTCTCTGAACTTGTTTGGCAAAACACACACCATTAAGGTGATAAGCACATATTTGGCATCTTCCTTTGAATTCTATCATTAGTGTAGCACTCTACCATGAGCTATAGCCCAGACCAGAAATTAACGTTGGAACTTTAGCTTTCCAAATAAAAGTGGCTGGATCAAAAGAAGAGAGGCTTGAGTCATCAATAAGGACGGAAAATTTTTTGACTGAAAATGATCCTGATTTCTCAAAAATCCACATTCTTTACCCTCTTTCATCCTTCAAAAGAACACAATCAGAAATCTCCCTTTCCCTAAGGTTCCCATGAAATTAATGTCCAACTCCAATTTTAAGCTCCAAAAACTATGAGTTCTGCAATAGGAAAATTTTTCCCTGTAGTTAATCTATAGAGGTGAAAAAGGCTTCATCTCCTCTCCAATGATCCTCCCAGAACCTAATCATCCCACCATTTCCCATCACCAACCTTATAAAAGGTAACAACAAGGTGCTAATTTATGAGATAAAAACCAAGGGACCAACTATTACCTCTAGAGACCCTACTGGAATTGCAACAATTCAGTTGAAGTGCATTCTTCTTGTTACTGATGCCAGAGAGAGTAGTTTCCAAAAGGAAATATCCATACTAATCTGCCCGATAAAACTCTACAGTAACAGATTATCTTGTCCTTATTGAAATTACCATCCACAATTATCTTTCACTATCACCAGAAAATCGCTTAACACCATTCCATTATTTAGCTTAAAACATATTATTTTCCCTTACCCCAGCAAATATAAATTAATATATTTCCTTGATATTTAATATATTATTCACATCATCACAAAATTATAACATAACCTCCAACTTCATTAATTAGATTGTCACCCAAATTCTATTATTAACTCTCTCAAAGTTAAATCATGCAAGTTATTCATGACAAACCTCTATTCGTTTTCTTCAAAAGATTATGCATCCTTAATTGTAAGTTACCATTATTATATGATTCCAGCCTAAGGTCCATCCAGCAAATTTGACCATCACTTGATCTGAAGTTAGAAATCAGGACATGTTCATCTCTATTCTCAACCCGCAAAATAAAAGGTTCACAAAGCTTCATTCCTTCCATAATACCCACTAAACCTCGCATAAAATCCTTTTCTTCTTCCTAAACTACTACAGGAGTCTCCTACAAATTACTTTCTCTAAAAACCTCTTAAAGTAATCAACGCATATCTTAAGAACATTAGTATCCACCAAACAAAACTTTGATTTCATAGTTCATGTCCAAACTCCAACCCTTGCAAGCATACCATGAATTCAAATCATATCAACAGAGAGTTTTTAAAGGTCACGTGACCATCTTCAAATGATTAAGTCACAAAGCAAATACAAACACGAAATGTACACTAACCCTAGCCCTAAACCCCAACCGACACAAACGAAGAACATAAATATTAAAATAAAATAAATCAATAATCACCAGCATGACCTAAACCAAAATGATTACCCTAAAACTAACAATAACCAGCAAATTGAAAAAGTTGTAGAAATGAACCAAAATCAAATAAAGAGAGACAAAAGAGAAAGAAAAGACATACACTCGGTGTAATGAACATAGTACTCGTAATCGTTGGGCCCACCAATATGCATCTTACGGCGTTCGATGACCTTGACCGGATGGTACTTTGCGTCCCTCCAGCGGCACATGACGCGAGTGCCAACCTCAAGCGGTAGCATACTTGCCTTCCGTTTCTTGGAAGCCTCAGATTCCGTAGATTCAAATCGAGAAGGAGCCGACCCATTGGCCGACACCGGAGGCTTTTGGTCCCCGTCGTCATACGTACCGCCTGGGGTTGATCCGTTGTTCTCTGTTGTCGTCGGTGTCTCCAGCGAACCCATTCTTCCTTGTACAGCTTCGACTGGGAGGAGTCCAGACTCGCGTCTCACTATAATAGAAATGTGCTTCTATTCGCCCCCCGTTAACTTCTAATTAAGCCCTTTTTACATTTACTTTAAAATTATTATGACAAAATCATTTTGGTCCTAATTTTATTTTATATTTTAGTCCATTTGGTTTCTAGCCCTCTATAAATTCATCAATTTACTATATGGGTTAGTTAACAGTTAGTTAGTGAATTAACGATCTTAAATGTATTTCTTTATATACAAAAATAATAATTTATATTAAAAAAATTAATTTTAAAAATAAAATAATAACAGTTAAAAAAATAAAAAATAAGAAGAAATAGAGAAAACTGCTCCATCGTAAAGGTGGCAGCCTCCACTAGAAAACTCCTTCGGTTCCTCCTTAAGTACACGTTCATGGGAGGAGGCTGCTCCCCGATAATTTTTTTATGAAATTTGTTATTTTTATTATTTTAATAATTTATTTTATTTTTAATTTATAATTTAATTTTTATATTTTGATATTAATATAAAATATTATTTTAAATTATTAAATTTTTTTATAAATTACTTATTTATTGTAATGATTTTTTTATATTTTTTTAAAAGTTTTTGATTTTAGTGTTAATTTTTAATGTTCTTTTAAAATTATTTTTGTTTTTTTTTAAAAAAAAATTTAAGGGCTTTTCTTATTAATGTCTATTTTATAATTTTAATTTTTTTTAAAAAAAATTGGCAATATATGTTAGATTTTTATTAAATATATAAATTAAGGTTAATTTAATAAATTTTAAAAAATAAGGGAAAAAATCATACTTTTAACCTAATTAATTAAATTAAGAGTAAAATGGTTAATATGCATATTCTGTTATATTTGACTGTTATTAAAGTAATAGATTTTTAAAAGGCTAGAGACAACGCGAATTAAAAGAAGAAAGATCAATAAAAAATTCATAATTTGAAAAAAAAGATAGGAGTTCAAATAATTTTCTCCTAAAATATTAAGGTGTTGTTTGGATTTGTTTTTTAAAGCAGTTTTAAATAAAAAACAGCATTTTTAAATTTTTAAATAAAAAATTGAAAACAACAATTTCTTATTTTTCATAGCTTTCAAAATAGTTTTTGAAAACTGTTAACCTAAAAAATCGGGCAGAGCAAATGAGTGATTGTGGATTCAAGATTAACAGTGAAAATGTCAAAATCTTAGTCAATCCATTTTTCTTTATACAAGCATGTAGCTCGGGCGCAAGTTCATGTGCAAATATTGTGCAAGTTCAATTTGTTATTAAGTACATTTTGCTCTCAAGAACTACGTCACTGTTGAGTTTTGTACCATAAAATTTGTAAATATAAATAAAAGTAATAGCTCTTCATTTGAATAAAAGTGTTTTTATTTATATTCATACGTTTATATAATATGCGTGTAATATCAAAATTGGAAGATGTAATCTCAAACTGAGTATATGAATGTCATATACAGAATAATTCATTTTGAGATATGCAATCTAAAAAGTTCGTAGAAAGTAAACAAAGCTGGATATTTTGTTTGTGGTTGATTTATTGTTACAGTCTATTCTGTAATATACGGTGATCTTATCTTAGATCATATAGGACTGAGTTACGATTTATATGAATTTCTCACCAAGATCCGTTAGTAGATGAGATTCATATATATAGACAAATGATGACTGTATATGAGTGATCTTAATCCTGAGTGTCTTATCGGTTTCTTTAGGATAGATCGTGGTTTTTAACTTACCATGAGTGAGGTCGAAAGTAGAATTCTCGATCAATATCTTCGTATCTTAGAGTTGCGATTTAGCTTATAGTTGGAAATGTTTGAACACAATAGAGGAATCCACTCCTTCTTGCGAGAAGTAAATGAGTAGTTCCATCAAGGGTTAATTCGGGGCTTGAACAATTATGAACGTTCTCTTTCTTCTGTAAGGAAGATAGGATTTAATTGTTCATTAGAGAATCAACAGTGCTTAAAGGAAAAAATAAAATTAGAGGGGTATAACTAGGGGTGGGCACCAAACCAAACCGAACCATGAAACCGGTGAACTAAACCGAATCAGACAGTTTTTGTAACACCCCCTGACCCGACCCGCCTAGATCGAACCAATGAGCGCTACTCGGTTTCAAACTTTCCTAAACTTAATTTATAATTTGAAAATTTTAGTAAAAAAATTTTGTATTTTAAAATCTTTTACAGTAAGCCCACCAAAACTGTTTGAAAAATTATTTGACAGAGTTTTCTCTGTTTTTCTGACTTGCCAAAAACCTATTTACAAAATCATAACTTTCCAAAATACACACTTCAAATTCTCAACAACAGTATGCGCACCCTTCCATTTAGTGCGATTTTCCAAATATTTTTAACAAAACAATAAATAAATGATATTTTAGAAATAATAAAATCTCATAATTTGAAAACCACATAAACTATTAAACGAATATTTACAAAACTTATATATTACAAACTTTCACATTCTTTTATATGCATGCATGCATCAATAAATGAGTATACATTAGGACGTAAATAGCTACCTAGGAGTGATGTGACTCTGGACTCTGTTTGCAGCTACCAACTCTTCAATCTCTATGTCCGATGGTTTCTCTATTTCCTATGCATGATAAACATCAATACACTAAGCTATATGCCTAGCGGGTGTACACTAAAATATTTTCAATATGATATAAAACAACGGAAATAAATTTCAGAAATGCGTATTATTGTACGTAAGTAAATAAAACATAATATTACAAATATGAAATAAACTGAAGCTATATTAATTAAAACATTTTCGGATGTTTCTAGATTTAAATCTCAAATAAAATTCCTTTGCATTCATTCATAATTTTCAGTAACTCCATTATTCATTTCTTAACTGGGCCTCTGATACACATAACAGGGTTTTACATGACTGAATTACGGGTTGTTCGGCATCGAAACCAACGGGAACTGCCCGCCGAACATACAGTCGGGTTTCCCATTTCAGCATAAGAATCAACGGGAACTGCCCGCTGAAATGGTATCCCTATACAAATATTATTTCCGACATCGGAACCAACTGTAACTACCTGTCGGAAACAGCTTCACTCAAGGATTGGCCACAACGGTAACTGCTGATAATTCATAGAGTGATATAAATACAGAAATATCGGTGCAGTATTGCTAAATATACCCAATTGACATGTCAATTTCCTATATCTGTTTCCCTATATATATATATATATATATATATATATATATATATATATATATATATATATATATATATATATATATATATATATATCAGGGTCATTTTTTAGATATTCCATAATTTTCTCAATTTGACAACTTTTCATAATTCATAAACTTTACTCTAATATTATTTTCAAAATCATATACTCAAACGTAAAGTTTTCAATGAATTTTCACAATACGAAATCATGGAAAAATAATTTCTCAAACAATTCATTTCAACAATATATATATATCCAAAATCAATACTTTTATCAATAAATATTTCGGAGCGTTCAGGAATAAATTTTCAGACAGTAATCACAAACTAAAACCAATATAACAATATAATCCACAAAGATTATTCAATTAAAGTTTTTAAATTATTTACTCAAGAGCAAAAAATTTCTACGAAAAACACATAAACTAAAATCATAGAATTTTTCCAAAAATGAGTGTACACTAACCTGGATACCCTTTTTTTTTCCTTTTCAAAACTCCTCTTTCTCCCTCTTCTTTCTTTCTTCTTTTCTTCTTCTTCTTCTTTTCTTTTTCTCCTTTCTCGGCCGCTTGCTCCTCCTTCTTTTTTTTTTCTTTTATTCTCCAAATACACTATGAAAATAATATTTTTATGTATGTTAAAATCACTATTCGTTTATACACTATATATCGAATAGATATACTTTCCATCAATTTAAATCACATACTTAACTTTTGCATGCTCAATAATAATTAATAATAATCCAAGAATATTTACTATATATACGAAAAATTAGGGGCGTTACAGTTTTGGTTCGGTTCGACAGTGACTATTGGTTCTGTTTATTTTTTCTAAAACCAAGTGATTTGGTTCAGTTCACAGTTTGGAATCTCAAACCGTGAACCAAACCAACAAACCAACCCAATATAAAATAATAAAAATAATAACAAAATAAAAAAATAAACTCAAAAATTACTGACCAACTTGGTCGACAGGTCCAACCTGGTTACAAAGTGTATCCAAAAAAATTAAAAAATAAAACTAAAGATAGGTAGGCAATATAAGTAATCTAATCAAAGCTTAGGATTATGAAATTGCTGCATTACTCTTTTGTTTTGTGGTGAAGCATTTACAAATAGATTTTAGAAAAGAGTTTGAAGACTTAAAGAATTTCTTTTCTGTTTTACCAACTTATGACTGGAATATTTTAATTTACCTGCACATTCTGTGTTCCTTACTCCAGAACTTTATTCAGATTATTATAATAAGTATTTTTGGACTGTTCAGGTTTTGAATTTATGCATTTTTTAATCATATTTTGATGTAAAAAAACCAAAGGTGGTGTTTTATATACTAATGTTTGATTTATTTTACAATTTTGTATTTTGGGTTGATTATTGGATTATTGGATTGGATTTGTATTTTTTAGAATAAAAATTAATCATATTTGGATGTAAAAAAATCAAAAGTCCATTATATGTTTTAAGCCCTAATAGGCCCACAAACCAACCAAACTGAACCGAACCAAACCGGTCCAATCTGGTTTAGTTTGGTTCGGTTCACTATATTCCCGGTTTTCGGTTCGATTCACTTTTTCAAAAACCGATCAATTGTCAGTTTTTGTCAGTTTTAACCAAAACCGAACCAAACCGAACCGTGCCCACCCCTAGGTATAACAGACTTTATGATCTAGCTTTAATTATGAACTACTTGCGAAGGATCATATCATATGTAATAGTTATATCGATGGACACTGATATTTCAGATTGTATAAAACATCTGTAGTTTCGAGAGTTCAGCCTCGAGTTTTTAGTGGAGTAACTCCGAGGTTAATAATCATGGAATATTAATTAAAGAGTTTTAATTAATATTTCTAAGTATTATTGAAGCTCAAAACTGTAGGTCCATTAGGTCACCTTGCTCGCCTTTATGATTGTTGGTAACGAGATTCACAATAAATTAATTAGATAGTCCAATTAATTGTGTTATGAAAGTGACATGGTTTAATTAAAGAGAATTAATTAAATAATATGATTATTTAATTAATAATTTAATAGTTAAATAAATATTAATCATTTGGAATTATTAATTGTTTTAATTATTAAATAGGAGGTTGCAAGTTCGAACCTTGACAAATTAAAAAAAAGGAGGGATTAAATAATAAGATTATTTAAAGTCCCTAGAGGTCAAGAGTTCAAACTTTAATAGTGACCAAATTAAATAGAATTTAGAATCCTATTTGACCTGGTCAAACTAAAACCCTAGAGACTGATATATAAGATACATTATATTAGTAAAAGAAAGATATATGCAAACCCTAGGCAAGAAACACATGAGTGGCAAACACTAAGGAGAAAGAGAGACAAAAAGTTTTTCTTCTTCTTCCCTACAGGTTCATCCGGTCATCAGAGGAGACAAAGAAGTTGTCTTCTTCGCTTGTCTACAATATCCATCTCTTCATCCGTGACGTACCTATACTTGCGTTGTCAGACCACGGGTCATAGTTTGGAAGGCTTGGTGGTAAATTAAGAAATCAAAGAGCCAAGAAAAGAATCAAAGGTATTATAGATTAATTTCTATTCGCGTATGTACAATTACTACTTCTTTTGAAAAGAGTTTTTAACAAAGGGAAAAAAATTAAAAACCTTTATAAAAGGATATTTTTTCCCTACAATTCGTATCAGAGTCTTTGGTTCTTTAGTTTTTGTATATATGTGAAAAACAAAATACTACAATCTTTATTGTTTCTTGATTTTTCTTTTATGTTTCTTGATATGTATGACATGTGTAGGCCATCTAAGGATTGTATGGTTGTGTATATATATATATATATATATATATATATATATATATATATATATATATATATAATTATTTCATATATTTACATGGATGATCGTTAATTATATGGTGTAATGGGTTTAGGTTTAATCAATTTTTTTGTCCTAGCCGATTTGTTCATGGTTATTTTGTATTATTTATTTTTTTGTATTGTATTATTTGTATGGCACGAAGAGTATATTTATACGGAAAAAAAAAGCAAGGGGCAACAGCCTCCACTCTTGCAGCAGCGGCTGCGTGCCGGCTATTGTCGCAGTGTGTTTGACGCTATTCATGTGACTTTTTGCGGACGATTTTTACTGCATATTTTTTAGAAAATATTGGTGAATATTGTTCCGAAAAAATGGCAAAAAATCAAAGCAAAAAACTGCCCAAGTGCCCGTTGCGCGGTTGTCGCTGCTAGCAACTACATTTTCGCATGTTCTAGGGTTGTTTTGGACCTCTTTTAGACCTCTTATACGTGTTAGGTAATGCTTGGGCCTTGGTACAAAAGATGAAAGCCCATAGAAGTAATGTAGATGACCCTAAAGTGTCCAAGACTGCTGCACGTAATTTTTCCGTGTGGGCGGACTTGAGGCTTGCTAAGGGGTAGTTTGATGGGCTTCATGGACAGCCATACATTAAGGTCCAAATCATGAGATGTGTGTCACTTAAATTAAATCAAGTTGCACTTGATAGGGAGTGCAATACGAAAAGTGGTGGTCTTGAAGACGAAGAATTACAAAAAGACTAAGGAATACCTTGGATTACACTTTGTAATTAGTTTTGTTCAAGTTAGATAACCAATGTCACTCGGTCATCCATGTATACTTTAAATTTATGTGATGAATTATTAAGCATGATCATACATATAAATACCATTTACTTTAGATGTACCTACACTTGTATTATAATATGTCATACATTATTGTCATGTCTTATATGTTTTATTTTAATGTGATTAAAATATTTGACATTACATAATTGGCAATGGAATAATAAGTTTAGTTTTTAGGAATAAAAACTTGATAATGATTATTGGCATACTAATCAATTTAATTAAAATGTTTAATTAATTAGATTAGGTTTTTTTTTATTGCAACAAAACTTCTATTATAGAATACCAACAAGAAAGTTTGGTTCAGGATTGAACTAACAAAATTCCTCCTTAGAGGAAAAGGCTAGGGAAGTAAGAGAATGTGCCATTCCATTCCTTGAACGACGAATGGCATGACAGTTGGAAACTCCCACGTCCCTAAAAAGAGCCTTGACATCATTAACAATAGGATCCACAAAAGAACTAGGAAAAGAGCTAAACACCCTAGCCACAACATTAACAGCATCTAACTTAACCCATTTAATAACCAGGCATAACTCTTTAGCCAGCAGCAACCCCTCCCGCAACGCTAGCAACTTGTCAAGCTCAGCACGAAAAAACCCCCAAGAGAGGCTTAGCTGAAACTGCAACAACCTTGCCTTAATCATCACGCACCATTGCACCAGAACCCATCACAGAGAATCCAGATTTCACTGTTGCATCGGTATTCAACTTCAGGGAGCCTGCTGGAGGAGGCGACCACGAGGCGGAACAAGGCTGCCTGAGAGACTGGAGGGGAGAGCCAAAGACCTTCTGGGTGCCCTGGAATTCACGAAGCAAAGAAAGCGACCAAGAAACCAAATTAGCACTAAACCTGGGGGATTTAGAATGAGTGACAGCATTCTTTTCAGACCAAACCCCCCACAGAATCATACAAAACTCCTTAAATTCATTTCTCTTAGCCCTAACAAAAACCCACAAGATCAAATCAAAACAAGAAATATGGTGATGCAAATTAAGGATGTCTTAGTATACAGTGGACTCCCAAATGGCATGCACTGAGCTACACCAAAAAAGGGCATGAGTTGAGCTCTCAGGAGCATCACCATATCTAGGACAACAAGGGTCAACAACAATCTTCCTAGAGCAGAGATTACAGAGGGACGGAATGGCATTATGACAAACTCTCCAAATGAAAATTTTGATTTTTGGAGGTATGTTGAGATTCCAAAGTGTAAGCCACCATTTCGAATCTGGGCACGAGGAGGATCCTTTAAAAGAGAGTTTTTCCTGCGCTGCAACTCTATACTCACTCTTCACAGAATACTCTCTATTCTTATTAAAATGCCAAACTAAGGAATCTTTACAATCACCCAAACTCAGGGGAATTTCTAAAATTTGTTAGGATTAATTAGATTAGTTAAACCCAATAATTTTTTAGGATTAATTTGATTAAAACTCTAATAATAATCGGACCAAATAATATGATTTAGTTTTAATAGTTAAAACTTGGTAAATTCACATTTATTTATTTTTTTTTGAAAAAGAAAACTTCACATAACAACTAAGGGCTAGAAACAACAGGAAAATCACCCACATCAAGCTTAAGCAGCCATCTAGGGAAGAAAACATCTCAACTAACAGAGCAAATTAAAGACAAGGCATGTCTGGCCACACAGTGAGCCACTTTACAAGAACGAGAAACATAAGAAACATTCTCAAAATCAAAAGCCAAACAAAACATTTTGATCTCTTCAATAGATAATGGAACCAGATCTATGCTAATGTTACGCCTTTTTGTACCCACAAGTATACAAGGTCGGCACAAGTAATAAAGAATGAGTAAATTATCGTCTCCACATGGATATTTAGCTGTTGAGTATTAAAATTAACTAAGCCTATATCTATTTGGACAATCGGAAAGTTTATATGAAGAAAATTAAAAATGTAAATATCATAAACATAAAAACAAGCAAAAGTGAGAAAACACGGACCAATATGAGAGATTAGTTAGGGTATTTGAATTCACCTAATCCATCTAATTGAATTTCATGAAAGCGCATTATTGCAATTTAATTATCAATGTTGATGATCGTGTTCATCTAGATTATCTAAAATTCTCTCTCAAGATAAATCGGATCTATTACCATATACACTAATATCCTATCTCTCGATGGATATTCAAGTGCATGAAAATGCATTAATCACAATAAACACATTATATGATCACACAAGTAAATTAGCATATCTCTATCTAATTCTACCTATGGTGGACATTACATAGAACACGTTGTGGGCATCACCTCTCGGTTCATAACACACAACCATAAAATTAACTAAATACAAGCCATTACATTTAGAAGCATTAAAAGCAATAATATCACTCAACCAAATAATAATCAATCACAATAAATCAAACTATCAAATAAAAGGATTCATCAAAACCTTAACTTACAAGTTTAAGTCATAATTAAGAAATTACAACTAAACATATTTAACAATGATAAAAGAGAGATACAAGAATGAAAATCGAAGAAAGAAAGAGATAGAAAACCTCCTAGAACGTATGAACTCTCGTCCTCTCCCAATTGTGATTTCTTTTAGCTTTCACTTTCTCCCAAATCCAAGCTTGGCATTGAGAAGATGACTCAAGGATCGAATCCGCGCTCTCTTGTCTCCAAGATGATCTTCTTCTCTCCCGTTGTTTCTCTTTTTCTCTCTTGTTCTCCTCTTGGTCGAGTTTTCAAAGTTCCAGCTGAACTCCTTTTACTTTCTCACGTTTTTCTTTTATAACAACTTGGATTAGGGTATTAAAAAGTCCCTCGCGACTTGGCCAAGTCGCAGGCCAAGTCGCGCCTTAAGTCGCGACAGTCTCGGCCATGTTGCTGTGTTTAGTTGCCGCAACTTACCCAAGTCGCGGCCTAAGTCGCGACAGTCTTGGTTGATTTCTAAAGTTTAGCCTCCGCAACTTGGCCAAGTTGCGACACAAGTCACGGGCCAAGTCGCAACAGTCTCGCCCTGGCTTGCTAGATTTTGCCTCTACGACTTGCTCAAGTGGCAAGCCAAGTCGCGGCTCAAGTAGCGAGCCTTTCTGCACATTTTCACCTGAAAATATCCGAAATCTTTGAATGGACCTAAAAACCTGCACACTCAAGGAAAACATCAAAAACAACTAATTTGCCAAATGAAGCACAATCTATTAAGATAAAAATTAGCAAAAACAATAAGTAAAATTCGAAAGCATCCACTCTTAGATTTTTGCACTACTTGCCACGCACATGTCAACACTCTAAGAATCTTAAAACAAAAACAATTGTGTTCAAATAACCAGGATAGAATTCGCCTCGACTCTAAATCTCTCAGGATAATTCTCTCGAAAATCGCTCAGAATCTAGGCAACACCCTCATCAAACACATGCGGAAGGAATTTATGCTAAAAAAAAAAAAAACAAATATACATCGCATGTGAAAATCAATTTAAAAGACGCTATTTTTTTTTAAGCATAAAGATCTCATTGAAGGGATCAAATATTATGAAGAAGATATCAACATGAAAACCTCTACATTAAAGCTAGACTCTTCAAAAGATCAGTAGGTCTTGATAAAGGTTATAATGGGGCTATTGAGTGATGGGTTAAGAAAGAAATGGAAAAATGGAATGCAAAAAGCTTTCGATCAAGTTAAGAGATTACTTAGCATTTTTCAATACATGGAAAAATCTCTTTTATTTTTCTTCTCTTATGCACACACGGCTTTGGACAATTCCCTTCTTTTATTTTTCTGACTTTTCTGAATTTTTTTTTCTTTCTTTTTCAATAACAACATACAACCTTGGCATAGACTTGTGAAATTCATCCATATAGTTATTTTTTTTTCTTATCATCTTAAAATGATCCAAGCTAAAAATGTAACATCCCTAATTTCGAATACATATGAAAAGTATGATTGAATTCATTTTGAATATGTGAATATGATTTTTATGATTTGAGGGGTGGAAATTGTAATTAAATGTATGTATATTTTTAGGTTTCATAATGGACCAATTTGAACGGTCGAAAATAATGTACGAAAAAAAGGGTGAAAATCTGGACAGTAGGCATCGCGACCAGGGATCGCGATGAAAAGGATGATTTGGGGCAGTGAGTATTGCGACCAGTAGGCATCGCGACCACTCATCGCGACCAGGGATCGCGATTTGGGACAGTAGGCATCGCGACCACTCATCGCGACCAGGGATCGCGATGAGCAGCTCGCGATGAAAAGGATGATTTGGGGCAGTGAGTATCGCGACCAGTCATCGCAACCACAGATCGCGATGATCAGCTCGTGATAAAAGTGGCACATTTCGACCAGTAAGCATCGCGACCGAAGCGACGTGACCACCGCTCGCGATACCGGTCGCGATGGCTCAAAAATTTTAAAAAAAAATATAGCACCGCATGATGAAGCGGTGAAGCTTCATAAACCAACATTGAAGCAAAATAACACAGAAACATAAATATCACAGAATAGAACGAGCGAGAGAGAAGAGAGAAGAGGAGAGAGAAAGAAGAAAAAGAAGAAGAAGAAGAAGGAGAGAAGAAGAAGAAGAAGAAGAAGAAAAGAGGAAGAGAAGAAGGAAAGGAGAAGGAGGAAGCTTTCAGGTTTGGTGTACACGTATTTTTTCGAATTTTCAGTTTTCCAGAAGTTTTCGGAATTGTCAAATTTTAGAGTTTCTGAGTTATTTGAATTATATGGATTATAGGTTTAGATTTGATATATACGTGTTTTGGAATTTTTTCAGTTTTCAGAATATTTCTGAATGATTGAAATTGATTAAATTTGCGTTATTTGAATTATATTGATTATCGAATATAGTTCAGGTTCGATATATACGAGTTTTCGAATTTTTCCAGTTTTTCAGAAATTTTCGGAATTGTCGAAGTTTATAGTTTTTGAATTATTTGAATTTTATTAAGTAGAATGGATAATTTGAAACTGATTTTGGAATGATTTGAATACGATTTGGTTCTCATAGTGTTATGGAAATATCTTGTTAAGGAAATATATTGTTGACTTAAATTATATTATATTGTGAAATGTATCGGAAAATGATTTTGGGGCAATTTGATTCGAAATATGAAATACGTTTGAGTATATTTTGGATTGATTTAATATGATTATTGATTTATAAATATATTCGTATATTTCCGTTATATTATATTTGATGAAATTTGAATTTACAAAAATATAAATATATTGATATGTATTGAAATTGAATTCGATTATTCGGAAAGAAATAAAATATGTTGACATTAGATTGGAGAAAATATTTTGGCTCTGATGTGTATGAACAGAGATATGGATATAGGAGGTTGACATGTCAATTAGGTTTCTGTCTGAACAGTACTGTGCCGATTATACCACCCTTTGGATAGTGCAGGCTCCAAGTACCGGTCCTAGGGTTCTGAAATTTGTCATGGGACATTTACAGCGGGTGATTCCGTTGGTGTTCCATTCTGATCTGATGTTCGGTGAGTGGCCCCGTTTGCGTCCAATGCCGAACAACCCGTAATCCAGTTCGATAACTTATGTTTTGTATGTCAGGAGCCCAATCTGAAAATTGATTTGTCATATGGAAACGTTTGAGAAATTATGAAAAATTTGTCTGTTGATTGCGTTTGGATATTTGATTTGATATGAGGCTCATATAGATTGTTTATATATTTGTTTGTTTATATATTTATAGATTGTTTTCATTGATATAAAATATTTATATATACAATTTTGTGTACATCCACCAAGCAATATGCTTAGCGTGTTGAGTTTTCTCGCACGCAGGTAACAAAGGTTCCAAAGGCGAAAAAGATAAAGAAGAGTAGAGGTTGCAGAACCAGAGTCAAGATCACATCTTTCCTGCATACATTTTGGTAGTTTGTTTGTATTACGTATATCTATTGTGATACCGTATGCATATACAGAAACTGTTTGTAAATATTTAACGAGCTTCCGCTATGTAAATATTTTATGATATGTTTATGTTATGTGAATCTGTATAGTTTATCTATTTTTATACATTCTATTGTGATAAATTGGTTGGTAAGTCGCACTATATTTGGAAGGGTGCGCAAGATTGATTTGAGAATTTGGAAGTTGATTTTATAAATTTTATCTATAAACACGTTTTGGAAAGTCAGAAAAATAGAGGAAACTCTGGCAAGATTTTCGAAAATTCTTTGGACCATTTTCAAATGTTTTTCATATAAATATAAAATATGTTTCTCTACAGTAAAAATTAGCTTTTATTACATTGTAGCGCTCCCTGATTCGGTCCGAGCGGATTTGGGTCAGGGGGTGTTACAAAAAAGGTAAGGCTATTTCATACACAGAGCTTGGTTTTGGATTTATGTAGGTGATGAAAGAAAAAACTTCTAAATGTTTGGCTTCAAAATGGTTATTGGAGCACATACAAGGGTAGGATGAACTTTTAGCTTTTTAGTAGCTCAACATGCATAGCCTACATCACTTCTAAATGGGAAAACCAACTCAACAGAGGATAAACATATGATATCTTTGATGCTGTTAAAAAATGTTCAATGCAAAATCTAAATAAGATCAAACTAATCAATCAAAATTGAAGATAAATATATAAATAGTAGAAACGAAAATACCCTCTCAAGTACAAAGTATAAGTCCAAAAACTCACTTGGTAAGTCTCAACTATTTATCCTAGTCGATCGAACATGACATGTTTTCACAAAAAAGATAAATAGAATGTAACACAATATGGTGCAAAACATGGCACAAAAAAAATTTGAGTGGTCCCAAACAAATTAAAACTCATTGAAAAAGCTAACAATTATGTTTCAACAGAAAGTGCACACATGACAAAAATAAAGGTTAAAAAATGTTCAAAGTCTAAACTAGACACACTAAACACAGACTAGACGCACTATACACGGACTAGACGTATGTGGCGTTGTTATATCTAAATCTTCCAAACGCTATACGCGTAAAAGGAAAGTCTAGGTTTCTAGTCGATATACGCCAACTAAACACAACAAAAACATTACACACTAAACACAATAATATATATATATATATATATATATATATATATATATTAACGAAAAACCACCCCCAAACCTAAGATAAATATTGTCCGCAAAGATTATTATCTTGACCTTTCTTCTCACCAAACAAGAGCTGATTTCTTCTCCTCTATAAGAGCCAAGCCTTGACCAAAAATTGCAGAACAACACCAGTCTCCATCTTAGCCAGAAGCTAGCTAACCCTATCCTTGAAATCCCTAAATAGTCTTCCTTTTAACATTTGAAAGACAAGAGACTCCTTCCAAAATTCTTTAACAGAGAGGCATCCCCAAACGATATGATTTACTAACTTAACCCCAAAACCATACAATGAGCAAAAAGGAGAACCAACAATACCTCTTCTGTGAAGAAGATCCACTGCAGGCAAAGCTTCTAAACAAGCTTTCCAGCAAGATACACATGAGCAGCAAACACTAAGGCAAAAGAGAGAAAAAAAAGTTTTTCTTCTTCTTCCCGACAGGTTCGGCCGGCCATTAGAGGAGTCAAAGAAGTTACCTTCTTTGCTTGTCTACAACCTCCATCTCTTCACTCATGACGTGCTCCCACACACGCGTGTTGTCAGACCATGGGTTATAGTTCGGAAGGCTTGGTGGTGAATCGAGAAATTAAAGAACCAAGAAAAGCATTAAAAGTATTGTAGATTAAATTTCTATTCGCATATGTACAATTACTAGTTTTTTTTAAAAGAGTTTTCAACAAAGGAAAATATTTAAAACCTAATTCTTTCCGCTGCGTTTATAAAAAGATATTTTTTCCCTAAAACTCCCCCTCCCCCCATGTCCTCTGTGCTCTTATGTTTCCCCTCTCAACAAGATAGAGCAACTAGTTAGGGGGATGGCCAGCGGGGCTGGCATTCAAACTCCGAGCCCAAGTCAAAGGAGTAAGCAAATTAAACAAAACATCGTGCGGTCAATAAGAGCCCCGATCCAATTTGTATCAGGAACACTATAAATACAAGTTCTTGTTGACCTAAAAACGGTTCGCTTTTCTACTTTCAGCCACTAGTCACACTTTTTCCATCAGTTTTTCGCCATCTTCAACATTATTACGCAATCATAAGATTATTACTTTGGTCAGGGAGATTGTTTGATATTTTTCTGCTTTCTTTCCATGTCTATTGTTTTTATTTTCATAATGTGTAACTAAATCATTAGCTAGGGATTCAATATGAAGAACATTAACTGCTCATGTAAACGATTATTAATTTTAGTTATATTTAAGGTTTAGTTTTATTCATTGTGCGTATATTATTATTCTTGCCTATTGCTGATGAAGATGACATAATTGACTTAGGTTTTGAATTGTAATTATTTAGTAAACCTAAGGATTAATATCGTTGTCACATGCTAATGTTAGGTTAGATAGCTCTTGTGAATAATTGGTATCTAAATTATATGTTGATCGCTAAATTAAGTATTGGTTCTTAAGTTTTAGGGTTTAATGTGTTCCTAATATTATCTGCTCAGTCTATGAGCAGACGGTAATATCAATAATAATAGGAATACTTGGTTAAGTTTTTGACCGGGAGGTAATACTTGGTTAAGTTTTTGACCGGGACGTAATCACTATAATAAAGATAAGAATAAGTCCTAAACCTAAATAGATATCTTTGTTAAATAATTGGTTGCATTGAGTGGTTGTGTTTGGATCATTGATGACCTAGTTTCCTTCCATAAATTCACAACTTTAGTTTGCTCTTGTCTATGCTTCCCCTTTTTCATGCAATAAACCTAGGCGACCTTTGCCTCTGCCTTTATTTCTGTCTTTACTTAATTAGAATTAAATTAGTAGTTAAATTATCAATTTATGTGGGATTAACCCTTATACTTGTCGTAACTATACTAATATATATATTCGTGCACTTGTGAGGTATAATTTGATACATTAAGTTTTTGGAAGAAGTAAGAGATTATAATATAAAACGAAGCAAAAGAGATAGAAAGGGCTAATAGTTTTTCTCTTGATTGCTGACCTCTTTTCTCGAGTGAGAATGAGGTATTTATAGAGTTGGAAGGTAAGTGAGAAGGTAATTGAGTAATTTCAGCAGAGTGGGAGTATGTGCCCCTTAGTCATTACCCAATTGCTCTTTTTTTTCCCACAGTAGATGTCATGTTGTGACCATACGTCCTAGAGGGTAAGGATGTTGCCACATAGGACCGCTCCTCCGGTAGAACCCGATGAGGCGTCCAAGTGGTGCTTCTATGTGATTTTATTGGTTAGGGTTGTGTGGGTGCCATTCGGGTCGTTTACCATGCATTTATGGCAGCTTATGTGTCTTTGGAGGCTTGTGTTGATTTTCTGAAAAAATAAGTACTCATGTCACTTTCATTATGAGACAAGCCTAGCCTTGACATTGGCCTTTGGGTTACCTTTGTAACATTTTCCTTTATTTGTGGTTTTGTGGATGTAAAAGACATGTTTTTTTGTCTCTCTCATGAGCTGAGGTGGAACGCATCCGTGTGTTCATGCATTTCCTTGCCCATGAAGTTTTGTTCCTATGTCGTAGGATCGTTTGAAGGTCTCTCTGATGTCTGGAGCAGTTCATCTTCAGGATTGACTTCTCTCTCCAAACATTTGGGTGGCCACGACTGGTGTTGGTCAATCTTCACAACTAAAATAAAAATAAACCCTGCAAGTGCACAAATCGTAAAGATAGTATAATAGACAAGCAATAGTCGATCCTACAGAGACTTATTTATTTACTAAAGTCTTGAATTTAAAATAAAATAAACTTCCTAATCCTAAATACACTAGAACTCTAATCCTAACTAGAATAGAAAACAAGCACTTTGAATCCAAAAGGAATTCCACACACACAAACACTTTGGGGTTTTGAAAGTGATTTTAAAATTAAAAATTAACTAAACAATGAATAAAAACGCAGCAGAAAATATTTTGATAAAAATCAACAGGAGAACGCTAGTTAGAATTTTCTATTCACCACTAAACAATCCTTCAATCCACAAACAATAATGAAGATTAAAGTTCAACAAATATGATGAAGATATTTACAATAAGGCAATGACATCTTGCTCAAGTTGTATTGATTCTCTCTTAGGTCGTATGTAAAGCGCATGATATCTACATCAATACCTGTATCTCTAATTACAACCTAGCATGAAATTTGCTAGATTTGGTAACATGAATCCATTAAGAACGAAGAGAATATGAATACCTCATGAACCCTAGAACATGCCATTTATTCTAAGTATTCAATAATTAATTTCCTTTGATTAGGTCGTAGTTAATTAATTATTGCACATAAGATCGTGTTGGTAAGGTATTCCAACTCTGTTTTACAATATAGAATCCTAAAATATGCTTCTAAGGTGATCAATCAAAGACCAAAATTATAGAATAAACAATTCTTATGGAGAAATTAATATCATCATATTAGAGAAAAATAATACTTCATTAACAAATGTCTATGGAATTGAAATCATGTTTAGGGCTTCAAGATAGCTGTAACTAATAATAAAACTAATTAAACAAAACAATAAAGAAAAATAAAGACATCTAAACTAAAGAAACGTAGAAGAAAGAATGTTGCTCTCGGTCTTCGATCTCTAATCCTCGATCCCCAAATTCTACAGAAAAACGTCTTATTTATAGGTGATTTGGTCTTGTTGTCTTCAAACTTGGTCAAAACAAGGTATGCAATCTTATAGAAATTCTTGTGTCTTTATAAGAAAGAATCCTTTGCAAAATTGACTTCTTCTTTTCTAAGAACAATAATAATTAACTTGTAATTATCTTAGGAAAGTCTTGATGCTCTTTTGAATTTGATCCAAGGTAAGACTCTCATTCCTTACATAAAAAGAACTCTTTCTCAGCTGTTTTATGGGCTGCCGTGACCATGAGCACGACTGTGGGTTGCACAACCAACCTGCACGGGAACTCGCATGGTTCTCTTTGGTTTCAACTGACTAGACTGCGCACTGGTACGGAAATGAGCATAACTTCCTCTAGAAAATTCAAAATCACGAAATGTAAAATTTTTTGGAAAGTAGACTTCTAGTTATTTTCAGAAATATAAGGCTCGCAATCTAATTCATCCTATGGAATTTATGGTGGGTTCCATAACATGACAGATCTGCAAAAAAAAAATCTTAAAAACCACCACTTTGAACTCAATTTCTTCTTAAGCGCTAATCTCTGCAAGAACTCAACCAACACATTAAAAATACCATTTTTTTACAACAAAAAATAACAATAGATATAGGAACTAAGGGTCTCAAATATGCATATTTATCAACCTAACAACTGGCCAATGTGTCAGTGTGCAAGCACTGCTCAGTTTTCTAGTTAGTTTTTGGCAAGAAAATCCTTAGGGGAGAATCCTACGGGATTTTCTCTTTTGGATCCTTTTGGGGCTCAGGGGAGTGGATCTTCGAAGCTTCCTTTTCATTAGGAATGGTACATTTTTTCCAACTGTTCCCTTTCATGAGTTTTTAAAAGTTATTTTTGAAAACAAGAAACAGTATTTTTAAATTTATAAATAAAAAGGTAAAAATAACAATTTATTGTTTTTCATCATTTTCAAAATAGTTTTTGACAACAAACCACAACTTTTCCCTCCAAACAACTATTTTTCCATTTAAAAAATAATGCTAAACACATTTATATCGTTTTCAATTTTTAGAAACTATTTTTAATAAACGCTACCGAACACGTTTGCATTTTTAAAAACATAATTTTTAAAATAGGAGTGGACTAGTTGAGTAAACTTGAGGGTGTAACTCAATTATCATATTGTGGATTTTCTGAGACCAAAAGTGACCAATAGCGGTTGGTCCCGTGGTTTTTAATTATTTAGATTTTCTATGCAAAAATCAAGTGTTCAATTTCACTATCCCTTACTTGATTTTTTGCTTATTTCAGCGGTGAATGTTTGGAGCGTTAAAACGTTTTCAAAATTTGGTATTCACCTAGGTTGTTAGTGACACGTGATTTGCACTTCAATTGGTATTAGCACGCATTCCTATGCATACTTAGTGTCTTTGTGTCTATGTCCGTAAACATGATTAAAATGTTGAAATAGGGTATTTCTCACTCGAGGCCTCCATTTCTAACCGAGCTCGATTATTCCTTATGGAAAGGAAGAATGAGAGCACATCTCATGTCCATCGACGACCATGTCTAAATAAGTGTTGAGGATAACTATATTCTGCCAACAATTATCTTAGAAGACGGCTCGAAAATTCCGAAGCCAAATTCGCAATGGTCGGTAGCAGAATTTGAGATATCCAAATGGAATGTTAAGCCATGAATGCTATAATCTGCTCTGTTAGTGAATCCCAGTATAAACTTACTTCCAAAAGTACCATTGCCAAGGAGGCATGTGATATTCTTCAGACTATACATGAAGATGCATCGGTGGTTAAAAGTTTCAAAGTTTAAATTCTAATAACTTAGTATGAGGCTCTTCAAATAAGAGAGGATGAGACCTTTACTAAGTTCCATATGAGACTGATGGACGTCATTAACCAGAGCCATCACCTTGGGAAGAGTTATTCGGACTCAAAAATAAATCAAAAGATACTTCAATCTCTTCCTAAGAGGTTCTGACCCAAGGTGATCGCCATTGAACAGGCAACGGATGTAGACAACATGAAACTCGATGAGCTTATAGGTTCCCTCCAAACTTATGAAGTCTCCATTGAGCCGGTCAAGAAGCCAAAAAGCATAGCTCTAAAAGCGGCTAAGGCTCCGATTGAAAAAGATGATAGCGCAGTTGAAGAGCTAGCCTCATGGTGAGAAAGTTTAAGAATTTCTTAAAAAAAAAGGAGAAGAGAGGTGATACCTCTAAAGGGAAGGAGTTGAAAAGGAGATTTCCCTCCAAGAAGTTTGAGCCCAAGCAAGAGAGGTTCAAAAATTTGGACTCCAACCAAAATAAGCCAAAGAAGAATAAAGTTGAATGATTTGAATGTGGCGTCTATGACTACATATTCACAGATTGTGGAAACTTGAAGAACGAGAAAGGAAAGGCTACGGCGGTCTCATAGAGAGATAGTGAAACAAACAAAGACGAAGAGAGCTATTTGGAGTTCGAAGAGTATGTAAGCAATTTCACAGCTTTCGCTGCCTCCTAAACGGAAGAAGACGATCCAAGAGAAGAGTCTTCTAGAGCTTCAAATGATAAAAAAGTAAAATAATGTCTCGAAGAAGCATACGGGAAGACCTTCAAAGAAAACTTCAAGTTGAATAAAGAGAACTTAAAGTTAAAAGATAAAATGACTTCTCTTGAAGAGGAAAAGAAAGAGGGCATTTCCAATATCGAGAAACTAAGAGAGATCATAGCCTTTTTTAGTCAAGAAAACGATGAAATGAATGTAGTGATAAGAGTCATGAGCTTAGACACAAAGAAAAAAAAAAAAAGGAAGAAGCATTATGCCTAGCTTAAAAGAACATAATGGAACTTGAGAAGGAACTGGAAGATGCTAGAGACTTCATCAACGGTTTCACGTTACGGCTAAGAAGATAGATGACTTGCTAAATTTTGGAAAGATGCATGGGGACAAAAAAGGGCATTGGCTACTTTGAAGAAGAGTCAACCCCTCTCCAAGCAAGACCATATTTGTGATGAGGACAACCTCAAAGGTTCAGTCACCCCCTTTAACAAGCAAGACAACATTTGTCAAGAGGTCCACTTTCCAAGCAAGCCTAACTTTCTCAAAAGGCAAGATCTCCACAACCTCAACATCCAAATGCACAAAGGCAACCAAGGCAAGCTCAACTGCCTCATCAAGGAAAGGGAAAACAACATTCCATGCGACAAAAAAAAAAAGGAGAAGCAATCTTTAGAAAAGCACGGTGAAGGTACATTTCTCAATTTTGTTCCTATTTGTCACTTTTGCTGTTTAGTTGGTCACATTAGACCAATATGTGTCAAATATATTAAAAAAAATACAAGCATGATAGTGTGTTAGCTAAATTAATAAACTGTAAGGCTCAAGTAGTGACTCGTACTCCTAAGCCTAAAGTAGCAACCCATAGTCCTAGAATGGCGTCTTTGCCTAAGAGATCAAGTGATAAGAAAAAGAATCTAAAGAAACCGTGGGTTAGGAAATATAAATACTTTTGTTATGTTGTTCACCTTGTCCTTAGAGCACATGCCGCAAACACTTGGTACTTAGATAGTGGGTGTTGTAGGCACATGACGAGAAACAAGGAAGTCATAGGTAAGCGAACAATTGATATTCCCATATTACCGAAACTCACACACGCTCTATTTGTGGATGGCTTACAAGCCAATCTCATAAGTGTGACTCATATATGTAAGGACTTTCATTTCATTAACTTTTCAAAAGATGGTTGTTCCTTTCTTTACAAGGATGGAAAAATCATCTTAAAGGGCAAGAGGTCTATATACATTTGTTATGCATAGAACTTGATAATTTCAAATACAATGTAACAAAGTTTGAGCAGTTTGAGCTTTGGCACCAAAGGCTTGGATATATGGATTTCAGGGATTTGAAGTCCATAGAAAAGTTCCAAGTGGTGCGAGGACTTTTCGATCTTGGGAAGAAGATTGATGGCATTTGTGGACCTTGCCAACAAGGGAAGTAAACCAAGAGGGCACACAAGAGGAGCAATCAACTTGCAAGCAAGCGGCCGTTGGGGCTACTTCACATGGATCAGATGGGTCCAGTTCAAAAGGAAAGCTTGGGAGGTAAAGAAATATATCTTTATATGTGTAGATGATTTCTCTAGGTTTACTTGGGTATGGTTTCTTAGAGAAAAATTTGAACCTTTGACACTTTTAAGAAGCTTTGAAAGAAAATTCAAAACAAAAAAGATCTTAAGATTATAAGTGTCATTAGGATTAGGAGTGACATGTGAGAGAATTTGAAAACTCTTGTTTAAGGCTTTATGTGATAGTCTAGGCATCTCCCATGAATTTTTGACTCCTAAAATTGAAAGGAAGAATCGGGTCTTGTAAGAGATGGATAGTGTCATATTGAATAACAACAATGTTGCTAGAAACCTATGGGCTAAGGCCGTAAATACGACTTGCTATATAGGAAATCTGTGTTTATTAGACCGAGCACTAAGAAAAATCCTTATGAGTTAAAGAAAGGCAAGAAGCCTAATATTAGCTACTTCCACACTTTCGAAAGCAAATGCTACATATTGAATTAGTGTGATTAAGGTATCTTTTTGGGGTATGCCTTAAATAGCAAGGCTTGTAGAGTGTTCAATTTACACACTCTAAACAATCATGAAATCATCTAATGTGATAGGCGATGATGTCAAGCTAAAAGCTATTTACCATGATGAGAAAATTGGTGATACTTACATCCAACACATGTTGAAATTCTTGACAAAACTTTGATTCAAGTCAAGTCTCAACAAGTGAGGAGAGCAAAGAGTTAAATGTTAAGGTTACTATTCCTACCCGAGCACTCCCGCACCTTGGGTCAGTAGAGCTCACAATGAGCAAGATGTGATAGGGGATGTAGAACTTGGTGTAAGAACTATGAGACAATCAGCTTGATATGTTTGTTACACATCCCAAATTGAACCCAAAAAGATTGATGAAGCCTTAGATGGTGAGTTTTAGGTTCTTGCCATGCAAAGAGAGCTAAACCAATTCGAAAGAAATGAGATTTGTACTCTAGTTCCTAGACCCAAAGACACAAATGTGATTGGAACCAAATGGGTGTTTAGGAACAAATCCGATGGGAATGACTGTAGAACTTTAAGGAATCAGGAGAGGAAATCTTATATTGAATTAATTAAGAGTTGATACATTTGATCAGATTACCAGCTATATGAATAGCATGAGCTGCTAAGCCTAAACAGAATTTTGAGACCAAAATAACTGCCTAAATGAGCTGGACCAATCAGCTCCCTTTGCATGGCAAGTCTGTTAAAAGTTTGTTACAGACTTGAGCTACACTCTTTAAATAATCACATGAATGTATATGAGTAGTCCTTGTTCTGAAATCAGAGGTTCTGGAAGCAGAGGCTGATACTTGTTGTTGGTGTAGCTTGTGCGCATGCTGTGTATGCACACATGTAGTATCATCAGCTCTTAATATTGATGATACTTCAATATCCCCCCTCAAACTTATCTTGGATTTTTCTAAAACAAGTTTGTCACGTAGCCATTCGAACCTGGAATTAGGAAGCGGTTTAGTAAAAATATCAGCTAGTTGGTTATTGGAAGGCACATAACGCACATCAAACACATTTGAAGCAACCTTGTCTCAAATGAAATGTAAATCCAGTTCAAGATGTTTGGTTCGAGAGTGAAAGACTGGATTGTGAGACAAAGAAGTAGCTCCTGTGTTGTCACACCAAATGATGGGAGAAGCTACCAACTTGAGCTGTAACTCAGTGAACAAGGATTGCAGCCATATAACTTCTGTGGCAGCTTGGGCAAGAGCACGATATTCAGACTCCGTGCTAGAACGTGCTACAACCTTCTATTTTTGACCACCCCATGTAATAAGATTGTTGCCCAAGAAAATACAAACACCTGAAGTGGACTTGCGATCGTCCAAACAACTACCCTAATCTGCATCACTATAACGTGTGAGCTAGAGCTGTGATGCAGGGGTTAAGAACAAACCAAAGCCAAGAGTACCCTTGATGTATCTGAGAATACATTTGCAAGCAAGCCAATTAGCAGTCCTTGGAGCAGCCAAGTACTGACTTAATTTGTTTACCGCAAACGATGGATCAAGTCTGGAAATGGTGAGGTATTACAGCCCTCCAATAACGCTTATATACAAGGATAGATCAGAGAAGGCTTCCCCAGAACTTTGTGTGAGTTTAAAGCCAAAAACCATTGGTGTTGGACAAAATTTGGATTGAAGCAAATTCATTTTCTGAAGCAGATCAGTAGCATATTTCTCCTGAGAGATGTGTAATCATGCAGCTGTTCTATAAATATGAAAACCAAGAAGTAATTCAAAGCACCCAAAGTTTTCAAAGCAAAGGTAGAACCAAGATGAGCAATTACCTTTGAAATCAGAACTGAGCTAGAACCAATCACTAATATATCATCCACACACACAAGCATCAAAACGATATCAGTTCTATGATGAAAGAAAAACATGAAGCTATCAGCCCGAGAGTTTATGAATCCCCACTGAATAAGAGCTGCCTTGAGCTTATCATACCAAGCTCTTGAAGCTTGTTTCAAACCGTAAAGAGACTTGTGAAGCTTGCAAACTAGATTAGAAGACTTAGATTGCTCAAATCCCTTCGGTTGAGACATGTACACAATTTCTTGCAAGTTACGATTCAAGAATGCATTGTTAACATTGATAATGTCATATTTTGCATGATTTTACGACCCCATTATTTATCATTTTTGCTCGATTCTTGAGGAAAATTGGACGTTTTGATGTGTTTATTTAGTGTGCAGGTGATATTCGATGATCGATGATGTTTTGAATGATTTCGGATCAATAGACCGTAAAATCGAGTTGAAGAGTGAGTCTAGGCAAAACGCTACCGTAAAATCAAGTTGACAAGTGAGTCTAGGTGACACGCTACCTCAGGTAGCGCTCGTAGGTAGTACCTTTTTGTTCTGATATGGCCATCAGGTGGCGCTACCAAGAAGCGTTACCTCAGGTAGCGCTCTTTGGTAGCACCTTTTGGTTCGAAAGATGTGGCCATCAGATGGCGCTACTAAGAAGAGGTAGCGCTCTTCTGCTCCAACTTTTCCTATCAGGTGGCGTTACCAAGAAGCTCTACCAGGTAGCACCTGTTTAGCACGAATTCATGTCATTTTTTCCTTCTCAAACTCTCATTAGGGAAAGCTATAAATAGAGACTCAATCAATAAAAAGAGGAGAGGTCGGAAATTTTAGGGTTTGGAAGCAACATCATCTTCGTTCCGCATCGCGTTCATCATTAATTTCGCATCACCTCGGAAAGTAATTGATTGGGAATCAACGAAGTTTTTCTAAAATTTCTTCTTTTTTACTTTTCCGTTGTAATTAGTCATGCTAGGATTTAAGAATATTATTGTTTTACTCTTTTACTCAAGCATGAACTAATTTTCCATCGTTAGGATTGATGATGGATCTTAGTTTATTAATTACTGAATACAATTGAGGTTTTCTATTTAGATTTGTTATTGATGTGTTGAATAGATTTTATTGAGTTTATTACTTTCTATTGTATCTAATCATCACTTAGAATCATTATAGGTGGTTGGGTTATGAACAGAGAGGAGACATCCGCCACGTGCTCATATTAATGTCTATCACATACTAGAATACATAGAGATATAGTAATTGGTTTGTGTTGCTTGTTTTATGTTTATTTATTCTTAATGTGTTCTCGCGCACTCAGTAGTCATCGAAAGATAGGGTATTGGTGTGCGATGGAATAATTCTGGTAATACTCGAGAGAGATTATTGGTTAATTTAGTTTAAGCATGCATTCAACCATCGGTAATAAAATCTAGATAGCAATTCATGAGTGTTTAATAATACTAACCAAGTGAAATCGGATATCCTAACGTGTCAATTCCCTTGAATTTGAATCGTAGTTTTTAATTGTTTTTAGTTAATTTGCAATTTCTAAAATATTGTTATTCCAAATAGAATTAGGTTGAGTAAATTTTGGTAATTGATATTCATTTTCCTCGTGAGAACGATATTCTATTCACTCTTTATTACTTGTGTTGATCTCGTACACTTGCGAGTTGCATAAAATCCGCATCAAACATCAAGTTGCTCTATAGGCTAATTTAAGGACACGACCAAGCTCAAAACCACCCTAATAGTAGTTGACTTCACAAACGGACTATAGGTCTCAAAGTAATCAAGACCCTCATTTTGATGAAAACCCTTAGCTACAAGCCTAGCTTTATATCTTTGGATACTACCATCAGCATTATACTTGACCCTAAACACCCATTTATTACCAACAACATTCATACCATCAACATAGGGAACTAAAAAGCAAGTATGATTAGATGTAAGGGCAGTATACTCCTTTTCCATGGCCATTTTCCACTCAGGAATCTGCAAGGCTGCTGTGACAGAGATGGGTTCTAAAGGAGGTGGTGTGGTAGCAGAAGTAACATGAAAAAGTTTACGTTTGGTGATTCCACTTTTGAGTCTTGTTTGCATAGGATGAATTGATGTAATAGGGTGCTGTGATGAAGTGGGAAGGTGGATTGCAAAAGAAACAGCAGGTGGAAACGTGGTTGGTGAGGAAACTAGTAAGGTTGTAGTAGTCTGCATAGGAATTGGTAAGGTTGTAGAAGGCTGTATAGGTGCAGGATCAGTAAGATGCATAGCAGAACTAGGAGATGATGTAGATGCAGCTGTATTATTAGGACTTAATTGCTAAGTTTTGTAAAAACAAGGACTAGACTCCAAAACAAAAATTGGTAAGCTTGGAGAAAAATCAGATGGTGATGTAACTTGGGACTGAAACAAAGAATGATATGGAAACTCATTTTCATTAAAAATGACATATCTTGAAGCATAGAGTCTACTCGAAGGATGTAGACAAAGATATCCCCTTGGACTGCAAGCAATAATCCAAAAATAGACTCATGGAAGAATGAAAATCAAACTTGTGTCATTGAAACGGTCGAAGCAAAGGAAAACAAGCACATCCAAACACCTTGAATTTAGAAAAGTGGGGTTTGTGATGATACACAAGTTCATAAGGTGATTTGTGAGAAAGAAGTGGTGTAGGAATTCTGTTGATGATGTGAACAGTTGTGGTGAAAGCTTTCCACCAAAAATGTAAAGGTAGATTAGCTTGAGAAATAAGAGTCAAGCCAACCTCAATAATATGTCCATGTTTCCTTTTACCTAGACCATTTTGTTTATGATAACGGGGATAAGAATAACGAAAGACAATGCCAAGGTAATGGAAGAGAGTGTGGAGGATTTTAAACTCCCCACCTTGGTCACTTTGAAGACACTTTAGTTTGGTATTAAACGACAACTCAGCTACAAATTTTAAGAGAATGAATGCATCCTTCACTTGGGATTTTACTTTCAAAGGATAAATCCAAGTGAAACGAGTGAAATGATCAATGAAATGGACATAATAACGAAAACCATGTGAAGATGTAATGGGTGCTAGTCCTCATACATCGAAATGTACAAGATCAAGAGGTGCAAATGTTTTTGTTGTTGAAATTGGAAAAGGTAATTGATGTGCTTTGCCACATTGACAAGCATCACAGAAATTTGGCACTTTAACATGAGATATAGGATGATTCATAAACCTTAAAACTTATGTTAAAACTTTAGATGAAGGATGGCCTAATCTTCTATGCCACAAGTCAATTTCAGATATAACATTTGAAGAATAACATTGATGATTGACAAAATTATTGAAACCTGCATTTGTATTATTAGAATATGTACATTGCAAAAAAGATTTACAATTCTCAGCAGTGTGAGATGGCATGCTAACAGCACTAGAAGCATTTGGTACCGTAGCAACCTGAACACCAGCAGGTGTAGCACAACAAAAATTAGAAAAGCTAACAGACATTGACTAAGACTGTGAAGTTGAACTAGGAACAAAGTATAACTTGGTGTTCAACGACTGGATTGGAAGATCAAAATGGTACAATCCATCTCTCTGGACCCTTTGAAGAAGAGTTGTCTTCGAACTCTGGTCCTTAATCAAACAAACATCAGCATTAAATTCTATAATAGCATTATTGTCTTTGGTAAATTGTGAAATACTAAGTAGGTTCTTTGTGATGGTAGGCACATGTAATATGTTTTTCAAGTGAAGTGACTTGGATGCAGAGTTATATGATGGTATGCAAGTATAACCAAAGTGAGAAATTGGAAGCAAATTACCATTACCAACAGCTAGCCTCTCATTGCCCTTGTAGTCACTCTTCATGGTCAGGTTATTGAGGTCTGCAGTAATATGATTTGTAGCCCCACTGTCGATGTACCATGTAGGGTCTGTAACGGTGGATGGTGAAGCAATGTAGGCTTGATTTGTGTGAGCCACATTGCCTTGATAACCCCCTGAGAAACTTGCTGGAAAGCCAATGTTTTGAACAAAGTTTCCCTGATATGAAACTGTCCACCAAAATTTCCTCTAGACTGACCTTGAAATCCTCCTCCTTGATTCACTTGAGGCCTGAAGCCTTGAAATTGCTGATCAAAACGATGATAGCTCACACAACTGACACACAGTGCCCCTGCCTCTTCCACTGCCCCTGCCTCTTCCTCTTCTACCTCTATTGTATTGCTGATTCGTTCCTCTTGAGTTTGCCGACTAAGCAAAACTGGTAGAAGCATTAGCAAGAGCGAGTGAGGCAAATGAATTATGTTGATCCAACCTTGCTTCATAGCTCATCAATTAAAATTGTGCATCTTGAAGATTGATAGCACCTTGAGAAGTTAGATTCATAATAATAGCATCATATTTACTTCCTAAACCTTGAAACACATTTAGTAAAAGATCTCTATCACTCATAGGTTCACCAGCAGCTGACAAAGTATCTGCTATAGTTCGTAGCTTCAAAATATAATCTATAATGTTCATAGATCCCTTCTTTGTAGCTTGAATATGTGATCTGATTTGCATTATTTTTGCTAAGGAGGGTTGAGAATACATTTTATCAAGAACAATCTAGATTTTGCAAGATGTAACACAATTTGTTACTTCACCAATTACAGTGGCACTAAGAGTAGATCTGTAACACCCCCTGACCCAAATCGCTCGGACCGAATCAGGGAGCGCTACTATATATCGAAATCTAACTTTTACTTTTATATAACTATAATTTAAAACTATATTAAAAACATTTAAAAGTGGTCCAAATAAATTTTCGAAAATCTTGTCAGAGTTTCGTCTGTTTTTCTGACTTTCCAAAACCTGTTTACAATTAAAATTCATAAAAATCAACTTCTAAATTCTCAAATCACTTTTGCGCACCCTTCCAAATTTAGTGCGACTTGCCAAATCAATTTATCATAATATAATTTATAAATATTCAAATAACATAAATAGATAATAAAATATTTACACAACGGAAGTTCTTCAAATATGTACAAATATTTTCTATATATGCATAATGTATCAAAAAATATAGACTTATTACAAAAGGACTACCAAAATATATGTAGGATCGATGTGACTTTGGACTCTCCTTCTGCAGTCTCTACTCTTCTTTGTCTTTGTCTCCCTTGGAACCTCTGTTACCTACGTGTGAGAAAACTCAACACGCTAAGCAAATTGCTTAGTGGGTGTACACAAAATTGTATATTCAAATATACTATATCAAATAATTCTATCTATTTATCAAAAATATCAATAATATATAGATAAACAATATATGGGGCTCATGTTGAATCAAATCATAACTCAGCAAATACAGTATTCAAAATCAATCAACAGGCAAAATCTTCATAATTTCTCAATATGCTTTCATATAGCAAATCAGTTTTCATACTGGATTCCTGACATACATAACATAAGTTATCGGACTGGATTACGGGTTGTTCGGCATCGGACACACAAACGAGGCTACCTGCCGAACATCAGATCAGAATGGAACATCTGTAACATCCCTAATTTTGAATAATTAATTTTAAAAATGTGGATATAAAAAGTTATGATTATAGGGGTATAAAACGTAATTAAATGTATGTTTCTTTTTATGGTTTCCAGATAAACCAGATGGAGCGGTCCAGAAAGATTGCATGAAGTGAAGAAAAAGTGACAGTGAGTACCGCGACCAGAGATCACGATAAGCTGCTCGCGGTGAAAAATAGAATTTCTGACAGTGAGCACCGCTACCAGTCACCGCGACCACAGATCGCACTGACTAGCTCGCTGTGAAAAATATCAAATTCAGGCAGTGAGCAACGCGACCACCAACGCGACCATGATACCGCGATGGGTGCTCGCGATGAAAGCGGTGGAACTTCTCCAGTGAGTACCGCGACCAGGTGGCCCGACCACAGGTCGCGATGACGGTAGCGATGACCGAATTTGTATAAAAAAAAAAAAAAAAGCTTCTCGAGGAAGCCAGAAACAGAAAAGAAGAACCAGAAAACGTGAGAAGAGAGAAAAAAGAAAGAAAAGAAAAGAAAGAAAAAGAAGGAGAAGAAGAAGAAGAAGGAAGAAGAAGAAGAAGAAGAAGAAGAAAAGGAAGAAGAGAAAAGAAAGGAAAGGAAGGAAAGAGAAAAAAAGAGAAAAAGGAAAAGAGAAAGGAAAAAGGAAAAATCCAGAATGAAAATTGTCGCAAAACGGTATCCAGGTTGGTGTACACACAGTTCTGAAACTTTTTATATCGATTTGAAAACAGGTTTTGGGAAATCAGAAAAACAGAGGAAACTCTGCCGAAATTTTTAAAACTGAATTTTAATGGGCTCACTCGAAAAGATTTTTAAATTATAAATTATATGGTATTCAGTTTATAAACAGAATTAAGAAAGTATTTGAAAACCCGGTAGCGCTCCCTGAGTCGATCCAAACGGGTCGGGTCAGGGGGTGTTACAACACCAACGGAATCACCCACTGTAAATGTCCCACAAAAATATTCAGAACACTAGGACCGGCACTTAGGGCCTGCACTATCCATAGGGTGGCACATACAGATTCAGATCAAAGCTCCATACCCTAGGGCCGGCACTTGAGGCCTGCAATATCCATAAGGTGGTGCATCAGAGTATATCGACACAGTACTATTCAGACAGAAACCCAATTGACATGTCAACCTCCTATATCCATATCTATGTTCATATACATCAGAGTCATTTCACAAAACATTTTCTCAAATCCAATGTCAACATATTTCATTTCTTTTAGAATCATCGAATTCAACTTTCAACTTATTCAATTTCAATTCATATCGATATATCTATATTTTTGAAATTTAAATTTCGTCAAATATCATATAACGGAAATATACGAATATATTTCTAAATCAATAATCACATCAAATCAATCCAAAAATATATTCAAACGTATTTCATAATTCCATATCGAATCAAAATGCCCCAAAATCATTTTTCGATACATTTCACAAATATTATATAATTAAAATCGCTTTCAACAATATATTTCCATAACAATATTAGCATCAAAACGTATTAAAATCAATTTAGAATATTATTCACAATCAAGATTTCGAATATAAACTATATTTCGAGAATTCGCTATTTAAATCATTCCAAAATCAATTTCAAACGATAAACTATAATTAATACAATTCAAATAACTCAAAATTAATCAATCCGAAATATTCTGGAAAACTGAAAATTCGAAAATGAGTCTACACCGAACCTGAATACCCTTTCCTTCCTCCTTTCTTTCTTTTCCTTCTCTTTTCTTCTTCTTTTTCTTCTTATTTCCTTTCTCTCTCTTCTTTCTCTCTTCTTCAAGCTCTTAAATCTCAGTGCTGTTTCTATTTTTGTTTGAGAGTTTTTGCTCTCTTTCTTTTATTGAAGAGCACCGCTTCAATTCACTCGGTGTTTATTTTTTAAAAACTTTTTGGGCCATCGCGAGCGATGGTCGCGTCGCTCGGTCGCGATACTCATTGGTGGAATTTGCCACCTTCATCGCTAGCAGCTACCGCGAGCTCTGGTCGCGAGGCTAGTCGCGGTTCTCACTGGTCCAATTTTACCACTTTCATTGCGAGCAGCTACCGCGATCTCTGGTCGCGAGGATGGTCACGATGCTCACTGTCCAATTTTTCTACCTTCGCTTCACGCATTGTTTTCGACCGTTCCAATTGGTCCACTTAGAAACCACAAAAAATATTAATATTACATTTTCCACCCCTTCAAATCATAAATATCACATTCACATACTCAATATTAATTCAACAATACTTTTCATATGAATGCGAAATTAGGAATGTTACAAGATCGTAGCCAATAAACTAGCAATTGATCAGTCTTTTTCCATTTGAGAAACTCATCATTCACAGACCTAATACTTTCACCAGTTTCATTGTTCATAGTTTCAATATATTTCGATGGACTTTTAGATTCACCGAGAATGAATTCTTCTAGATCATAGGCTCTTATAGCTGGTAAGACTTGTGATTTCCAAATGACATAATTGTCATGATCTAGCTTCAAAGGTAGATTAAAGTTCAGGTGATTTGGAAATGAAGAAGCTTGTACCTGATTGACTACAGAAACATTGCTGGAAGTGTTGTTAAAGCTTGTACCCGAGGCTACCATTGTTGGATTTCTCTAGAGCTCTAATACCATGTAGAACTTTAAGGAATCAGGAGAGGAAATCTTATATTGAATTAATGAAGAGTTGACACATTTGATCAGATTACCAGCTATATAAATAGCATGAGTTGCTAAGCCTAAACATAATTTAAAGACCAAAATAACTGCCTAAATGAGCTGGACGAATCAGCTCCCTTTGCATGGCAAGTCTGTTAAAAGTTTGTTACAGACTTGAGTTACACTCTTTGAATAATCACATGAATGTATAGGAGCAGTCCTTGTTCTGGAATCAGAGGTTCTGGAAGCAGAGGCAGATACTTGTTGTTGGTGTAGCTTGTGCGTATGCTGTGTATGCACACATGTAGTATCATCAGCTCTTAATATTGATGATACTTCAACAATGACAACATTGTACAAAACAAGACTAGATTAATCGCACAAGGGTACACTTAAGTCAAAGGTAATGACTTTGAGGAGACATTTGTCGACGTTGCTAGAATAGATTATATTAGGCTACTCCTCTTCATTTCTTATGTACAAAAGTTCAAATTGTATCAAATGGATGTAAAGAGTGTCTTCCATAATGGCTTCCTACAATAGGAAGCTTTTGTGGAGCAACCAAAAAGTTTGTTGATCCTCACAACCCTAAACATGTGTTCCACCTCACAAAGAAACTTTGGACTCGTTTGGCATACAAGACTAGCTTGGACTTGACTAAATCTTGAGATTAGACTGGATTGGACTGGATTGGACTGGCTTGGTCTGGACTGAGACTAAATCCTGACCTATGTTTGGTACTGCATTGGACTAAGAGCTGGACTATTAAAATAGTTCAGACCCGTGTTTAATGCTGTTTCAGACTATTTTTTTATTTTATAAAATTATAAATATAAAATATTATTGATAGATTTTTTTTTATGACATTAGTTCAAAATAAAATAGCAACCAATTATTCCGATTCAATTGATTATGCAACTTTCTCCCTAACTTTCAAATATCATTTTGTTCATATTATTCAATATTCGAAGATGAAATACAAGGTGCAAACTCATATAAATACAAATAGTATATAAATTAAATAAGTAATAATCTAACATATGTAGATAATTTCAAAGCCTCCAAACATAAAAACAACAATATTAACTTTAAATGTAATTAGCATAAAAATTATATCATTAGAAATATTTTGTTGAGATCTTTCAAGTGAGTATAATATTGACTATATGTTAATTTTTTTAATTTTTTTTATTTATCATATCTATTTTTTAATCAATAACCTAATAATTATTTTATTTAAAAATAAATTATTTCAAAGCTTCAATATATGTCTATATAATTACCATTTAATATAATAATTAACTGAAAATAATTTAGTAAAATAAAAATAATTACATTAACATCTACAAGTAAACACATTAGGTGTAAAGTTAGGTGAAGAAAATTAGGTAGATGAAAGAATTAATTATTAAAAAATTTAGATTAAAATTGTTACATGTAAAATAGTTATGTATAAATATATTATGTGAGTAAATTATTATCTAAGTAAATTATTATATAAAATAATTAAGAGAAAGTTAAAAAAAAAAATTATGAAGTAAAAAGATAATAATATTTTATTATTTGGAGATTATAAAATGAAAAATAGTTGGAGTTGTGAATTTATGGAGATGGAATATTCATTCCATTTTGGATCTCCATTTTGATGAAAAAAAAAGATAGACCCATTGGAGGTAGCCTAAGGAGAGGACTATGGAGGACAAATTAGAGAGGGGACAAAATAAGCTCTAACTTTTGAATGAGATTATGAAGTAAAGTGAATATTTTTTATGGGCCCGGGACTGTTTAGTTCCACTTAAAATAGTCTAGTGACACACTAAACATAGGACTAAGACTTAGTCCTATCCAGTCCAAGCCAGTCCAATGTACCAAACTGCCCTTTATGGGTTGAAACAAACTTTGCAAACGTAGTATGAACGCCTCACTCAATTCCTTTTAGATAACCAATACATTAGAAGGAATGTCGACAAAACCTTATTCATCAAGTGATAAAAGTGAGCTATTTATAACTTAAATATATGTTGACGACATTGTTTTTGGTTATACCAATGAGTCAAAAGTTGAAAAGTTCGTTGATATTAAGTTAATCGAAATTGAGATGAGTATGGTAGAGGGATTGAATTAATTCTTAGGTTTACAAATCAAGCAATTAGATAATGAGATCGTCATATCCCAAGCAAAATATGCCAAAAATCTAGTAACACTATGACACTAATGAGCTCAACTTTGCAGCTCAACAAAGACCCTAATGGTAAATGTGTGGACCAAAGACTTTATCAGGGCATGATAGGTAAATGTGTAGACTATCTAGGTTAATTGTACATTTTAATGACTGAAAATTGAAATCCATGAAATTAATTATTGATATATTGTTTTGAGCTCCTGGACAGAAGAAGGTTACAGTTGCAAACATGTGCAACCACTTAAAGGTAAGGAAGGGCTATTGTTGCAATTGTTAACCGAAAAAATCATGTAGAGTATATTTTAGATTTTCAGGGATAACAGTCAAAGGTGTTAGTGTATTTTCTTTTAATGTTAATATGAAAGTGCTTTTTTAAGTCCACACCTGTGAGGAGGTTTATCTTATCCAAAAAAAATGTCCAATAAGGGTTAGTGGAGGACCAATGGAGGTCCAATGGAGGTTTTCCTTAAATGATAAAATTATTACAATAAAGGGTTCAACAAAAAGTACTTGTGTCGCTTTCGTCAAGGGATAGACTCAGTTCTATCAGTACCCTTGAGTTGCTTCTGCATTTTTAGTGGTTTTTCTAGTGGTAAACGACATTACTTATGCATTTCCCCTTGCTAAGGTGTCACGCATCCGTCCCTTGTTGGGTTTCATTGTCCTCAAAATCTAAGTCATCTATTTTCCTTGAGCAGTTCATCTTTGGGATTGCCGCATTCCTCCGAGTATCTGTCATCTCTTAGCCTGTTGACATGTCGGGGTGTCAGTATGGAATGGTCTTTTGTAGATCTTTTGGCGAGAGAAAACCTTGTGGGGCAAAAATCCTGAAGAGACTTTATCCCCTCTTGGTTTCCTTCCGGGCTGGGGCCGCATTTTCCTATCCAAAGATGGACTTGGACCAGGAAAAATTCTTTCTCTTTCTTTAACAATTCTTCTTTGGTTAATGGACCAATTTTTAGCGTTAATAGTAATATAGAGTGAAAGCAGTCATGCAGGTTACGCATGAAAAACAGAAAACATGCATTCTTATCTAAAGGTGAAAAGATGCAAAAAAAAAAAACAGAAATATATGCGCAAACACAAAAAATTGTGTAAAAGAATCAAAGCAAAGGCTAAAAACATGAAAAATATCTTAAAGAAGTACGGAGGATCACAAAAAAAAAAATTGTCGTGGAAGTAATATCACATGCACACACTATACATGTATGATAGTTGTAGCATCTTTTCATTTCATTTGGATATAAAATGGTTTGAATTTTTTTGAAAATCTTCTTGATATTTTCTTGCTTGATTTTTTGTGTGATGTACATCAATGTGTGCTTTATGACATAAGCAGCAATCACACACACACGCTTCTTCAGGTAAGTTCTTTAAAACCCTAGTTTTATGTTTGAGTTGCATATAAATATCTCATTTTCTGCTGAAAATTTATTGTTTGTTCCTTCTACCCATCAACAGGAGCTCCTTTGTCTATCCTGTGCCAAAAAGGGGGAGAAAAGTTAGGGGGAGTTTCTGTTTATGGGGTTAAGTAGCATGTATTGCATTCATGCTGTATTTTTTTATCTCACCCATTTTTTTTTTTGTGTAATGGAGAGTTTTTGTTTATGAGGTTAAGTAGCATGCATTGTATTCATGTTGCATTTTGTTGTCTTACCATTTTTTTGTTGATTGGAAAGTTGCTATTAACCTAAAAAATTGTGTGAATCATACCAGTGACTGTGGATTCAAGGTTAACAATCAAAGTGTCAGGATCTTAGTTAATCTATTTTTCTTTATACAGGCGAGTCGCTCAGGGGCAAAGTTCACGTGTAAATACTATGGAAGTTCAATTTGCTCTTCAGAAAGGCATCATAAGGCCTCTAGTTCCCTTTCTCTAGGATTTTCTCCTCTTAGGATTCTCAGGTGTAAGCTATCATCTCCCAGTGAGGCTGGTCATGCAATCTCTCTAAAGGATCCTCAAGTTCTCCACATTCTTACATTTATGCTCTCTACAAGACAAAGCAACTCGTCAAGGGGATGGCTAGTGGGGATCATATTCACGCTCTGATGCTCAAGTTAGGGGAGTAAGAAAATGAAGCAAAATAGTAAGAAATAGGAGATTACAATATTAAAGTGGTAAAAAGAAAGATAAAAGGCTAAGAGTTTTTCTCTTGATTACCGACCACTTTTCTCTAGTGAGACTGAGGTATTTATAGAGTTGGAGAGCAAGAAATAGCGTGATTGGGTATTTTCAGCTAATCGGGAGTACGTGCCACTCCGTTATCACCCAATTGCAACCTTTTTCCCTACAGTACCTTCCGTATGGTGACCTCACACCCCGTAGGGCTAGAATGTTGCCACATAGGACCAACGCTTCGCTGGCATCCGACAAGGCATCCAAGTAGTGCTTCTACGTGACCTCATGCCCCGTAGGGCTAGAATGTTTCTACGTGACCTCATTGGTTAGTAGTTGTGTAGATGCCATTTGTATCGTTTTCCATGCATTTATGGCAGCTAATGTGTCTTTGGAGACTTGTCTTGCTTTTCATGACAAGTACTCATGTAGCTTTCATAAGGAGAAAGGTCCAGCCCTAACATTGACTGTTTGGTTACCTTTGTAACTTTGTCCTTTATTTGTGATTTTCTGGAGGTAAAAGACATGTTTCACGCATCTGTGTGTTCATGTATTTCGTTGCCAAGAAGTTTTTCTATTGTTTCGTTGGATCGTTTAAAAGGACCCTCTGATGTCTAGAGCGGTTCAACTTCGGGATTACCGTCTCTCTCCAAACTTTTGGGTGGCCACAGTTGGCCAATGTGTCAGTGTGCAGACATTGTTCAGTCTCTGGTCGGTTTTTGATAGAAAAATCATGTAAGAAGAGTCTGGCAAATCTCGATAGCTTTTTTCTCATTGGGAATGAAACATTCTTCCCGACAATTTTCCTTTGCTTATCTCATCAATTTTTTTAATGTTAACAATTGCTTTTAATTGTTTTCTCGCTGGTTTTGGTGATTACAAGAGATTGAAGTCAAAGCTGCCAAGATTAGGTTAGGTATCTCTTCGTAAAATGAGAATGGGTGTTATTTATTTATTCTACCAACCTTTTCTTGTTTTTGTGAGATTTTGGGGTTTTAGTCTCGGAATAGCCAAAGAGGAAGATTGTGAGGATATAGGTTTTAGATTGGCTTCTTCCTGCGTCAAAACACCCACTGCTTGTATATTATTTGCATAGGCAGTCCATTTGTGGATTTGCATTTCAACTGAAGCAAATTCTCATGCATCCCATCATCTTCAAGATACTATGATGCATGGAAAGCTTATAACTTGACTTAGTATTCTTAATGAGATTTAGGCGTACACAAATATATCGCATATACATGTGTCTCTGCATTGTGGTTTAATTAGTCGCATGTAAACTTGGTTAATATCTTGTGATTGCATGATGTCTTGTGTAAATCGTTTCTGAGTTGGAAACGTCCATACTTGAGCTTCTAGCTCTTTGTGTCTGTCAGAATGTGAAATTAACCATTGAAAAACTAAGTTATTTCTCACTTGCAACCTTATGTACGACTCTATGCTCACGGTGGCTAGTCGCGGTTTCAGCCAGTTTGCACTGGTTGCAACTCACAACCCTGTGACACGGTCCCCTGATCGTGGGCTGCCTCGCATGTTAAGACTAGAGAAGTTGGTCTTGTCTCGCGATGGTGTGATGCGACCATTGAGTCACGACTTATTAATCACGATTTTTTTGCCATAGAGTACTAAATTATCTCACGACCTTGCATCGCGTGCACATACTTGCGTGTTGTCTATCTCAAGTCCATACCAGTGAGTTTATAGTTTGACTACAATGTATGGATACCATCGCATGCAAGTAAGGCTGGATTGCAGGTTATATGTAGGGCACCTAGCAACCTTGTGTTGTGATCCCATAATTGCGAGAGAGAGTCACGATTGGTCCTCAGTAGTTGCTGGTTCTAACCCGGGACCACAAGGTGCGACCTCTTGGTTGCAAGTCGTTGTTAAGAATTATGTTCAATAGTAAGAGTGTATTATTGTAGCACCCCCCGACCCGATCCGGCCGGACCGACCCGGGAAGCGCTACTCGGACTTTCACATCTTTTCAAAACTTCATTTTTCATTTTTTTTTTTAAATCGTTGTGAGCCCATAAATCAATTTAGAAATCCTTTTTTAGAGTGAGCCCATTCAATATAATAAACTTTTTACGAAAATCCGGCAGAGTACCGTTTGTTTTTCAGACTTTCCAAAACCTGTTTTTACACAATCAATTCAATACCAATTTCAATAACACTTCAATAACAATTTCAAACAATTGCGCACTCTGCCGTTTAGTGCGACTTATTAATCACAATTTATAAAATAAAACAAAACAGACTTTACTATTTAATAATAAAAGACAGTAATCATAAAATAATTAATTACAAAACATATTTACAATTCCCCTGTATATGCATGCTTTCAGAATATATATACATAACAAAAATATAGCTACCCAACTGTACAATCCTGTGACTCGGTCTGCAATTCTTCCTTCAGTCCTTAGCTTCCTCCGGATTCCTGGTACCTACGCGTTAGAAACAAAACTAACGCGCTAAGCATAAAGCTTAGTGGGTGTACTAAAATCTCAATTAAGTAAATTACAACATAATTATTCTTTAAAGAAACAATAAACTACAATATGAGTTTTATTTCTAAATCACTTTCAAAACAATTAAATTTCAGAATCAAAGCATTAAACACTTTCAATCACTTTAATTTCAATAAGGAGATCAATATACAAATGCTATCAATAAAATCATTCAGTACACTTTTCAATTCCAATCAATTCTGGCCCACTAGAATACTAAACATATACGGACTGGAATATGGGTCAAGCTCCCAACCCCCAGAACGAATTCTGAGGAGGTACGTGTCTCCCAACTCTAGGACCGTGGGTACGGAACCTAGAGAGGTACATAGCTCCCTATCCCAGGAACGAATCCTTGGGAAGGTACATTAACTCCCAACCCCCAGGACGAATCCTGAGGAGGTACGTATCTCCCAGCCCTCTGGACGAATCCAAGAGGAGGTACATCAATATCATCAATATCAATCAATCAATATCGGCGCAGTACTGCTCAATAAAACCCAGCTGGTATACCAACCTCCTATATCCACTTCTATGTCTACGTATCCTAGGGCCGTTTCAATAAACTATTTTCACAATAATCACAATATAGTATAAATCATGAACAATAGTCATGCGAGCAATATTTTTCACAAATCACAACAGTCGAAATGTTCGAAAACGAAATTGAAATACAATCTATCACAAATCAGTCCAAAATCAACAATAATCGTACAAAATATAAATCATGTAGTATTTACGAAATCGACAAAATCGAAAGAAAATCAAGATGCGATCTAATATAAAAGTATTCCAAAATCGACAATAGATGTAGCAAATACATATAAAATAAACACTCTACTTACGGAAAATCGATAACGAAAACTTTGAACGAAATCGAAAACGAACACGGAAACGAAATCGAAAACGAAAACGAAAACACTAACGAAAGTCTTTGCGTAACGATTTCGAAAACAAACGTACACCTACCTCGGTACCGTCTTTTCGTTCGAGAATCGCGGTTCGACGATTTTGTCTTTCCTTTTCCTTTCTCCTACACTTACTTTCTCTCTTTTCTTCTTCTTTCCTCTTCTTCTTCTCCTTCTTCTTCTTCTTCTTCTTCTTCTTCTTCTTTTTCTCCTCTTTTCTTTCTTTTCTCGGTCGTTTCTCTCTCTTCTTGCTGTTTCTGTTTTCTCTGGCTTCTGCGAGAAGCTTCTCTTTTTTTTATATTTTTTTTCGCCATCGCGACCGCCGTCGCGACCTGTGGTCGCGGCACCAGGTCGCGATGCTCACTGGAGTGCGCGCACCGCCTTCATCGCGAGCGCGCCTTGGTCGCGCGAGTGGTCGCGCTGCTCTCTGCCCGTTTTTGACAATTTCATCGCGAGCAGTCCATCGCGACCTGTGGTCGCGGTGGCTGGTCGCGTTGCTCACTGCCAGGTTTTGCCATTTTCATCGCGAGCAAGCCATCGCGACCTGTGGTCGCGGTGACTGGTCGCGGTACTCACTGCCAGATTTTGCGTTTTTCACCGCGAGCGAGCTGTCGCGACCTGTGGTCGCGGTGACCAGGTCGCGATGCTCTCTGGTCCAGTTTTCCAATTTTTTATTTTTTCATTCATTTTTCACTATTCAATCCGGTCCACTGGAAATCATAAAATAAACATACATTTAATTACTTTTACACCCCCTCAAATAGTAAAAATTTATTTTTCACATATTTCATATATATCAAAAATTCATCACCCGAAATCCGGGATGTTACAATTATTCTAACTTAACAATCTTTTTCATATTAATAAATGATCTTTGGTGTAAACAAATTTTACAGCTTTTATAATGTATAATTGTAATTGTTAAATGTAAATAATTAAAGGTCAAAGGACTATGAGATATGAAGAATTGTTCATGCATCTGGATATTGTATGAGATAGACACAATTCTTTAGTTAGTCTTGAAATATATTCACAAATTAAGATAAAGGTTGCGCATCATTATCTTGTTTAAAGTTATAGATTCTTTTGCTAGCATTTGAGTGAGATCAAATGTGTTGTGATAAGTCTAGAATCATTAAAATGCTGTGTCTTTAGGCAAAAGGATCTAATGCACTGGGTGTACTGAATAAGATCACTATGAAACTTTTTATCCACAACTGTATTGGATCAAAGGTTTTATATGAGGATTGGAGAGTCTATCTTAATCCTGAAATAAATGGTGGACTTATGGATGCAACTGGCATCATTTTTTTGCTATCAATGAGTATGATTATTTTATATAGTTTATCCTCGATAGTTTGGCGATGTTCACTTGTTAATCATAGAGAACTTTATTTATAAATATGGATATCGTGACTCCATTTATCAATGAGAGTAGAACACCATCATTCGCATTTTTTAAGGTATTGGATATCAATTCTTAATGTTAAGTTTTCAATAATGTCCATTGAAAAATGACTTCTGGAAAAGTCAAGTTGTCCAAATACAAAGGATGGTCATTGGTTAAAACTGGTAACTTGGAGAATTATAGACAGTCTATGAACTCTTAGCGATTACTGGTTGTAACATCCCTAATTTCGAATAGATATGAAAAGTATGATTGAATTCATTGTGAATATGTGCATATGATTTTTATGATTTGAGGGGTGAAAATTGTAATTAAATGTATGTATATTTTTAGGTTTCATAGTGGACCAAATTGAACAGTCAAAAACGATGCACGAAGAGAAGAGTGAAAAACTGAGACAGTGAGTATCGCGACCTGGCCATCGCGACCACAGATCGCAATGAGCTGCTCGCGATGAAGAATGGTGATTTTTTACAGTGAGTACCGCGACCACAGATCGCGATGAAAAGGATGATTTGGGGCAGTGGGGCAGTGAGTATCGCAACCAGTCATCGCGACCACAGATCGCGATGACCAGCTCGCAATGAAAGTGGCACATTTCGACCAGTAAGCATCGCGACCGAAGCGGCGCGACCACCGCTCGCGATACCGGTCGCGATGGCTCAAAAATTTAAAAAAAATATATAGCACCGCATGATGAAGCGGTGAAGTTTCATCAACTAAATTGAAGCAAATCAACACAGAAACAGAATTAGTACAGAATTAGAACGAGAGAGGAGAGGAGAGAGAAAGAAGAAAAAGAAGAAGAAAAAGAAGGAGAAAAGAAGAAGAAGAAGAAGAAAAGAGAAAGAGAAGAAGGAAAGGAGAAGGAGGAAGCTTTCAGGTTTGGTGTACACGTATTTTTCGAATTTCCAGTTTTCCAAAAATTTTCGGAATTGTCCAATTTTCGAGTTTTTGAGTTATTTGAATTATATGGATTATAGATTATAGTTTAAATTTGCTATATACGTGTTTTGGAATTTTTTCAGTTTTCCAGAAATTTTCAGAATATTTCAGATTGATTGCAATTGATTAAATTTGCGTTATTTGTATTATATTGATTATCGAATATAGTTCAGGTTCGATATATACGAGTTTTCAAATTTTTTCAGTTTTCCAGAAATTTTCGAAATTTTCGAATTTGATCGTTTTTGAATTAGTTGAACTATATTGAGTAGAATGGATAGTTTGAAATCGATTTCGGCTTGATTTGAATACGATTTGGTTCTAATAGTGTTATGGAAATATATTGTTGAAAGTGATTTAAATTATATTATATTGTGAAATGTATAGGAAATAATTTTGGGGCGATTTGAGTCGAAATGGAATTATGAAATACGTTGGAGTATATTTTGGATTGATTTGATATGAGTATTGATTTATATTCGTATATTTCTGTTATATTATATTTGATGACTTTTGTATTTCGAAAATATAAATATATCGATATGTATTGAAATTGACTACGTTGGAATTTGAATTCGATTATTCGGAAAGAAATAAAATATGTTAACATGGGATTGGAGAAAATATTTTGGCTCTGATGTGTATGAACATAGATATGGATATAGGAGGTTGACATGTCAATTGGGTTTCTGTCTGAACAGTACTATGCCGATATATTCTGTTTGAACCACCCTTCTTAGGGTTCTGTCATGGAACATTTACAGCGGGTGATTCCGTTGGTGTTCCATTCTGATCTGATGTTCGGAGTGAGTTCGAAGCCGAACAACCCGTAATCCAGTCCGATAACTTATGTTTTGTATGTCATGAGCCAATCTGAAAACTGATTTGTTATATGAAAACGTTTGAGAAATTATGACAAATCTGTCTGTTGATTGATTTTGAATATTTGATTTGATCTGAGCCCCATATATGATTTACTTATATGTGATTTATATTTTGATTACGAATAGATATACATATTTGACAGAGTAAATTTGTCTATACAATTTTGTGTACATCCACTAAGCAATATGCTTAGCGTGTTGAGTGTTCTCGCACGCAGGAAACAGAGGTTCCAAAGGCGATAAAGATAAAGAAGAGTAGAGACTGCAGAACCAGAGTCCGGAATCACATCTTTCCTGCATATATTTTGGTAGTTCGTTTGTAATAAGCCTATATAATTTTGATACCACATGCATATTCAGAAACTGTTGTAAATATTTAAGGAGCTTCCGCTATGTAAATATTTTAGTATATGTTTATATTATTTGAATCTTTCTAACTGATATTATGATAATTGGTTGGTAAGTCGCACTATATTTGGAAGGGTGCGCAAAATTGATTTGAGAATTTGGAAATTGATATTTATGAATTTTAATTGTAAACAGGTTTTGGATTTGGAAAGTCAGAAAAACAGAAGAAACTCTGGCACGATTTTTAGAAATTTATTTGGACTATTTTTAACTATATTTTTAATATAGTTTTCAATTATGGTTTATAAAAGTTAGATTTTAGTATATAGTAGCGCTCCCTGATTCGGTCCAAGCGGATTTGGGTTAAGGGGTGTTACACTGGTGTTCTTCACAAGGATACACATTCTCTATATAAGGTTGTCTAAGGTGTGAATAAGAAACACCATTGTGTTCTATCTCTATTTGAGAGTTCAGTTTTGGTTCTTTAATGGAATGAATTAAAACTAATAGATTGAGCCTAAATGAATCATAGGTTGATTGTGATTAAGTCAAGTCTATTGGAGCTTAAATTTAAATAGTCCGCCAAGATCCCCAATCTACACGAACTTGCATGAATCACTTAGCATATTGCATCAGACCAATTAATGGGTCCATACAAAATTGTTTTTGGGTCCAAGAAGCCAAAGAGGAAGAAAAGGTGCGGCCATGTATATACAAGGGCCGCAGGCACTCTTCACTCACCAAGAGAGGAAGCCAAGACTGTGAGAAGTCTTGGGCAGCCCTATGGGGTGCAATTAGCACTCCATTAATGCAATGGGTAATTTTTCAATTACCATCAATTACATAATTGTACATTTTAGATAAATGGGCTGGATAATTATGTTAATGTATTAATAAGACATGTGAACTTATTTTCTTTTTAAGAATGGGTCTAGTTCACATGTAGACTTTTAAGTAAAGTCCAAAGAAGCAAATAAATTAAAAAAACAAAAAAAAAAAAAGAATGAGCCCATAACTTTTTATAATGGCAGGCTAGGAATTTTCATTATTGGTCTAGGAAAAGTTTTTTTTTGTTTAATTAATTAAAATTCTGTTTCAACTAGGATAGAACTCCTAATATTCTACTTTTGTTGGAAGTGTAAAATAAATTAAATTAATAGATCTAATTGGTGGATAAATATATAAGATATAATTATATCAATTAAATTAGGAGTCATTGTTAAACACAACTAAGGAGATTAAGTTGGACCAAAACTATGTATTCATAAAAAACAAAGACAAAAAAAGTTATATAGATATAGCTTTTGTTTTTGCGAATTCGGCTAATGCTTAATTCCTTCTTTGATGGTGAATTCGGCCATAGCAAAAAGAAAAAAGAGAGAGAACTTTTTAAATTATTGACAGTACACTCATAAGTTTTTATAGAAAAAAAAAGGCTTTGTGTACACAGTCAAGAATTGGTTCACACGAGTAATTGATTGAAAAGGTTGAGAACTCAAAAGTGACCAGACCTTCTTTCGGGTTCTACTTTATTTTGTTGTAATTAACGAAAAAGAGGTTTTTGTTTATTACTTCATCTTCAAGTGATATACAATTCAAAAGGAAAAAGGAGCCCACACTCCAAAATAATTCACGTTCGCGTATAGATTGGAAGATCTTGTAGAAAGGAATCTTTGGTGCAACTTCAATCGACACAAAAGAAAAAGATATGAATTCTTGTATTAACATTCTAGTCAAGGGTAAAAATCTTTAAAAGGAAAATTTTTGAAAATCTACATACCAATTTTTTTTATTTTCCGCTACGTGTTTTTAAATGGTTTTTCCTACAATTAATATCAAAGCCAGGTTTAACCCTTAACTGGTTACGTAATACAAAAAGAACTTTTACAAGAATCTTTTTCTTTTGATTGTATATGCATGTTTAGAAAGAGATGGCACTCTAGGTATTCGCATATATATTTACTTTGGAATGTATAAATATATATATATATATATATATATATATATATATATATATATGTATATGTATATGTTTACTATATGAATTGTTATTCCCAATTTTGGTCCTAAAAATTCCAATGTATTTTTCGTTTTGAAATTGTAACAAGAAGGGTGGCCTATTATCGCCATAATTTCCTTCTTGATTAGTTGCTAGGTTTTTATTTTTATTGATGTAAAAAGACTACTGTAATTTTTTCAAGAATTGATGAATGGAGGCAGCCGCAACACAACCAAACAACTCCCTAGCCACTGCCAGCAAGCTATGCTTGCATTGCACGAATGCTGCTGACAGCAGCCAGGTCCGCGACCAGTGCAGCAAGCAGCAGCTTGCAGCGCCTTGGCCGCAGTAGCAAGGTCGTACTGCGCACGGAAAGTGCTGCGCGCGCACAACCTGGTGCGACAGCAAGGCTGTTCCGTGCAGAGCTGCTGTGTATGCCTTCAGGCGCGCACACACCCTGTTGTGCAATGCCTTGGACGTATGTCCGCTTGATGAAGTGTTGGCTAAGCAAGGGCTTACGGTTTGTTTTTGTTTTTTAGTCGAATGTAATTTACTTGTTTTTTCTAGGATAGACCAAAATTATGGCTATTTACTTTAATGTATTATTGTAAATTTTATAATGCTATGTTTGACATTATTCTATAACATGCCATTTGGAAAATGAGTGTCATTCATATGTCACTTTTGGTATTGACATGCATTGAATGATTTAGGTATCTAATTAGCATCTAGATAACTTGGTAAATCATTCGTTGGAATTCCATCACACGCCTTAAATAATTGAGTGGGAGAAGGTGATAAAACACATATGGCCCCCAAGGTTAGTTGAGCTTTATGTTTCGTATGATAACTCCCCAAGGGATTTCCATGAATTGAATTCAGCAAGATACTTCCTTACAATGATAGACTAGACAATTGACTCGAGCGAGATCTACTTCCCAAGGAGGAATTTTTTCGTGAAGAAATTATTATTGAGGGTTGAAACCTTGATAACACACTCAATGTGGTATTATTGATATCCTCTCAAGAGTTTTTGTCAATAAGATGATAAGGCTAAATTTAAAATGTTGGTTGCTAATATTAACAATTGGGTAAGACCCAGCGCAACTAGTAGATGGTGCGAACTCCTAAAGGATGCATAAACTTTATGGGTGTTGGATCACCATTGAATTTTATAATTGGATTTTTTATTTAAATTCAAGATAATAAATTATGCTAAAGTACTTTATATGATTATTTACTTTATATTTTTTGTTTTATCCAGAAATCATGACCCCATCTCTTATTAATATCCTAAAAGAAAACACTTTAACTGATGAAAACTATGTTACATGGAAAAGAAAATTTGGGCTAGTACTGTAAGCTGAAAAACATAGAATTGTTTTATCAACTCCCAAACCACCTACTCCTAATAATGAATCTTATGAAGGGAAAATAGAGGCATTTAAGTAGTGGGAGTCCTCTGATAAGATAGCCAAATATTACATTATGGCCACTATGTCTGATGTGTTGCAACAGCAACATGAGGGCATGACTGCTACAGATATTATGCTATCTCTAGAGAAGATGTTTGCTATGAGGTCTAGGACTACTAACAGAGAAGCAGTGAGTGCTTTTATAAATCTTAGGATGAAACCTGGATAGTCCGTTAAGGATCACATGATGAAAGTCATAGCACATCTCAACATTGCTGAACTCAGTGGTGCTGAGATAGATGGTGAGACCAAGATTGACATGATAGTCAACTTACTGTCAAATTCCTTTAACAAGTTCAAGTTAGACTATACCTTAAACAATAAGGAATACACCTTGCAAGGCCTGATGCAAGATGTTCAAAGTGTTGAGATTATCCTTGTTGAAAACAAGGATCATGAGATTCACTTGGTTGGTAAGTCTGCTATTGTTAAATCTCATAAAAAGGGTTAAAAACAATAGAAGAAAAAGCAACTTGGACCTGCCAAGAAGGAAACCAAGAGAGTAGCCAAGATCAAAGGAAAGTGCTTCCTTTGTAGTGAAAATGGATATCAGAAAAGAAATAGCCCAAATTCTCAAACCAAGAAGGAAGTAGGTAACATCAATTATCTAGAAACATGTTTTCTGGCATATTCTACAGATTCATAGATTGTAGATTCTAGAGCCACTAATCATATTTGTTATTCCTTACAAGGGTTCGAGGAGAAGAAAATGCTAAGTGAAGGGGAGTTCAACTTACGCTTAGGCAATGGATCGTGGGTGTCTGCTCATACAGTGGGGCATATTAGAATAAATTTAGATTCTTATAGGTATTTTATTATGCACTGCAATTCAAAGGAAATTTAATTTTAATTTCTTGTTTAAATAATATTGGTTATTTAGTTACTTTTAATAAAGATTTTATTATTAGTAAGAATAATAAAGTTATTTGCAGAGGTACATTGGAAAACAGCCTTTTGCATTTGAAAACAAATATTGCTATTTGTTAGACACGAAATCAATAAAGCCTAATCATAAAAGAGTTAAATTATCAAAAGATGAAACTTACCTTTTGCACTTGCGCTTAGGTCATATTAATATAAATAGAATTAAAAGATTGGTATGTGATGGACCTTTAAGTGATTTAAAGGTTGAGGATCTACCAACTTGTGGATCTACCAACTTGTGAATCTTCTTTAGAAGGTAAGATGACAAAAAGGTCTTTCACGGCCAAAGGTGCAAAAGCTAATGAATGTTTAGGATTAGTACACACTGATGTATGTGGTCCTATGAACATTCAAGCCAGAGGTGGATATTGAGTATTTCATCACTTTCACGGATGACTAATCAAGATTTGGCTATGTGTATCTCATGCGACATAAGTTGGATGCTTTTGACATGTTCAAAGTATTCAAAACTAAAGTAGAAAATCAACTTAAGAAACACATAAAGATCTTGAGATTTGATCGTGGTAGGGAATATCTATCTGGTGAGTTTCAACAATATCTTGTTGATAATGGAATTATTTCTCAATTTTCAACACCAGGAACACCTCAACAAAATGGGGTGGCGAAAAAGAGAAATAAGACTTTTTTAGATATGGTTAGGTTTATGCTTAGCTATTCCTCGTTCCCTAACACTTTTTAGGGATATGCCCTAGAAACAGCAATATACATTCTAAATGATGTACCATCTAAGTCAGTTTCTCAAATGCCACATGAGTTGTGCACTGAGCGAAAGACTAGTTTGTAACACTTTAGGATATTTGGATGTCCTACACACGTGTTAAAAGGAAAGACATAAAAAATAAAGTTCCTTTGAGAATTGTGCATCTTTGTAGGGTATCCAAAAGGAACCAAGGGATATTATTTCTATAGTCTTTCTGATTTCAAAATACTTGTTTTGACAAATGCAAAATTTCTAGAAGATCACTATATAAATAAATTTGTGCCTAAAAGTAGAATTGTTATGAAAGAGCTTTTAGAAGATACAATTTCACAAGTGGTTTCACGATCAAGTCCAATTGAAAGTTTTGCTCCATCACAAGATCAACAACCTACCATTCCTCATCATAGTTGGAGGGTTAGTAGACAACCCGAGAGATACATCGGTCTAGGAGAATCGGTGGAGAATCTCCCAGATGACGATGATCCCTACACGTACAAGGAAGCTATAAAGGATGTCGATTGTCACCATTGGCCAAAGGCAATGCAATCCGAAATAGAGTCTATGTTCACTAATAAATTCTGGTCTCTTGTAGACTTGCCTAAAGGGATAAAAGTCATTAGTTGCAAGTGGGTATACAAGAGAAAAAAAGGTATGGATGGAAAGGTGGAAACCTTCAATGCTAAATTGGTACCTAAAGATTATACACAAAAAGAAGGTATTAAATACGAGGAAACTTTCTCTCCTATCATGCTTAAATCCATAAGAATACTTTTATCTACAGCAGCATCTCTAGACTTAGAGATTTGGTAAATAGACGTCAAGACAGCTTTCCTTAATGGTAAAGAAAACATCTATATGATGTAGGCAGAAGGATTCATTAAAAAATGCCAAGAGGAAAGGGTATGCAAACTGCAAAGGTTCATATACGGACTTAAGCAAGCATCCAAAACCTAGAACATATGGTTTGATCAAAGTATAAAAGGTTTTGGATTCATTCAAAATCTTAACGAACCTTATGTGTATAAAAGGATAAAAGGCGACAAGTTGTTTTTCCTAATTCTATATGTTGATGATATATTACTCATCGGAAACGATATAGGAATATTAACATCAGAAAAGAACTGTTAGCAAAATAATTTGATATGAAGAACTTAGGAGAAGCAAGTTATATTTTGGTATTCAAGTAGTAAGGAATAGAAAGAATATAGCAATTACATTATCCCAAGCTTCATACATAGATAAAATCTTGTTAGGTTCTTCTTGCAGGAGTCCAAGAAATGTATGTTACCTTTCAGACATGGAATCAAATTTTCTAAGGAACTGTAAGGTCATTATTTTGTTGGCTATGATTCCCTGAGCAAAAACATTTTTACATTTTCTAAAGAAATGGAACTAGACATCCATATCTTTCCAACAGTATAAAGAACGAAAAAATTCAAGACCGTTTGGTTAGAGTTCGCTTAGCTCAAAATGTAGTCAAGTGCAGCTGAAAAAACTGAACAGAGTAAACGAGGCAACAAGCCTGCGCCTCAAGCATGGGCACATGCATTTGGCGTGCGTGCCAAACAGTAGCCTCATGCCTATGGCATGTGTGCATGCCTAAGGCGTGCACAACTTGCCTTGGCCGAACCCAAATTGGGTTAGGTTGATGTCTTGAGTGTTTTGAGTCTCCTAAAGTCTTTTAAACATATGTTTAATGTTTCCTTGTCCATCAAGGATGTTTTTATGGTATTTGAAAGTAAGAGAATCACCTAATAAATAAATCTTTTATTTTTAAGATTAATAATCTCTTTTTAATAGGAAAGTATTAATTGCATTCCTTGTTGACTTAAAAAAACCCTAAAAGCTATCAAAGTCCTACTTCTATTGGGTTTAGGGTTTCTAATATTTATTATAAATAGTGAACCTATTGTTCTTCAAAGTTTAAGTTGTGTAAGTCTCTTTTATATAGGTTCATTATACTCTTTTGTGTTCTTAATTGTTTTATTATTTTTCTCTCACATGTCTTTGTTTTTTTGATGTTTCACTATTTTATGTTAATGTGAGAGAAGAGAGAGTTTTACATAGACTATTATTCTTTGCATTGAGTGTAATTGCATAGTCTATTCACAATATATTTTGATCATACATATTATTTGTATGTTCATATTTTATTGAGCACATAGATCAGATCTTATAAATTGGGGGTTATTGTTTCTTTGACTATAAGAAAAGAACATTAAGACTTGGAGCGCGTAGAGTCTCTAAGCAACATTTACAATGTTTGTTAGTAAAAAGCTTACAGACGGGTAGGTCGTATTGGGTTATAGTAAGAGTCGTGTGATTGAGTGGTCAATTAACGTGAGTTGTAAACGATATACCAACTAGTGAAATTTGTGTAGATGTGTTAAGTGGCCTAAGAGTTGGTCCTGTGGTTTTTTGACCTGTTGAGGTTTTTCACGCTAAAAATCTTCTGTGTTATATGTTGAATGGTTTATGATTTTTAATTCTGAAATATTTGTTGATAAACCTATCCACACCCACACCCCCCCCCCCCCCCCCCCCCCCCCCCCTCTAGGTTGTCATAATATACAAATCCACATTTTTTCGGAACAAGTTCCTAAGAATAAGGAAGAAGAGCAATACATGAGCAGGGTTCTATATACCTCTGCAGTTGAAAGTCTCATGTATACAATGCTCTGTACTAGACAAGATATATTTTTTTTTCCTGTGAGCATAGTTAGCGGGTTTCAATTAAAACCAGGTCGTGATCATTGGATGGCAGTCAATCATATTTTCAAGTATCTTAGGAGAACAATGGATCATATGCTTGTATACCATGAGGAGATTTGACTCCTATAGAGTATACGGATTGTGATTTCCAATTGGATCCAGACTCTACAAGGTCCACTTCAGGATCTGTATTTACTCTTGGAGGAGAAGGAATTATATGAAGGAGTATTTGTTAAGGTTTATGCCTTAAAGCTTGTAATTGTAAATGCAATTAGGCATTAATAAAAGTAATTGTTATTCATTCAAATAAAAGTGTCTTTATTCATGTTCATACGTTTATATAATGTACACGTAACATCCACGATTGTAAAACGTAATCTCAATCTAAGTATATGAAAGTCATATACACGAGAATTCATTTTGAGACTTGCAATATAAAGAGTCCGTAGAGAGCAAATAAAGCTAGGTACTTTATTTGTGGTTGATCTATTGTTGCAGTCCATTCTGTAGGATACGGTGGTCTTATCCTAGACTGCTCATGTAGTTGACATGAGAATGGAGACACTTTATATGATGAGATCATATAGGACTGAGCCACAATTTATATAAATCTCTTACCAAGATCCGTTAGTAGATGAGATTTATATATATCGATAAATGATGGCTATTTATGAGTGATCTTAATCTTGAATGTCTTATCGACTCCTTCAGGTTAGATCCTGGCTTTTGATTTACCATGAGTAACGTCGAATGTAGTTTTCTCGATCAATACCTCCGTATTTTGGAGTTGCGGTTTGACTTATGGTTGGGAAGGTCTGAACACAATATAGGAATCCACTTCTTCTTAAACGAAGTAGATGAGTAATTCCTTTAAGGGTTGATTCAGGGCTTGAACAATTATGAGGCCTCTCCTTCTTCCGTAAGGAAGATGATATTTAACTATTTATTAGAGAATCAATGGTGCTTAAAGGAAAATATATAATTAGAAGGGTATAACGAACTTTATGATCCAGCTATAATTATGAACTACTTGTGGAGGATCACACCATATGTAGATAGCTATATCGATGGACACTGAGATTTCAGATTGTATAAAACATCTGTAGTTTCGAGAGTTTAGCCTCGGGTTTTTAGTGAAGTAACTTTGAGGTTAATAATCATATAATATTAATTAAACAATTTTAATTAATATTTTTAAGTATTATTGGAGCTCAAAACTTTAGATCCAATAGGTCCCCTTGCTAACTCTTATGATTGTTGGTAACGAAGTTCATGGTAAATTAATTGGATAGTCCAATTAATAGTGTTACGTAAGTAACACGGTTTAATTAAAGAGAATTAATTAAATAATATGATTATTTAATTAATTATTTTTAATTAAATAAAAGTAATTAATTTAGAATTATTAATTTAATTATTAAATAGGAGGTTATGATATCGAACCTTGACAAAATAAAATAGAGGATTAAATAATTAGATTATTTAAAAAGTCCCTTGAAATCAAGAGTTCGAATCTCTCTAGGTGACCAAATTAAATAGAATTTAGAATTCTATTTGACCTGGTCAAAATCTAAACCCTAGAGACTGATATATAAGGGTTTTTATATCAGAAAAAGCTAGCAAGCAAACCCTAGGCAAAAATTAGAGGGGTTTGGCCATACAGAATAGAAAAGAAAAAAATTGATTTTTTCTCTTGCTTTTTTGCAGAGTGCGGTCGGCCATCGAAAGGCAAAAAGGTGTTATCATCTTCTTCGCTTGCCATTCTCCTTCATCTCTAAATCTATGACGTGCTCACATGCGCATTGTCAGACCGCAAATCATAACTCGAATCGAAAAGAATAAAAGGGTCAAGAGAAACTACAAAGGTATTACTCACACGTTCTCTATTCGCATATGTACAAAGAAACGATTTTGAAAAGAGTTTCAAATAAAAGGAAAAATTTTAAAACCCTAATCCTTCGGTTGTGTATTTTATCAAATCGATTTTTTCCCTACAATTGGTATCAGAGTCATCGCTTCTTGATTTTTGGTATATATTCGAAAAAGTAAGATGTAATCTTTTTATTTCTTGATTACTTTTATTTTGATTTGTTGATATGTATAATTAGTGTAGGCACCTTCTAAATGTTGTATGATGTATATATTTAATTGTTAATAAATAATCATGGATTGTCATAAATTGTTATGTGGAATGGGTTTAATTTTACAATTTGTTTTTGACCTAGTCGCATAAGTTAATGGCTGCTGGTTTTGTAATCATATTGTATTGTATTTTTTTATTGTATTATTCTGTATGGCGTAGAGGAGTATGTCAATATGGTGAGTACGGGAAAAAAAAAACAAGGGGTAACAGCCCGCTGCTGCGCGTGCCTGCGCGCAAGCTACTGCCACAGCGTTTTGAGGGCTATTCTTGTGAATTTTTCACAAACCTTAACCCTACCATGTACTAAAATTGCTTGGGCTTTGTCTCCATTTATATGTCATGTCAAAATAAGTGATTGTCTTCTCTTTAGACTTGTTATTTAGGGTTAATTGCAATAAAGTGCCCTGACGTTTGGCTATATTGCAATGAAATCGTGAGTTTAGCCTTAATTGCATGTTAATACCCTTAACTAACTGATTAATTGCATGTTAGTACCCTTGACCAAGTTGACCGGTATGTTGACTTTGACTTTTTTGGTAAAAAGACAAAATTGCCCCTGGTTAAAAAAAAAATTAAATAAAAATTTTAAAAAAATTTTTAAAATTAAAATTTTTAAAAATAGATCTCCACCGTCCATCAAGATTGATGGACGGTGGAGATACATTTTTTAAAAAAAAATTAAAATTATATAATTAAAAATAATTAAAAAAAATATTTTATATTAAAAAAAATTTTGGTGTTTCTTGGTGGAGATCCAGATTGGATCTCCACCGTCCATCAATGATGATGGACGGTGGAGATCCAATCTGGATCTCCACCAAGAACACCAAGAACAAACAAGAACACAAAAAAAAAAAAAAAAATTCGAAAACTCGATTTGCTCCATCAACGGGAGCAGATCTGCTCCCGTTGATGGAGCATCTGCTCCGTCGCCGATGGAGCGCTGCTCCATCGGCGACAGCTGGGTTCGAAGGCGAACCCAGTTGCTGGGTTCGCCTTCGAACCCAGATTTCTGGGTTCGACTTCGAACCCAGAAATCTGGGTTCGACTTCGAACCCAGAACTGGGTTCGCCTTCGAACCCAGCAGCTGGGTTCGAACGCTAACCCAGATCTGGGTTCGCGTTTGAAGAAATTTTTTTTTTTTTTTTTTTTATTTTGCTCTGTTCTTGATGTTCTTGGTGGAGATCCAGATTGGATCTCCACCGTCCATCAATTTTGATGGACGGTGGAGATCCAATCTGGATCTCCACCAAGAACACTAATTTTTTTTTTAATATAAAATATTTTTTTAATTATTTGGTTTTAAATTTTTATTTTTTATTTTAAATGTATCTCCACCGTCCATCAAGATTGATGGACGGTGGAGATCCATTTTTAAAATTTTTAATTTTTTCAATTTTTTTAAATTTTTATTTAATTTATTTTTTTTAAACCAGGGGCAATTTTGTCTTTTTACCACAAAGTCAAAGTCAACATACCGGTCAACGTGGTCAAAGGTACTAACATGCAATTAAGGCTAAATTCACGATTTCATTGCAATATAGCCAAACATCAGGGTACTTTAGTGCAATTATCCCCTTGTATATTTATTACATTTAAGATACTATTTATATTGTCTCTTGGTTGTTGGAGACATTTATTATGGATTTTTCCAGTGACTAGGTTTTTATTGCATATTTGTGTATAGCTAGAGTGTGTAGTTAGTTTTGTCTAGCTTTCCCCATATTATGCATGATTTACTCATGAAATACACTTAGGCCCTATTTGGCAGAGCTTTTACTTTGAACTTTTGGCTTCTTAAAAGCTCTTCCTGCAAAAGCCATATATTTTGGCTTTGACTAGAAGAGCTTTTAAAGCGTAAAAGCTCTTTTACGGGAACATCCAAAATCAAAAGTGACTTTTGGACCCTAAAAGCCAATAAGCCATTTTTATAAGCTATCCCAAACAGGCTCTTAGACATTGTTTAATCTTTTCTATGTCTTGGTATTCGAAAGTATGGAATAATCAAGCAATAGTCAAGAGCCGCTATAAAAGGCCCGAAGAGTAAATAAATCTAGGTTATTAACCCAATAGAAGTGCACTAGTTGAGTAAACTTGAGGGTGTAAATATTATCATATAGTGGATTTTATGTGGCTTACGGTGGTTAGTCCCATAGTTTTTACCTATTTAGGTTTTCCACACAAAAATTAAATGCTCAATCTCACTATCCCTTGCTTGATTTTTTATTTATTTTCACTGTAATTGTTTGGGGCGTTAAAACGTTTTTAAAATTAAGTATTTTACCTATTTTATTATGAGCAAGCTTAGGCAAATAAACCACACATCATTTACAACACAATATAACAAAATAAAGTTTTGAAGCACTTGATTATTTGATATACACAACATGATAACTCTTGAATTAAGGCTCTAAAACTCTTGGGATGAACATGGATTGCTATCTCAAACTAATTGAAAAACGTTAGTAATCAAAATAAATTGTTGTTATCATTAAAATATAGTATTGAAACCTTGGGGCTATTATGTCCATTTCTTAAAAACTGTTTATAATGTTACTATGTCATTTACTGCTTCGTTAAGTGTGACTTCAAATTTATATTTTCACAATTAAGCACAATTAGCAACCAGTTAACATCAATTAGTGGTGATGGGAATATACTTGTGCGTCACATGGCTTCCAACATGAAGACTAAATTTGAAAAATATTGGGGGAGTTTGGAAATCACGAAGAAGTTGTTGATAGTAGCTGTTGTGCTTGATCTAGGTACAAATTGCAAACTTATCTTATTATTTTGAGGTTTTGTATGGTGCTACGAGTCATGAATTAATTATTACAAGCATCAAAGATTCATTGGTTGAGTTGTATGACTGTTGTAATGTACAGTGTACTGTGGTGGTATTGCTATGATATTCCCTCATTTAGTTATGTTGGTATATTGTAGAATGTGGTGATAGTAGCTTTATGTTTGACCTTTTAATTGTTTTTCAGAGAAAGTTGAGAAACAAGAAAATATTGGAGGAAAAAAAGTGGTAGAGAGGTATTTGTTGGAACTGATTGAAAATAAACATCCTAATTTTAATATATTAATTTGGTGGAGTGTTTCTAGTACACACTATCTCTTTTGGCATTCATTGCAAATTATGTGTCCGCAATGCTAATTTCCACTATGATTTCGAGTTTGCATTTGACAAGAAAGATGTGTTCTTGATCCATTTAGGAGTTCATTGAAACCTAAAACGATAAAGTGTTTGCTTTTTACTAAAAATTGGTTGCACTTAATGTTCTACTAATGTAGTTGAAAAAACAATGGTGCGTACTCAAAATAATGATTCGTCATTAAAGATCTCACAATTTAATGAAGATGCAGAATCCGATAAATAGTTATAATTTACTAATCAATTTAAATACTTGTATATCTTATTATATTATCATAATGTTCTTTTTTAACAAATATTAAATTACTTTACTTTTATCTTTATATAGCACTTCGGATATTGTCAGAAGCATTGATATTATTAACAACAATGGATGCAGAAGCAAAATAGCAGTGAGCAATCATTTCAAGTTTCCAAGACATGTCAATTTATCAATGGTAACCATTTTTTGATATATTAATTGAATAAAAGCATACTTATGATTATTTTATTTTATTTTGTTTTTTAAATATATAAATAGATTGATTTAGAAGTTTTGAATTGATTTGGAGTAATCAAGAATGATGCAGAGTCGTGGAATGTTAATGACTTAATGGAGTAATGGAGACTTTTATGCGTTATTTGGATATATCGCTTATCATTATTTATGGACTTGTTTATGGACTGTTATGCTTATTATTTATAGGTTATTATGACTGTAATTGTGACAATGAATCGATGATTGTTTTTATTTTTATCTGCTAAATTTTCAAACACATGGGATGGTAATTTGAGGTTACATATTAGTGGTTACAATGAACAACTTTTGTTTATTTATTTATTTTATTGCATGGCATCTACTATCTTTTTACAGTTGAAAAAACTTCAAGTTGTATTTATAATTTTATTCAATCCTAAAATTCAATCTAGTTTAAATCCAAATTCAATTTGGCTCGATGCCCCAAAAAACTAATGATTTGGCCCAAAATATCTTTAAAAGTATAAGGGTAAATTTTAATATAGTCCTTTAACGTTTGGCCATATTACATTCAAATTACGAGTGTAATCTTAATTACACGTTAATACCATTCACTAACAGGTTGACCGTTAGAGTTGACAACTTTACGATCAACCAATAGTCAAAGGATAATATGGTTATTTTTGCCTTACCTTTTTTTTAAAAAATAATAAAAATTTTAAAAAAAAATTAAATGAATCTCCACCTTCTATCAAAATTGATAAACAGTGGAGATCCATTTTAAAAAAAAAATTTATTTTTTTTAATTTTATCCTAGGGTAGTGGTGTCATTTCAAGCAAAATTTTTGGTCAAACTGTTACTTTTGACTAAGTCACTAACGGTAGTAAACTAACGTGGAATTAAGGTCCAACTCGCAATTTTATTGCAATATGACCAAACGTCAGAATACTCCATTGTAATTTGCCTAAAATATAAAGATATAGTTTAAAATAAAGTAAAATTATTTTGGTCCCTAACTTTTTTAAATTATTACTTTTTGACCGATATTTTCTTTTTTATCTCGTGTAGTCCCTAACATTTTAAAAATCCATCAATTTATTCATTATAACCAAATTTTTAATAGTTAAACATGACAGAAACTTGACCATTTTACCTTTAACTTTAAATGATTAAGTTAAAAATATGATTTTACCCTTTATTTTTTTAAAATTTAACAAATTACACTTAATTTGTAAATCTAACATGTATCAAAAAAAAAAAAAAAGACAAAATATACAAAATTTATAAGAAAAGTACTTAAATATTAAAACTAAATTAATTAATTAATACCACAATTAAAAAACCTTTAAAAAATAAAAAATCAGTAAAATAATAATTTATTTATGAAAATTTAATAATTTAAAATAACACCTCAAATTAATATTAAAATATAAAAAAATAAATTTTATATATAAAAATAAATTATAATAAATTAAAAATAAAATAAAAAATTATTAAAGTAATAAAAAATTTGAAAATATTTTTTTCAAAAATGACAGGAGGCATTATTATTTTTATAAATTATAAATTTTTAAAATAAAATCACTTATTAAAATTTATTTTTAATATTTTTAAAAATTATTTTTCTATTTATTTTTTTCAGTTATTATTATTTTATTTTTAAAATTTATTTTTTTATTTAATAATTTTTTATTTATTTTATAATCTTAATTTTTATGTATGAAGACTGAAATACTCCTAACACCATTAAGTTTGACTAACTTTTGATTAACGAAATAACTAAATTAATAAATTTTAAAAAAGTTATAGACTATGCGAGTTAGAAAGGAAACATCAGTCAATAAGTAATAATTTAAAAAACGTTAGGGACCAAAATAATTTTTACCTCTAAAAGTGTAAATATTAAAGCTCATTAATATGACCCAATAAACCCATAAACCGACCAAATTGAACCGAATTGTTTCAATTCAGTTTTATTTCTTTCAGTTCACTTGAAATTTTATATATTAAAACGGTTCACTTTTTCAAAAACCACTCAAATGTTAGTTTTTATATATTCATCCTTAAATCGAACCGAACCAACCACAAATTTTCCCCAACTTAGTTAACTCATTCAAGCAACTCGGCTAACTTGCTCAAGCTACTCGGTTAAAATAAATTTTCTTCTCTCATCTTCAACATAACAACCTCCAATCTTCTCTCATCTTCAAAACCCATGGCAAAAACTCCGAAATAACCACCATCAAACTACACAATTCTTCAATCGCAAGCGTTGAATTACCAAAAAACACACACGAAAATCCAAAAAGATTTGAAGTCCATCACAAAAATGGAGGACCTGGAAAGAGTAGAAAGAGATTTTGGTGATTGCACAGATCTCTTTAGATTTTTTATTAGTTTAATTTTTAAATAAAATAAATAAAAATACCCTTCCAACAATTAATTTTGACCAGAAAATGTCAATGTCAATGTCAATTTTCCAAAAAGTTAATTCCACCAGTAAATAAACAAACATAAATTATTGAGGTCACATTTAGACAAGATGATTCAGACTAACCATTTGGATGTTGAAGGCAATTTCTTTCAAGGAATCTTACTGTGAGAATATATATACACTAACTTTACAGAGCAAGCACAGTAGGGTGACACCTAATTCCCTTCCATACAATTACAAGAGGAGCTTCTGTTCTCCCCCCCTCACCACCACCACCCCAACCAACCATCAATCAAATGAAATTTCAGCTCCTCAAGATACAAGAAAAAGGAATAAATCCTCACCCACTGTACAATTTACTCTCACAATGAATATACAACAATCATGCCAAAACTTTCCACCACCACAAACCAGAATGATAGCAATGTACCTCTGCGTTAATTCCATGGTCACTCTACCCCTGCAATCAATATAATATATCAGGCCCCGAGCAGAAGGCAGCTATCTCGGATAAGGAAATTGTCAACGTCCAGTCAAGACACCAGAAAGCAATCTAGCCATCAGGTTCCACTGGTTCAACAGAACAAGCATCCTCCTGGTTGATCTGCTTCTCCTTCGGAAGGCAATCGACAGGAATATAAAAATATCCTTTCGGTAACTGCCGGTTTTTCAAGGATGCTTCATCTGATGTCATTACCAGCTCTTTTTCAAACGTTTCGATATGCTGAGATTGATACTATTGTGTAAACATAACTCTGAATAGTCATTTAAGAACAAAATTCAGGTGAAACAAAATGGTTGATGATCAAGTATTAATATACCTTTCTAGCTTTGGAGCTCCATTCTTCTTCATTTGAAAGACTACGTGATAAAAGAGGTCTATCAGGTATTTGCTTCCCTGAGAAAGGCACCCTCTCTGACACTTTCCTAGTAAAAAGGTTTTGGGACGTAGAGCTGTCATCTGTTTTTTGGTCTGCATCCATGGACACAGGAACCTTTATTCGCTGCTTAACAGCAGTGCTGTCCACAGTTACATCATCCGAACGTTGGACTGCTTCACTGCATGATCTATACCCATCGGTGTAACCTTTAAGGGATGTTGTAGCTGATTCTGAACTAACGTCTGGAGCGAAAAACGGATTGCGAAACAGCATAGAACGAGCGACGTTGTCTCTTTTGAAAGCAAGAATTTCATGCGAGCAAAGAACCAACTCTCGCTGAAAAAAATGCAAATGCAGAATTAATTTAGGAGTGGCCATCTAAGATAAGAAACAGCATCAAAAAATCATAGAGAATCAACTTAAATAAGGTAGAATGAAAAAACTAATTCAGTCATTCTAAACATGTGTTACCTTTATCTTTTCACGTTTGATGATCCTTTCACAGAGAAGGCGTAACCTCTCCAGCTCAACCTGTATTACATGTAATCAGTGTTGTTAGTATCTTACGATATACGATATGTATCCATTTTCATATAAAACAATATAAATAAAGGGGCGTATCTTTCATGTCAAATTATCGTATGATTCAGTCCTTGAATCTTGTGATACGGGTGAAATACAATCTGGTAGCAATACAGCACCGATAGGAAAAAAAAAAACCCAAAGGGAAAAAAAGAAACCCCTAAAACATTAAATGAGAGCCACCGTCAAAAACCCAAAAGGCAAAAAAAAAAAAAAAAGAAACCTTAAAATATTAAAAGAGGCATGAGAGCAGCAATCAAGACGAAGAGCCCAGCAGTTCAAGTATTGTTGAAGAAGAGGAAAACGAGGAGGAATTGGAAAATGATGAGCTTGTAGCGGCTGATAATGAGGATGATACTAGTTTTGATTTTGGAGATGATTTTGATTGATGAAACTTGAAGGGATAAAGATTGGTGAACTTTTATTATTATTTTTTTATTTGAACTTGATGAATATTGACATTTTCTAGTTATGTTTATGAATATTTTGGATATTGAGTAAATATGAGTCTTATATTTATTTATATATAATTTTAATTATTATAAAAATTTGTTAATGTAGCTTGAGATACACGATACGATTTGATAGACAAAACTCGAAAATAAAAAATCGATTCACGATTTGACAACATTGCATAAATAATATACAATCTCGAGACTTAAAATTGTCCAATCTAACCAAGTACGTTAACAAAAAAAGTAGTTATATAATATTATACAATATAAGCAAAACAACACACGATGACACCAGAATAAGTAAAACATCATACGAACTGTAACATTAATGGATTTTAGATCTAATGATGTATAAGTCAGTGCAGATTTAATAGAGCAAGAATGTATACATGCAAAATTTGTTACTCTTATTTCTCAACCCAATACTTCAGTCAAAAATTGCAATAATTTACACTAAATGGCCTAAAACTAAAAAATAAGTAATATTATACATCAATTTTAACAACATTCTAAATTATTATCGCCAACCTATGCTTAAATTGAAGAATGTTCTTATATTTTTATATGAAAATGTCCTTAACTTAAAGACATGGTTCCAGTATAATAACTTAGCAATTTATATAAAGTTCAACTCTGCCAGTACCAACAATAACTGATTGAAACAATAATAGAACTGAACACAAAGATAAGCACATGATCAACGAGAATTACTATCAAGAGAGCTAAACCAAAATAAATTACAGAACATAAAATACCCTTACCCTTATTTGCTTAATGCTTTTTAATTCCTCGACTCCATGTTTTTGAGTTTCAGCCTATAAAATTAAGAAACGCAACAATAAGTCACGATACATAAACTTCATAAAGTTAAAAATCACTCATATAAAGTACATTTCATAGAAGCTAATAATAACAGATATAAAGTACAAATATAAAAGCAGACCTTTGTCCTCTGCTCCAAGCTATGCTTTTCACAATAAGCCTTGTGCTGGAAATTGCCACAGATATACTTCACATTCATATAAAACCCAGTACTTCTGGCACAGGAGGGATGAAATGTGGTCTGACAGTGACCATAGTTACACTGCATCAATAAAATTGCAGGTCAATTTCTACATTATTGAAACTTGACAATAAAATATATCATGAAAGAGAAAACTACAAGGCTCACCTTTATGCAGATGCCGTGTTTGCGACGGCAAATACAACAAACATCAATTCCCTTCAAAACTGTCTCCTGGAGTTTCATTACATATAACAGAAAGACTTGCATCAGATCAAGGCAGGTTACTTATAAACTTGCAGATGAAAATAACCTCGAGATAAAACCTATCACTTTATATTGCGGAAATACTCATGCAACCATTAGTAATCTGAACGATGTAAAAAATTTTATTACATTACCACTTAACGTGTGCACATACCAGTCCTACAACAGGATTTACTTGTCCCCTTCTGAACGTTGACTCAAAGACCCACTACATCACAAAGTATAAATCAAAATTGATTGTAATTTGATGAAGGTAGTAAAATGCAAAATTAAAAAAGAAAAAAAAAAGAAAAGAAATCAAGCAACAATCAATTAGCTAACAAACAAGTTAAAAGTTCACCTCAGCACAGAAGGCATGGACCCATTGTCCATCAGCAGATTTCCTAAAAGCACCAGTAGTACCACCGCATAAACCACATTCTGCAACAAAGTAGGGTTTCTCCCAAAAATTGGCAGATGGAGCTCCAGAAGATCTAGATGACAATAACTCTTCACATAATTCACAGTACCAAGGACCCATAGATTCTTTCACGCTACGGTAGCAATCCAAATGAACTGCAACCTGTTGGCAGAAGGGCTTTAGCAAGATACATAACATATATACATATATTACATTTCTCTACTGAATAATTTATAGCTCAGGCTAGATGACCTTGCAACTGGAACAGACTAAGATAGGGTTCAATATCGTCTCAGAGCGTCTGCAAATGTCACATGACCTTGGATGTTCTTTAGAAAAATCTGTGACTGACTGAAAAAAATCCGAGTACTTTTCCACTGAAACCCTTGGGCCAGCTACCCTTGAAAGTGTTTCCTTAGCCCGAGGCATCATCTGAGAACTAATGCTAGGCCTCCCATTATGAGAATTCAACTTTGACAGGTTCTGCAAATAAGGGGGAAAAACAATATCAATAAAAAGTAGATTAATTCATGGCAATAAAATAACCACAAAATATAGGTATACTGATAATACCTCCTGCAGTGTGGATTCTTCAAGGGAATCTTTCCTAAATGATGAAACCCTTGAAGAAGCTGCAGCAGCAGCGGTTGCAGCAGCAAGCACAGCCTGAGCTTCCTTATGCCTTCTCTCTTTCCTACCCTGTTTCTTTGCTTCTCTAAGCTCACAAAGATATTGGTTGACAAGCACAGCATCCCATCTTCGATTCCATGCTGCATCAATCTCCTGTGGTAGACTCCTAGCAACATTGCATACCAAATTATCTGCAAGAACATCCATAAGCAAATCAGTATGTCATACAGCACAAAATAGAATAGAACATTTCTGATTCATTTTATGCATAACCCAACAGGAAGGGAAGAAGAAACACAAGAAAAACAACTGAAAAAGAAATCAGAAACAAAGGCATAAAGATATAAAACACAAGAGAAAGAGAAGGAAGAGAGAAGAGACCAGCAAACTGCTTTCTTGCAACTGCATTGCGAAGTAACTTATGCTGAAAATAAATCATTTCCCCTTCCACTTCATCTACAGGAGACACTTCTAAAACTCCCAATTTCCTAGCCTTAACCAACTGCTCTAATTTTACTCCATCAGTTTTGCAGATCATGTCACTGCACTTCGAATGTCGACTTTGGTGATTACAGCAAACGCTGGCATTGGAAGATGCCTCCAGACGAGAGATTTCTCTATCCCCTGGATCTGCCAAAAAGAAAATCCATTTGACCCATAAAAGACATGCAGGAAAAAAGAGTTTTGACACCAAATCAAGAAGAAATTTTACCATCAATCTCATTCATTTTGCTCTCTAATAGCATCCCACTTTGCATCTGAAGTAATGTTTTGTGGATATAAGGGTGCACATAAAAACCAGAAGGTGCTTCCGTTTTTCTGCAAAACACAAATATAAGATATTCAGGAACATTTTCATTACATCACAAAACCTTTGCACCAGAACGATCAAAGAGAAGCTTCTTAAGGCTTCAGACAAACATCACTGAAAAATAATATACTACAGATATGCAAATCTTGATGTAAGGGTGTACATGAAGTCTGTCGTAAGTAGATCCATAGCTGACCAAGCATGATGTCCATCTGTGTTCACCAAAGTATTCTGCCCAGGACGAGCACTCTGCTCTGACTGACACCTTTCAGAAAAGCTGCAGTTTGAGGGTTCAAGTGAAATGCCTGTAGAAACTGTTCATGTTAAACCTAGACTGAAACAAAACGCATGCAACTACCAAAAAAAAATAAAGTCGCACAAGACAATAACATTAACTGGCTGGATAAGTAACAAGCATCTTTTTTTTTTTTTTTAATAGGGAACAAGATAAAGAAATCATTAACGAAAAGGAAATTACAAAAAGCCTCCTGTGGAGAAACCAGTGCTATACAACAGAAAAACTCAAGGAGAAATAAGACTCCATTCCAAGAACTTGCTCAAAACAAAAAGAAAATTCAACCAAAACAATCTCACAGCACCCTCCGAAGTAATCTAAATGAAGAAAAACGAAGTCTCCTGGATTTTTTTAATAACTGAAGCCCCAAAGGTTGCTAGATACTGAATATTGTCCCATAAACATTCTAAATTATTCTCCTTTCCTTCAAAAAGTCTGTTCCCCTCTCCTGCCAGATAATCAACATCATATGACTAGATCATCTTTATCTTATACATATACCCCTAGCATCCTTAATAAGAGCAGGCAACCAACCACCAAATAGACTTCACAGAATTCTAGAAAAATCTAAATTGAGAAAATTAATATTCCCAGCCAATTAAACATTAAAAACAGATATTATGTTGCAAGTCACAAGAAATAAAAACATGACACATACTTTAAATAATAAAGAGGGCAGTAGACCAGAAAGATAATTCCAGAAAAATACCTTCAGATTTGAGAGCATGCCTTGCCAGAGAATCTTCGTACTTGTTAGGATTGGCTGAACTCTGCCCCAAAAGGAAGAAGGATGTAAAGAAAAGGAGACAGAAACCAAGTAGAAAAAATAAAAAACAGTAATAATAGAACTTAAAAGTTGACAATTAAAGGCACAATAGTAAAAGACAAGAAGAAAATTTGTTATAGTTAATTTCAACAGATAATGATAAAATAAATAAATGCCTGAACAGCATCCCCCTTAAGCTCAATGTGCTTGAAAATTTATGCCCCTAATAGAAGATAAGGCCTTGCTCTTTCCTAACCATATTCTTGCTCCTCTCATACTTGATTGTACATGAAAGCTTACTTTTGAATAAGTAAAAACAATAATAATAATAATAATCATAAAGGAAAGAAATCCTTAGACCTAAAGTTCTTCTTAATTCCCACATATTCTAACCCCTTCCCTCTTGATATTGCAGGAGTAGTCTGAGCTTAAACCCATCCATCTCACTGGTTCTTACTTACTAATATCAATCGCAGTCCTTAAAAAGAAATTTATAGCGGAGAACACCCTAAAACTTAATGTCACAAAACCAAACCAGAATTAATCAGACAGCCAATCTTTTATATGTGAGGCATTTCCTCCCATAAGATCCAACAGTTAAAGATTTCTTAAGGTACTGCTCCGAAGCATCATGAGACATCAAAAGAATTAATTGTGATTAATTAGTAAAGTTCTTGGAATTTTTTCACACCAACATTGATGGTCCTAGGCTTATACAGTGATTGTAAAATCAATAAAAACTAATTTGATTGTCACTAAAGGTTACTTTGTAGCATCTTAAGTAGCACAATCAATAATAATTCAAGCTCAATATTCTAGTTTTTCATCTCGTCCCAGAGAAGATGAACATATTTAAGGTTCTTTCTTTCTTTTTTAAGAAAATAAATAACCAGACAATAAAACAAAAGTAGCAAGTAATTGAACAGGATTCATTTATCATGCAAATATTAAACAACTTAAAAAACATCAGGTTACCACTGCCTGGGTCTGGTTGTTGCAAATAGATTCAGGAAACCAAAAATATACAAAAGGGTGCTAGCATAAACATATCAAGCAAAAAGCACAACGGGAAAATGCAGAGCCAGCAAAAATGATCCATGAACAACACACAAATCAAGATACAAGTATGGGATAGAAAGAAACCAGAACTTCAATTATATAACAAGTAAACCCCATTCTCGGATTGACAATCCTGATCTTGACATGTTATTTTTTACAGACATGATTTATGCTAAAAATGCATGCCCCTATTCTCATCGCTTGATAATTATCAGAGACAGACCCTGCCATGGACTTGCACATGAAAGCCCTTCCCCTCTTACAGCATAAAATGATTCATTACTAAAAAACATCTAACACTAGACGTACCAACATGATAACTTTACAGTCGGCCCAAGACTGGGGAAAAATGTCAAGCATAGAAATTTAGAATGCATACTCTCTCAAGACTCAGGAAAACTGTTCCATCCATCACAGAAATATAGAATGCTTCCAAGATCTAGTGTTGAAATGACTAACATTTGCCACTTAAAAATGGCTTTCATGTTATATGAGACAGAACAAGAACGTCATATCAAACCACAGTTGCCAGAACCTAAGTGTGTGGCATGAAATATCAAGTTGTAAGATTTTTGGTTCAAACTAATACGGATAGATGTGAAGAATTCTGGAGGTCAGGACAATTTCAGAGAAGGTACCTGGCTAAAAAGTGCTCGAGAAACCAACTTTCCAGAGGCATAAAAATTCTATACCTACATAATTCATGACATACAATGACATCAACATTATGACTATTTTTGGTTGAATAAAGAAAAGTACATTACAACCTAACCACTGAAAAAAATCTGAAGATCACGTCATCAAGAATGAGTGGACCTCAAGATGAGAAGTGAAGGAAGGATGCAACTAAGAGAACATCAGTCTTTGACAATTTCATTTAAACAGCCACCCCACCCAAACCACTAACACAATGCTATTTTAACGCCATATAAAAGTGACCAAAAAACCTTTAATAAACTATAAAAGGGGTGATACCAATAAGCAGCTGATTCCTTAAAAGGAATAATTTTGATGATTTAGAAATTTGACTAATAGGCAAGCCACCGCAAGAAGTATTAGCAATGCAAATACATGGTACTGAAAATCACGGGATCAGATAATGGAGATAATGCAAAAGCAACCAGCTGGGTTGCAAGACTCGGCAATATCAAACATCTGACTTCAACTAGGAGGCCTTTAAACTGACATGTAACACTAAATCCCTAAACTGAATAACAATCTAATTGTTTTCCTAACTGATCTGACAAACACAAATATTTATTTAGCTTCGTCTTGATAATAGAAAAATTACACAAATGAGAAAAATGACAGCCAAAGCAAAAACGTGAAGACGATATGATTACCTTTCCAATTGCATCAGGAGTAAATACTTTACTTGAGTTCACCAGTTTTTCCCCATCAAGTTGATCTACTTTAACCTGATCCATAGTTATCCCATTGTCACAAAAAACCTCCTCAGATGTGCTAATCATTTTATTATCCCTCACAATTCTAATGCTACTTTTGGTTCTTCTTCGTGGAGGCACTGACTTAACAGCAACAGGATCTGGAATATCGGACTCAGAAACTACTACACCATCAGAATCAGCATCTCCAATCTCAGGTTTCGATGAAATTGAGGATTTTAACTTCAATAAAATATTTTTCTGCAAAGTACCCAAATGGGCATGATTGCTGAACCATTTGACTATTTTGCATCCCAAGTCAGGGACCACACAACCATCCTGCAGGAAGAATGTCAAGAAGTCACATAAAAGAAAATTCAAAAGTGAGTAGGATAATGAGCAATGGTACACATTTAAAATTACTTTCAAAAACTGATACAAAATATAAAGTCTATTACAGCAAGTGCTGAATTCAATGAATCGGTCGAAGTGCCAATCTCCAATGCTACATCATTCACATTGACTTTTCCTCGATCAATTAACTGTATGATTAACAGATGTCAGACTCAGAACAAGCTAAAGCTCAAAGGACACTGTAATCAGTTGCTAGTGAACAGATACATATATTTTAATGGTACCTTCTTCAAAATCATTGCAAAATTTAGGGAGTCAGATGGACTAACATCCTCACTGTTGCTCCTCTCTAAGATCCCTATGTATGTAGGTTGCTGAACCTCACCACATTCTGTCACAGGAACACCATTTAACCTGGAATCCGACAATCGTATCTCCTCACTGTCATTGGACCTATCCGTATTAGCATCAGAAGTTTCCATGTGAACTGCAATTTTATCTCCGTTTTTGCGAGAAATCTTCAACTTGTGTAATCTGTTTATTGTAGCTGTCTCTTGAAGATTATTGGAAACGGAGGAGTCACCTACACAAGAATCTCCTATCTGGTGGGCACTGTTACTATCTTGGATGTCTGAGTGCTTTGAGCAAAAAGCCCGCAACTCAACCTGTAAGATCATACAAAACAGATAGCAATTTTTTTAAAATAAAAAAAAAGCACATCACATAAAAATGTTGATAACAAGGTTTGGTAGTAAAAATAATTCAAGTAACAGAAAGAGGCAACAACAAAATTGTATATTTCAGATACTACGAAACACGGAGAATAGGCTTACATTATCACATCCGTATTTTCCCCAAACCTCCAATCTGTGCCTTGCCTCCCGTGCACATATAGGATGGAAAGAAGCTCTACAAGTACCTGTAAAAGTCAGCGAACGAGAAAATCCTTCAACAATGGAAGCAATATTTAAACATATAACCAACTCCATAGTATCAGTTCTAATTCCAACATAAGTAAATGGTACAAAGAGAACCAACAATTCAAGATATAAAGTACCCCACTATCAAGTGAGGCACATTGATTAAATCAACATACCAAGTCAGACAGTAATTAATAGAAGCCATAAAAAGAAATCATAGCAAGTAAACAGCAACATTCAAGTTGGACAGATACCACCAGAACATGTAATAACTCATTAAATAAGTGAAAAGTAATTGCATGGAGTTGTGGCATATAAGATAAAAAAAATTAGCAGCCAGCATGAACAGCAGCACGAGCAGCTTAGTGACAATTGGCTTACATGAGAAAAGTAAGAAAACAAAAGGCTTGCAAAAGCACAATCGCATGATAAAAGCTCTTTTTGTCTAGTAAGAAATCAATACACCTTAATGAGAGGCAGCTTATTTGTCTCAGGGTTATTTATCCTTTAATCAACACTATAAAAAGAACTCAGAAAGAAATCTGCCAAAACTTCTCTTGAAGCCCTCTTCTTATGAATGTGAGATAAAGAGAGGTAGGAATTAGATCAATCACAAAGTAAGATCTTGATAGGTTTGTTTTGTCACTGCATCCAACTACTCCCTAGCTAGAGTGAGAAACCATACTTTGTAACATGGAATTAGGTCTTACCACACAATTCTAATCTTCACAATGTAAGAACACATGCACACGTGCACTCCCCCTCATATATCTATGAATATTTATATGCATGTCTCTGTGTGTATACACATACACAATATATATAGAAAAGATTCCTAATTTCTTCCTAGGATGATTGCAGTAATGACAACCTTGATATTATTTACAGCTTTCAAATAGATTACACCTATACATGTAAAGCAAAAATCACAATAGACCAAAATGAAGACAAAATATATCTATTATCCCCCCATTACTGCCCAAAATTTTTGCCGTGTTATAAGAGGTTCTCATCTTAACCTCACACATAATTTGTTTCCAATCACCTTCCCAGGGGTGTCAATCTGTTGAGTTTTTCAATTATTCTCTCTTTATCAAACTTCTTAAATCCTTCAATTAATTATAATACAAAAAAACAACTGAAAGAGAGAGAGACAGAAGACTACCTTTTCGACTATACGAAAACTTTTTTTTGGAGACAAAAAAAAACAATAACAATGCATTTAAGTCTAATGCAATTCCATATATCCCATTTGCACAAAGTTGGCTACAAATAAAGGTCAATATTTTTTCTTATCTAACAAGAATAGCTGAGGTGCAGGGATACATTACTCCTTAGTCCTTACTACACAACTAGCAACCACTAGACTACAAACACAGAATTCATGACAGGTCAGCAATACAGAAGAACTCTGTAAGAAACTCTTTAAGTGGAAAGCAATAGAGCAAAAATCTCATACTCCCATTTCCTTATCCAAGGGAGCACATCACTTTTAAGACTAGTAATATAAAGCACAACACAAAAAACCGCTTCTCAACAGTATTAACATCATCATAAACTGAATTTATCAGGCGTTTAACAAACTTTTCTTCTCAAAAGAGCTTCCCCTCAACATCTTTTCTCTCTTCTTTTTTTTTTTTTTTCAAATACAGAAAGATATGTCACACCATCATTTCAAGTATCATATGAAATGAAGCAGACATAGGTCCTTATGGATAAGAACATGAAGGCTCAAAAAAAAAAAAAAGCAACTAGGATACAAAAGAAAATGGAACCCTAACAAAAGGTTTTTGTTGCCTTATAATCTTCACCGAATCTAACTGTCTTCACAACACCTTCAACATATAACATATCCCTAGTTATTTGTCAGTCCCTGATCTCTATCAACATGACCTCTAGCTATTACAATATATATCTCATACAGATGTCGTTTTCTTCAAAGTTCACAAATTTATTGAAAAATAAACTATTACAGGTAACTTTTGTAAGACTAAGTAGTACTTTCTGAAATTCATCATCCTAGAACGGACAAATCTATGTGAGAAGAAGGTTAAACATAACCCGCCCATAAGAACCATATTCTGACTTTTATCTGGGCAATATTGTAAGATTCTTCGTCTTAGGTAAACATTATTATTCGTTCCTGACTGGGTCATTTTAATATTACTAATCAAGTCATCCTTAGGCGCAAGGCTTTTTTCTGGTAAGAGATTTTCTTCATTGGAAAAGATTTCAATTATCAAGCTGCTCTAAGCGCAATATTCAACTATTCCAATTCTGGCTAAGGGCAATATCACTCATTACTCGCCTCACTTGTATAAAGTCCTTTCTAGTGTATCGGCCGGAGCTTCTATCATTGCTGGATGGTTTGGTGTTTTGATGATCCCTACCTTATTGACCGCAACTTCTGTATTTATTATCGCCTTCATTGCTGCCCCTCCAGTAGATATTGATGGTATTCGTGAACCTGTTTCTGGATCTCTACTTTATGGAAACAATATTATTTCTGGTGCCATTATTCCTACTTCTGCAGCTATAGGTTTGCACTTTTACCCGATATGGGAAGCGGCATCTGTTGATGAATGGTTATACAATGGCGGTCCTTAGCCTCAACTAAATAACAAAATCCATTTGCCTTACATTTCAGTTGAGTTTCCATAGGTTTGCAATGATGTTATCATTATTAGAGCTGTACAACCATAAATGACATTTTACATGTACTTAAATGCTTTGAAAATCTTAAGTTGCAATGCCCTTCCAGCCCGAACAATAAGTACTATAATAAACTGACAATATGAAGTCACATCCATAATCTGATCAGTCAATCTAGTGCATGCAGAAGAGATATGTGGATCCAGACCGGTCGTTGAAGTATCCCACTAGTGTTAAGCACAAGGTCGCACAGTTATGGTATTTGCACTTTCACACAAAAGATAGTAAATACTACAAGTGAGAGAGGTTTTCAATTAACTTATAAAGCTGATTATAATTGAATTGGATTGCAATATTAAGGTCACTTGATGAATCCCAAAAAGGTTGTACGTGTGCACAAGAGACTGGCGACTTTTCGAGCTTTCATAATAAATGCATATATAGTCATCTAGATATTTATATAAAACATGAGACATCAAAATACTTAAAATTTATAGCCTTCAGTACTAAAGAGTAGGGCCTAACAGGTCATCCATTCACAATCAAACTGCAAGCAGCAATTGTGTCATTCAAAACAAAAGAAACATTGCGACCATTTCTCTGCTCCATAAGAGATAAATACAAAAGGAAACATTTCTTACACAATCCAATGCCATATACTTTTTTTAGTTGAAATATAATTCAGATACTGAAGTCCAAGAGATGCACAAGTAGGCCACAGATTTTTTACTAGCATGCTCCCAACCAAAAATTAAATAAAATAAGAGAGCAACAAAACATACCATGACTGCACCGGACACAAGCTCCGCACTTCAATTTGCACACATTACACACTAGCTTCATCCGGGTTTCTTTTATTCCTTCTACATTCTTAATTGGCTCCATCTTTGCCCTGTCCTCTACATAAACCTCAGGCATAAACAGAGAACAAAACAAGTGAGCAAACTCCACAGACCCACTGTTTTCACCTCGTTCATGAACAGGTTTAAAAGCACCCCCCTGTTTTGGACAAAGCAGGCATGGCTGCTTCACTGAATCACCACTGTCACTCTTCTTCTCCTTACACCAAGCGCACAACCAAGACCCATCTGTGTCCTCTTGCACGCCATAACACTTCTGATGCACTGCAACCTTACATGAACTACAAATAATTAATTTGTTGGACTCTTTTCCTGAATTACCGGCACAGCAAAAGTCACAGAGACCCGAGTTCCCTTCACAAGGGCAACCAATCAAAATCTTATCCAACCCTGCATCACCACCCAAAAGCTTCCTCTTTTTCGAAGGCCTCTCTGAAGTTAACAAAGTCCTAGTCCTACAACCTAAAAGCCAATCTAAACCTACAAGAGTATCCGAAAAAGAACAATCCTTCTCTTCCTTAATGGAACTATCATCCCCCAAACTGTCAATTGTCATAGAATGATCCTCGTCATCTTTTTTCTCCTCATCTTTAAACTCTTCCTTAATGACATCCTCGCTTGCGTTTTCATTCCCACAATTCACACACCCACAGCAACTAACATTCACATTAGCATCGTTTCCATTATCATTTCCGCAAAATGGAATAAGAAAACACTTCTTACGAGCTAAAGAACTAAGGGAAACTACCTCAGATAGAGCATCAACATCAGGTACTGCCAAGTCCCTAAAATAATCTTCAGTCTCAACCCAAATGCCAGTGCCTTTCGACCTATCAGGCTTGCTAGAAGACTTCTTATCCGCGCCCGAGTGAGACTTCTTATGACGCTTTCTACTGTCAGACTGCTTCAACACACCGGTTAGAACGCTGGGCAAATTCGCAGCACTTAAAATGCCATCTTCAGCAACATCAAATGGGGAGAGCTCCGAAAGGGCTTTTCGAGCCTGAGAGAATATATCAACGGAAATGGTATTCCTGGTAGTTTCCCGAATTTGAGCCGGAATTTTAGGAACAGCAGGGCGGCATGGCCTCTCCTCAGTGCCGCAGCCTCCGTCTGCACCCCTACCCATCATCTTCTTCTGCAGGTGACATTGAAAATTACCACTCATCAGCACCACTAACCACCACCACCTCCACCTCCACCACCGCCACATTCCATCATCACTAGAAATAAACCCTAGCTCTAATTTTATCTTAATCTACCTCTTGTTCAAAATCCTCCAACATGCACCAAAAAATTTTTAAAAACCTAACCCTATTTCTACCCTAAACCTAACCCTAATTAAAAATAATAATAATAATAATAATATAACTATCTCGTCTCAGTATTGACGTGCATAAAGAGGATCGGATGCAGTGAAAGAGAAAGGATAAGACGCGGCTAGGGTTAGGGTTTCAGTTATTCTGGTGTGTGGTTTCTCGGATCCCTTTTTTTTTTAATACGGTTTGTTTTGTTTCGTTTCGTTTTTGTGTGTTTTTTTTTTTTTTTTTTTTTTTTTGGTAATTGATTTCGCTATCGAAGAGACGGAAGGGGAGAGAGAAAGAGATTCGCGTTTTTTGCAGGCAAGAGAGGATTGTTCGTTTTAGGAAGATATTTTTTTTATAAGAGGAGGTTCCGATAGTATGCTGTAAGCCTGTAACGCAACATTATTTGCAATTTTTTTTGGTTTCGCTGCTTCCGACACGTGGCGAATCATTGTCATTACACTCGTCCAACTTGTCCCAGAAAAATTTCACTACACTGACTTAAATAAATGATAATTTTTTTGGTGAATTATTAAATTTACAATTATTTGATTCGTTTTTTTAGGGAGAATTTGCACAAATTCCCTGATATTTATTATAATTACACGGATAGACAATATTTAGTTAAATCGACACAAACTTCACCTGACATTTCAAATTTATTATACAGATATCCTCTGCCTTTTCCGTTAAACTAATAAAGGTAACATAAGGGTAAAATAGTACATTTATCCCCCTGTCATAGTCAATCTCATCCTATAAATTTTTCATTAAATTTAATAATATTTTAATTAATTAAACAAATAGTTTAACGTGAGAAAAAATATGTAATTCATTTTTAATTAAAAAATTTGAAAAAAAAATTCATTTTCTTTTTCCATCTTCTACCATTCCAACTGGAAAATAAATTTTCATCCAAATTTATCCACCATCTTCATCAACCTATCTCAAAAAAAGAAGAAAAAAAATTAACATAAAAAAATCATCGTCTCCTCATTAAACGTCAACATCTTCATCAAAGGAAAAACAAAAATCAATGGACTTCAATGCCCTATGATTGACAAAATTTTCATAGCACCAAGTCAGATCCTCATTTGCAATCATTCACAAATTAAAAGAATTTCAACACCACACCGCATCAAAATTGAGTTTCTTGAGAGGAATAAAAATAGATGAAGGATTAAAAAAAAAATACATACTGTAACATCCCTAATTTCGTATAAGTATGAAAAGTATTGTTGAACGAATATTGAGTATGTGAATGTGATATTTATGATTTGAAGAGGTGGACAATGTAATTAAATGTACGTATTTTTTTGTGATTTCCAAGTGAACCAATTGGAACGGTAGAAAACAATGAGTGAAGAGAAGGGAGAAAATTTGGACAGTGAGCATCGCGACTAGAGATCGCGGTAGCTGCTCGTGATAAAAATGGCAAAATTGGACCAGTGAGTACCGCGACCAGAGCTCGCGTTAGCTGCTTGCAATAAATGGGCAAAATTTCCACCAGTGATTATCACGACCTAGCGACGCGACCACCGCTCGCGATGGCCTAAAAGTTTTTTAAAAAATAAACATCGAGTGATTGAAGCAATGCTAGTACAAATAGAAAACATAACATATTAGAGAGCAAAAGCTCTCAAATAGAACAAAAACCAGAACGGAAGATAAAAGAGAGAAAAGAGGAGAGAGAAAGAAGAGAGACAAAGGAAAGAAGAAGAAGAAGAAAAGAGAAAGAGAAGAAGGAAAGGGTATCCAGGTTCGGTGTACACTCGTTTTCGAATTTTCAGTTTTCCAAAATATTTCGAATTGATTGAATTTGATTAATTTTGAGTTATTTGAATTATATTAATTATAGTTTATAGTTTGAAATTGATTTTGGAATGATTTGAATTTCAATATAGTTTATATATGAAATATTGATTGTGAATAATCTTAGGAATTGATTTTAATATGTTTTGATTCTAATATTGTTATGAGAAAAATAGTAGAAAGTGATTTTGATTACATAATATTTGTGAACTGTATCGAAAAATGATTTTGGGGCATTTTGATTTAATATTGGTTTGTGAAATATATTTGAATATGATTTTGAATTGATTTGATGTGAATATTGGTTTCAGAAATAAATTTGAATATATTTTTGGATTGATTTGCTGTGATTATTGCTTTGAGAAATATACTCGTATATGATTTTGTATATTTATTTTATATGATTATTAATGAAATTTGGATCTTAAAAATATGTTTATTGATTTGAAATAGTTGAAAGTTAAATTTGAATATAAGAAAAGGATTTGCGAAATTGTATTTCGGAATTGAAATTTCAATATGGAATTTGAATGATTTGGAATGAATTTGAGAAAACGTTTTGCGAAATGGCTCTGATGTGTATAAACATAGATATGGATATAGGAGGTTGACATGTCAATTGAGTTTTTCTGAACAGTACTGTACCAATATATTCTAATGCACCACCCTATGGATAGTGCAGGCCTCGAGTGCCGGTCCTAGGGTAGGGAGCTTTGATATGTTTATGCCACCCTTTGGATAGTACAGGTCGCAAGTGCCGGTCTTAGGGTTCTGATATGGGACATTTACAGCGGGTAACACCGTTGGTGTCCAACTCTGATCTGATGTTCGGCGGGTAGCCCGTTTGTGTCCGATGCCGAACAACCCATAATCCAGTCTGATAAATTACGTTATGTATGTCAGGAGCCCAGTAAAAAAACTGATTTGTTATATGAAAGCATTAGAGAAATTATGAAGATTTTATCTGTGGATTGATTTTGAATACTGTATTTACTGAGTATATGATTTGATTTGACATAAGCCCCATATATGATTTATTTATATGTAATTTATATTTTTATCGAAAATAAATAAACTAATTTGATATAATATATTTGGATATACAATTTTGTGTACACCCACTAAGCAATCTGCTTAACGTGTTGAGTTTTCTCACACGTAAATAACATAGGTTCCAAGTAAGACAAAGACAAAAAAGAGTAGAGACTGCAGGAGCAGAGTCCAGAGTTACATCGTTCCTATATATATTTTGGTAGTCCTTTTGTAATAAGTCTATATGTTTTGATACAGCATGTATATACAGAAAATGTTTGTACATATTTGAAGAACTTCTACTGTATAAATATTTTATTATATGTGTATGTTATTTGAATATTTATAAATTATATTGTGATAAATTGATTTGGCAAGTCGCACTAAATTTAGAAGGGTGCGCAAAAGTGATTTGAGAAATTAGAAGTTGATTTTTATGAATTTTAATTGTAAACAGATTTTGGAAAGTCAGAAAAACAGAGAAAACTCTAACAAGATTTTTGGCAATTTATTTGAACCATTTTCATATGTTTTTAATATAGTTTTCAGTTATGGTTTTAGAAAAGTAAAATAGGTAATATAGTAGCGCTCCCTGATTCGGTCCGAGCAGATTGGGTCAGGGGGTGTTACACACACTATCTTGTTTGTATGCATGGTATACATTCAATAGTGTGATGTGATCGCCATATATGTGTCCAAACCTCATTTTTGCTTCATCATCATCAGATCTACAGATGCAGATGTGACCCAAAGACACGATTGTGAGCTCGCAAGTTCTGGTCGCGATTGTCTTGTAACCCCATAATGCGATAGTGCAGTTGTGGTGGCTGGTCGTGGTTTCACCCAGTAGCAATTGGTTGTGACTCATGACCTTGTGACTCGGTCCCTTGATCTTGGTTTTAGTCCGAAAGATTCTGGTCTTGATTCGCAATGTTGTGACTCAACCTTTGGTCGCAGCTTGTCTCCCAAGTTCTTTCTAGAGAATTTTTGAATTAACTAACAACTTTGCATTTACATACTCATGCTCGCGGTTGTCCATCATGAGTTCATTCATGAGAGCTTCTGGTTTTGCACTGCGTCACATAATCGTCATCATAAGCATATGAGTTTAAGTTGTGAGAGCTATGCTTTGCATTTCGCGGCCTTGAATAGCAATCATGTGATTGCAAGAGAAAGACGCGAGCTATTCCTAGGGTGTCAGGCAAAAACGCTATAGACAACATATGACCCAGTGACAACAATTTTGATCTAGCGGTTTACCACTGATTATGTTAGGCAAAAGCGTGACCGACAACTCGCGACCCCGTGACAGTGAGTCGTGTTAGGAGTTTTGGTGTCAGGAAACTTTTTGAAGATATTTTTGGGTCCTCTATAAATAGGATCACTTTGTATTTGCTACTTCCATTAGACTTTATTTGTGTATTATCGTATACTTCTAGACTTAGTCATTACGGTTTGTATTGACTAGGATTATTGCATATATGTCATATTCTAGAGACTAGTTTGTTGCGTCTAGCATTCAATACATTATGCATGTTTATTTCATGTCAAACAAATAGACACTTGTTTAAACTCACTTCTCGAGTTCAAGTCTCGTTAGTGGGAGGTTCGGCTTGAACGATCATTGTAAGTCTAGTTAGTCGAAGGTGTCGACAAAGCAAGTAATTGGTTAAAACTCTGCATGAGTTCAAGTCTTATCAATCGGAGATCTGGTTGATTGAGCAATAGTCAAGTGCCACTATAAAAGGCCCACAGGGTGGGTAGATTTAAGTTATTAACCCAAGAGGAGTTAAGTAGGTGTAGTAAACTTAAGGATGTTATAACACCCCCTGACCCAAATCCGCTCGGACCGAATCAGGGAACGCTACTATATACTAAAAACTAACTTTTACTGTAGATAAATGTAACGCCCCTAATTTTTCGTAATTATGAAAAGTATATTAATTTTATGGTGCATTTGGATGATAATGAGTTCAATTGAATATTGGTGAAGTCAATTTGGTAATTGGATAAGTGTGGAATATTTTTGGAATAATTATTGAGATAGAATGTGTTTTCCGTATCCGGTCGCGCTCCCCGATTCGGTCCGAGCGGATTCGGGTCGGGGGGTGTTACAGTAAACATATTTTATCTTTATATGAAAAACATTTGAAAATGGTCCAAAGAATTTTCGAAAATCTTACCAGAGTTTTCTCTATTTTTCTGACTTTCTAAAACCTGTTTATAGATAAAATTTATAAAATCAACTTCCAAATTCTCAAATCAATTTTGCACACCCTTCCAATTATAGTGTGACTTACCAACCAATTTATCACAATATAATTTATAAAGATTCACATAACATAAACACATCATAAAATATTTACATAGGGAAGCTCGTTAAAGATTTACAAACAGTTTCTGTATATACATACGGTATCAAAATATATAAACTTAATATAAACAAACTACCAAAATGTATGCAGGAAAGATGTGATCTTGACTCTGGTTCTGCAAACTCTACTCTTCTTTATCTTTTTCGCCCTTGGAACCTTTGTTACCTGCGTGCGAGAAAAACTCAACACGCTAAGCATATTGCTTAGTGGATGTACACAAAATCGTACATACAAATATTTTATATCAATTAAAACTATAAATAACAAATATATAAACAATATATGGGGCTCATATCAAATCAAATATCCAAAAACAATTAACGCTCATCTCAAATCAAACATATCCAAACACAATTAACAAACATATTTTCTTAATTTCTCAAACGTCTCCAGATAACAAATCAATTTTCAGATTGGGCTCTTGACATACAAAACATAAGTTATCGGACTGGATTACGGGTTTTTCGGTATTGGACGCAAACGGGGCCACTCACCGAACATCAGATCAGAATGGAACACCAACGGAATCACCCGCTGTAAATGTCACATGACAAATTTCAGAACCCTAGGACCGGCACTTGGGGCCTGTACTATCCAAAGGGTGGTATAATCGGCACAGTACTGTTCAGACAGAAACCCAATTGACATGTCAACCTCCTATATCTATATCTATGTTCATACACATCAGAGCCAAAATATTTTCTCCAATCCCATGTCAACATATTTTCTTTCTTTCCGAATAATCGAATTCAATTTCAATACATATCTATATATTTATATGTTTGCAAATTCAAATTTCATCAATATAATATAACGGAAATATACGAATATATTTAGAAATCAATAATCACATTAAATCAATCCAAAATATACTCATACGTATTTCATAATTCCGTTTCGAATCAAATTGCCCCAAAATCATTTTCCGATACATTTCACAATATAATATAATTTACGTCACTTTCAATAATATATTTCCTTAACAATATATTTCCATAACACTATTAGAACCAAATCGTATTCAAATCATTCCGAAATCAGTTTCAAACTATCCATTCTACTCAATAGAATTCAAATAATTCAAAAACTATACAATTCGAAAATTCCAAAAATTTCTGGAAACCTGGAAAAATTCGAAAACTCGCATACATCGAACCTGAACTATAATCTATAGTCAATATCATTAAAATAACTCAAATTTAATCAATTTCAATCAATCCGAAATATTCTGGAAAACGAAAAAATTTCAAAACACGTATATATCAAATCTAAACTATAATCTATAATCCATATAAGTCAAATAACTCAGAAACTATAAAATTTGACAATTCCGAAAATTTCTGGAAAACTGAAAATTCGAAAAATACGTGTACACCAAACCTGAAAACTTCCTCCTTCTCCTTTCCTTCTTCTCTTTCTCTTTTCTTCTTCCTCTTCTTCTTTTCTCTTTCTTCTTCTTCTTCTTTTTTTCTTTCTCTCTTCTCTCCTCTCTTCTCTCTCTTTCTGTTTTTATGTTTCTGTTTCTGTGTTTGCTGAATGATTTTGAGAGCTTTTGCTCTCTTTGATCCTTTTAAACACACCGCTCCACCGCTTTATTTTTTTACAATTTTTGAGCCATCGCGACCTGTACCGCGAGCGGTGGTCGCGCTGCTTTGGTCGCGTTGCTCACTGGTGGAAATTTGCCACTTTCATCGCGAACTGGTCATCGCGATCTGTGGTCGCGATACTCACTGCCCCAAATCATCCTTTTCATCGCGAGCTGCTCATCGCGATCTCAGGTCGCGATGAGTGGTCGCGATGCCTACTGTCCAGATTTTTACCCTTTTCTTCGTGTATTATTTTCGACCGTTCAAATTGGTTCATTATGAAACCTAAAAATATACATACATTTAATTACAATTTCCACCCCTCAAATCATAAAAATCATATTCACATATTCAAAATGAATTCAATCATACTTTTCATATGTATTCGAAATTAGGGATGTTACAGATGTAATTATATTATTATATAATTGAGTGTTTCTGACGAAAGTGTCCAATGGTGGTTGGTCCCATGATTTTTACTTAAAATAAAGTGTTAATGTTTTTATCCTTTACTTGATTTTGTTTTTGTTTTCCTTTATTTGTACTTAGGGTGTATTAATCGAAAAATTGGGTATAATCCAATTCACCAACCCTCTAGGTTATTAATTGACACAAAATACACACTTTTACTATACATAGTATGTTCTGATCTTTCATACTATTTGTATGTTCATGCATCACTGAGCAAATATATCGGATCTTCGATTCTTCGACTTGATGAAAGAATTATGAAGTTTTGCAGGGCGGGAAGTCTATGAGCATCAGCAAGATTCAAAAGACCTGCTGGTAAGTAGTATTCGGTTATAGTAAGAGTCATTTGATTGAGTGATCAATCAGCATGAGTTGTAAACGATATACCAACTACTGAAATCGATATTTGATATGTTAAGTGGCCTACAAGCTGTTCCCGTAGTTTTTAATTGTTAAGCTTTCCATGCAAAAAATCATTGTGTTGATTTTTTTATTTCGCATTAATTTTTGTTAAACCCACCACTGTTGGATTATGATTTGTTTTATTTCCCATCGACCCAATATGACCACCTGCTTCTGATGTCTCCTACTCAACCTAACTTCCTTTTCTAAATGATCATCGCATATATCCCTCACAATTATCCTAATAATCCCGTTATCTAGACCATATTGCTCTGTAATCTCACTTACAATCGTCTTCAATTTAATATTCGAAAAAATATTGGCAGCACCAACTCTACCAATGTCGCCACGATGTAATACAGATTTATAAATATCAGGATGCAATCCCGCCTCATCAGATTGATTACTGGAATCCACCGTACTGCCAGCCGAAGCAAAATGAGGATTGTTTTCCTTCTCATTGTGTAACTGATTCTGTATATTAGCGTAACATGCTGAGAATCACCATTCACATGACTTTTCCTTCCATTGTAATGATCCCTACCAATATCGTCACACTTGTTTTAGAGTTGGCTACTGTGGCCATGACTAGAAGCTCGTAACCACGACCCAAATTTATGAGGATGATTCTCATCCTCCACTAAACCGAGAGTACTATTGGAGCCTTCCTAAAACATATGCCCTAACAAACCACATATAAAATAATATTCTAGAAGACGGTCATAGTGCACCAAAAGAACTTTTTCATCCCATGTACCAGATAGGTCAATCCGCAGAAATCGGCGAAAGGATTTAGATATGTCAATTACAACTATAATCCGTATATATTTACCCAAATAATCATTGAAAGCCCTAACATCAATCTCTCGGACCAAGCCAATAAGCTCACCCAAGGAACATCTCCCTCATCATGTAAAGCAATGGTATATTATGAATTTGGATCCATAATTCAGCTTTATTAAAGGCCATACATGTCGTATCTCCAAATTCAATAGCTTATTTAAAACAAAAAGATATTTGTCAAAACTCCTTAGGCCACCAACCAATACTCTCCTCCTATCCGATTGGTTTTTAAAGTGAAAAGCATATGTGTTTTCCCCAATAACTTCAATATCGATCTCCTAGATAATTCTCCAAATCTTCGGAATAATAGATCGAAAAGCCTTCTGGTTAATCTGTTTATTGGCAATCAAAAGTCCTACCACACAGAAAGCAACCTTCTCATTTCCCAGTACCCGCAAATCTTCTGGTAACACTGTCACAGATGCCTCCTTACAAATAAATAAGAGATCCTCACACAACTTTGAAATCTCTCCTGCGTTCAGCATTAGAAAACCTAAAACCATAATACACTCACCAAAAGAAGTGACAAAATTAGTGTAGGAAAAAATAGATTTGGTTTTTCGTTAAAAACGCGACGGAAGGAATCATAAGGTTTTAAAAATTTTCTTTTGTTAGAAAACTCTTTTCAAAACTATTGTGTTAATGTATATAGGTGAGTAGAATTATTAAACTACAATTACCTTTATTGATTTTCTTAATTCTTGATTTCTTGATTCACCACCAAGTCTTTCGAACTATGATCCGCGATCTGACAACACGTGTGTGGACACATCACGGATATTGAGATGGAGTTCACAGACAAGCGAAGAAAACAACTTCTTTGCCTCCTGATTATGGCCGACCAAACACCTGCACATGGAAAAAAAAAATTTCTCTCTTTTCTCTTTGTGTTTGCCACACCTCTCTTACTCGCCCAAGGCTTGCCTTGTTATATTTTTTTGATATAATATCATATATATATATATATATATATATATATATATCAGTCATCTAGGGTTTAGGTTTAACTAGGTCAAATAGGATTTTAAATCCTATTTGGCTTTACTTACCTTTAAAGTTAGAACTATTGACCTCTTAGAACTTTTAAATAATCTTATTATTTAAATTCCTTTTGTATTAGTCAAGGTTTAAACTTGCAACCTCCTATTTAATAATTAAATTAATTAATAATTAATAATTATTAAATTTAATAATTAAATAATTATATTATTTAATTAAACGTGTCACTTTCGTAACACAATTAATTGAATTATTTAATTAATTTACCGTAACCCTCATTACCATTAACCATAAAGGCTAGTAAGGAGATCTAATGGACCTACAGTTTTGAGCTCCAATAATACATAGAAATACTAATTAAAACTCTTTAATTAATATTCCATGATTATTAACCTTAGAGTTATTCCAATAAAAATTCGAGGCTGTACTCTCGAAACTACAGATGTTTTATACAATCTGAAATCTCAGTGTCCATCGATATAACTATTACATATGGTATGATCCTCCACAAGTAGTTCATAATTAGAGCTACGTCATAATGTCCGTTATACCCCTCTAATTATATATTTTTCTTTAAGCACTGTTGATTCTCTAATAAACAATTAAATTCTATCTTCATTTACAGAAGAATGAAAGCGCTTATAATTGTTCAAGCCCCGAATCAACCCTTAAGATAACTACCCATCTACTTTTCGTAAGAAGGAGTGGATTTCACTATTGTGTTTAAACCTCCCCAGCCACAAGCTAAATTGCAACTCCAAGATAAAGAGGTATTGATCGAGAATACTACATCAACCTCACTCATGGTATCTCAAAAGTCACGATCTAACCTCAAAGAGTCAATAAGACACTCAGGATTAAGATCACCCATATACAAACCTCAGTTGTTGATATATATGAATATCATCAACTAATAGATCTTGGTGAGAGATTTGTATAAATCGTGGCTCTCTCTTATATGATCTCATCATATAAAGTGTCTCCATTCTCATGTCACTACATAAGCAGTCTAGGATAAGACCACCTTACACTACAGAATGGACCGCAGCAGTAGATTAACCACAAACAAAGTACCCAGCTTTGTTTGCTCTTTACAGACTCTTTAGATTGCACGTCTCAAACTGAATCCTTCTGTATATGACATTTATATACTCAGTTTAAGATTACATCCTACAATCTTGAATGTTACAGGCACATAATATAAATGTATGAATATAAATAAATACACTTTTATTCAAACGAAGAACTATTACTTTATTTATGTCTCGTTTACATTTATTTTTACAAGTTTTAGGGTATAAATCTCAATAATTAGGTCTCAGACTTACTACTTCACCAAAGCTTCACTCCACAGAGAAAATGTAACATCCCTAATTTCAAATAAATATGAAAAGTATGGTTGAATTAATTTTGAGTATGTGGATATAATATTTATGATTTGAGGGGTGGAAAATATAATTAAATATATGTATATTTTTAAGATTTTCAGGTGGACCAGGTGGAGCGGTCCAGAAATAATATATGAAAGAGAAGGAAAAAGTTGGCAGTGAGTACCGCGACCAGTCACTGCGACCAGGGATCGCGATGAGCAGCTCGCGGTGAAAAATAGTGATTTTAGGCAGTGAGCACCGCGACCAGAGATCGCGCTGAAAAGCTCACGGTGAAAATATCGAATTTAGGCAGTGAGCATGGCGATCAACGTCGCGACCAGATACCACGATGGTTGATCGCGATAAAAGTAGTGAAATCACTCCAGTGAGCAACGCGACCAGGTGGCGCGACCACAGGTCGCGATGACCGAAATTTTATAAAAAAATAAAAGGTGGGTGGAAGCTTCACGAGGAAGCAAGCCAGAAAAAAAAAAGAGAGAGACTGGGAGAAGAGAAAAGAGAAAGAAAAAGGAAGAAAGAAAAAGAAAAGAAAGAACAGGAGAGAGAAAGGAAGAGAGAGAAAGAAGAAGAAAAAGAAGAAGAAGAAAAAGAAGAGAAAAGGGAGAAGAAGAAAGGAAGAAGAAAGAAAGAAAGAAAAGAAAAAAGATGAGGGAGAAAGAGAAAGGAAATAGAAAATTCAGGAAAGAAAAGCTCGTCAAACTGGTATCCAGATTGATGTACACATACTTTTCGTAAGATTTAATCGATTGACTTGTGAATACTCTTTGAAAATGATTTTGAATTACATAAGAGTGATTTATGTTGAATTTATTGAATTTTGATTTTCGAAATCTACTGATTACGTTTCGTTTTCGGTTATTTTATATATTTTTGCATATTTTAATCTACACATATTGTTTAATATTGATTTTGGACTAATTGAGAGAATTCTTATTTTGTGAAGTTTATTTGAGTGTTGAAAATTGAGCATGTTTGCTAATTAATAAACTCTGAAAACCCTGAATAACGGTCCTGATATATGTATAAGGAAATATGGATATAGGAAATTGACGTGTCAATTGGGTACATTTGGCAGTACTGCACCGATATTCCTGATGATTATGATGATTATATACGAATACCATTTCATTTTGAAATGGGAAACCGACTGTGAAAAAAAACGGATATCATTTCATTCTGAAATAGGAAACCGACTGTGAATATACGGATACCATTTCATTTTGAAATGGGAAACCGACTGTAAAACCCGTAATCCAGTCCTGTAAACCCTGTAATGTGTATCAGATGCCCAATTAAGAACTGAAAACTATGAATTTGAATATTGGAATAAGGAAATATTGTTGAGATTTAAATCCAGAAACTTTTGAAATAATTTACTTTATATAGTTTCATAATTTGAAATTTAATATTCGTTTTATATGTATTTCTGAATCTCTGAATTTTAGATTTATTGTTTTATATTACATTGTAATTATTTAAGTGTACACCCACTAAGCATTATTGCTTAGCGCGCTGATTTCATCCCGCGTAGGTAATAAAGATACCAGCGGGAAAAAAGACTGAAGAGGTACTAGCTGTAGAGGAGGATTCAAAGTCACATTTCTTGGGTAGTTAATACTTTTGTATATTATATTCAGTTAAGCATACATATACAGAAGTTTGTAAATGTGATATTTTTATGTTCTGTAAATAATTGTTTTATGGTTTATGTTTCTTTTTCAAAGATTTGTAAATATTAAATTATGAACTGTTTTGCTTGAAAATGTTTGGAAAGTTATACTATACGGCGGAGTGCGCAATTGATTGAGAAAGAAATTTTAAAGTGTTGAAAATATATATTGTTTGGGTTTTTGTTTGAAATAGGATTTTTGGAAAATCAGAAAAACAGAGGGAACTCTGCCGAAAATTTTTGAAAATAAATTTGATGGGCTCACTATAGAAATGATTTTAAATTATAAATTATTTGATTTTCAAATTATAAACAGAATTAAGAAAAGTTTTGAAAACCCGGTAGCGCTTCCTGGATCGATCCAAACGGGTCGGGTCAGGGGGTGTTACAGAAAACCTAGGAAAAGACTCACTCCATAATTATTTGATTTGTTATGGATGATAACATTTTTAAATTTTACTGTAAAATACAAATATTAAAAAGGAAGAATTTCATACACTTACATTAGTTTAATCAAAATAGAAAAATATCCTTGTAATTTCGTAGTAAATAAGTGAATTCAATTTATAAACCGGCTCATGCAAAATTAAAAAAAATTATTCCCAAATTTTTTTATTTTTTTAACTAAAAATTAATCTTTGAATAATAATATACTCGAGCTTTAGTAATCCATACATAACTCAAAATTTAGAGAGAGAAATACGAAACCTAGAGAAATTAATTTTTAATTTTTTTATTTTACTTAAAATCATCATTTTATATGGAGTAATTATCAGTTCAATCCCTAACTTATTTTCAAACAGCATTGTTTGACATATTTTTACTTTTTTAGCTCTCTCAATCTCTAAATTTTTTAAAATACATCATTTTGGTATTTCTGTTATTTTTGTCATTTCACCTATTATTGGAATAATAAAGACACATGTCATAATTAGAAAGTTAAGAAACTAAAAAATAAAAATAAAAAAGTTAAAGAAATAAAAAAATATAAAATATACATGGAGGAGACGCATACCTGTACTATTTAAACAAATGGAAGAGGTGCAGCCTTATCAGACATCCACAGCCTTTTCCTTAAAACTTTTTGGGAGGAAGCTGTGACCTCCTCCTCAAGTTGATTCTCTTTATCACATTACTCTTGGACTATTCTACTCTATCTGGCTGCAACTTTTACTAGTGATCCCTGACACCCTTTGCTTGCTAACTTCGCCTTCCATGAAAAAGTACGTCTTCAATTTGCTCACCAACTTCATCTTCCCTAAAGATGCAAGTCTCGAACCTTATCTTCTTGAACTTCTTTCGATAAACAAGTTCGTAACTATTTTAAGAATGATCTAAGTGTTCAATGTATGTATGAACAACAAATAAAATTAACGATTACAACATTTCGTGTAGACTAGATCGATGTAAACACGATGAATCAAATATATCTAGTAAAAAAAAATCAAAAACAAATTCAATGATATTTATTGATAAAAAATATTTTGTTTAATGATTTAGACTCCTAAAGATCTTAGACAAACCTTTTGTGTAAATCTCTGTATATGAAATAGAAGAGAGATTCCAGTCATTATAGGCTAATATGAAAAATTAACCTATTTATACAAATGCAAAAACCTAATAATAAGCATTATAAATTAAAAAGGTTTTACAAAAGAGATTAGGATTAAATATCATAAACCTTGTTCGAAACAGTTATCTAAATGTATTAGGACACAAGTCAATATTTCTCAAATTCCCTTCTATTTATTTAAGAAGAATCTAAAATGAAAAATAATAATAATAAAAATTTTAATTTGTCAAGTCACAATCACCAATGCTTGAACGTGTGTGGCATGCAATTGCGTGAGCTAACACCTGTATTAGTGCTTGTGCGTGCTCATGCATTTGCTTTGCGATGCGATGAAAACATTGCATGGAAGCAGGCTAGTGTCATTGTCCGCTGGTGTTGTTACGCGCCTGCTCATTGTGTGCGAGTGCTCCAACACTTGCGCATTGTTCGCGGCACTTTCTTGCACACTGATTATGCCTATCAAATATATTCGAGAACTATCATATAATATACCATTGGAAGGCTAAGGAAGTCAGATTTATAATGAAATTAATAGTTCATGATTTAGATGTCTGTAAAAGGAGTTATGAGCAATTGAGTAATAAAATGTTGGTTTCAGATGATTTTATAAATTTTCAAAACAACTAAGGTAAACTCCTAAATGATGTTTGAATGAAAAACAACACATATTGAATGCATTCCATGTAAAACAATAAATCACATCTAGTAATGTCTCATAACAATAAAATACTATGCATAAGAGAGAGGAAGAGAGAGAGAGAGAGAGTGTGTGTGTGTGTATGTGTTTCCTAAATTCTTTCAAGAGTTGGAAATTGTGCACAACACTTAGCTTGCAATTCATTATATTGAATACTTCTCTTGTTCAGTTGCTTGAATTCGAGATATGAATAAGACCAGTGCAACTTAAGCAACTAATAGCAATACAAGCAAAAAGTGTTTTGTTATTAAAGTAAATCAACGCAACTAATTGCCCTTACAATTTCACACAAAAATCTTAGTATTCATCATTTACTATAATTGCCCTTACAATTTCCCATAAAAATCTTGGTGTTCATCATTTACTTATGGCTTCTTCATATCCATATTTGTTTGTTTGTCATTGTTGATTAAAGTAATTTTTTGTTAATGTTCATTGAGGTTTAGATAGTAATGTGTCTATGATTGTTGTATTGTTTACATGTGTTAAAGGTAATTAAGTTAAATTTATAAAAGTGACTAGATAACTGTCTCTACATTTACACGAGTGAGGTTTAGATAGTAATGTGTCTATGATTGTTGTATTGTTTATATGTGTTAAAGGTAATTAAGTTAAATTTATAAAAGTGACTAGATAACTGTCTCTACATTTACACGAGTGATTGATTCACTGGTTAAATATATGATAAGTTATAAAATACTTAATTTAATTCATGTTTAGATTATACTTAGTTTAATTCATGTTTAGATTTTGAAAATTATAGTGTTTCATGTTTATATTATGAAACATTGTCCAGGACATTCCTAATTTGTTTTGTTGTATTTCCTTGATTATTTAGAAACTATATTTGATAATTTTGGTATTGAAAATTTGTATTTTGAGTTATGAATTATTAAGTTAACTTGTGGTGGTGGTCTGACCTAGCTTGAATTAAGTTATTGTTTTATGTTCATATTTAGGACATTGAGCTTTGTTAATCATTCTCATTTTAGATTGGTGTTTGATTTAAAATTTATATTTTATTTTAGTGTGGGTGGCTATGCGAAAGCTATAATGTGCTTTGATCACTTATCTAGGTTCATTTTAATTTCGTAAAAAATTTATAAACGACATATTCATATCTTCTAACTTGTGTCTTAGAATAAACCTTGAAACTTAATAAGTGGTATTAGAGCGTAGGTCCACGTAAGTTACTTATGGTGATCCTTTGCTAAAATTCGAGACAGAAGAATTATAATTTGGTCTCTAAGTTTTCAGAAAATGTCACATTTTTACTAGATATATGCATATTAGTTATTTTAATCCTCAACTTTTTAGAAGTACATTAAAATGGCTAATGTCTTAGTTAACCGTTAATTAAAATTAACTAGAGTAATGGTATTTATGTCTTTATACATAACTTTATAAAGTGACATGTGTACCAATAAAAAATAATTAAAAAAATAAAAAATAAAAGAACATTGGTAGAAGTGCCTCCACTTTTTTTAATTTTTTAATATTAAAATTGAAATTTTTTTAAAATATTGTAATATTATTTTAAACTATCATTTAGTATATTTTTAGGGTTCTTAAAATTATTTTGGATTTTATTTATTTATTAATCCTATTATATATGGTAACTTTCTTTTTATTTTATTTATTAAATCTAATAATATATGGATAATTTTGTAGTAATAAAATATTTATATTGGTATTTAAGTTTTTTTTACTACGGTCTTATTTGTAATAAGTAAATATTAACAGACCAAAAGTATTTTTTAGTCAACTATTTCAAATTAGGGGCAAAATAGTGATTTCAATCAATCTATGAAGTTTGATCATTAGTTATTTAGTCAGAGAAATTATTTTGATATATTTCTAAAAAATTAAGGACTAAACGAGGTAATACGCATATGTTAAGTAAAAAGTGATATTAACTGAAAATTTATTGACCAAATTGTAAATCTCTCACTCAAGAATCATGTAGATTAAAGAAGGAAAATTGATTTCTAGACTACCTTATTTTGATAGGAATAAATATTGTTATTGGAAAACAAGAATAAGAGCCCTGATGATAAAGTTTGGTCAACACTATTGAGAGGTTATAAGGTGCCTATAAAGATAGAAAACCAACACGAAATCTTGAATCCGGAAATTAAATGGAATACAACCAAGTGGACAACAAACAACGTGAACTCAAAAGTCTTATATGTAATTTTTAATAAAATCTACGATCTCCTCATCTCCTTCCTCCAGGTATTTTCTTAGGGAAATAGAGTTCAAAATGTGTGTGAGGTCTATTACTTGTATTTGGTTTTTTCAGTAACAAAACATTTTATGCTCATAATGTTAATAGTTGCTTAGGTCGTCTACTCATGTTCATGTTTCAAGATCAAGTAACTCAACAAGCAAATTGAAGTTTTTAAGAGGATGGTATTCAAGGTAAGTGCGAAATACAAGTTTTAAACTCTCGAAATGTTTTAGTAATTCGTGCGCGCGCACACACATTCATGTTCATGCATACTATCCCATTTGATTTGTTGTGTTAAATTTTTGTATCATGTTTATCTTGACAGGTGCATTTAGGTTTGAGCATTGTGGTGTTTCGCTTCTTGATTTTCTAGAGTTTTGGAAGTTTTTAAAACGAGTTTCTAGAATTTTTCGAAAATATTGTGAAGCGGGCGCTACTGCCAACACTGGCGATCTACTTAAGCAATTTCAGTTTCTAGAAGTTTTTGTAACTCTAAAATTTTATTCCTCGAGCTTTTAGGAGCTAATCAAGCTAGGACTTCTTCATTCATTGGGTGTACTTAATTGTTCATTTATTCTTTAAGAATTTAGACTGATCTTTCGAGATCGAGATCACGACTTCATAATTCATTAAAGACATATTGAATGATCAAGAAAAGCCGAGGATCATTAGTAAAAAGGCTGCAGCTAGATAGAATAAGATAAATCCTATTATAAATGAATCAACTTAAGAGTGTATCTATTAATTAACCAATGAATTTTACGACAAAGTAACCAAAAGAATTTAATCCCGTGTTTTTTTCCAATTAGGTCTTCCATGCAAAAATACTTGTGTCAATTTTTTCTCTCTTTACATATTTAGAATTGCACTAATTTGTGTTCTTGATTAGCAATTAACTAAATTTTTTTGAAAACCTACTCACTACTCTCTAGTTTTATTGTGGATTGATTATTGACTCTTTCACTGAGGAAAACAAATCTCGAGTTTTCCAGATCCACCATGGTTCACGGCCAAAGAAGAAGCATCAAAAGAGAAAGCAAAATGACAAGGAAATTAAAAAGAGAAAAAGAGACCCGTCTCCTTATAAAAGCCAATTGTAAAATTAGACATGTTTTGAGATGTACTCGTACGAAGCAATTGTACAAAACAACGAAAAAAAGAAACTGAAAGTGAATATGTGAGAGTTAGAACCTAAAGCATTTACACAGTAAAAAACATGAGGCATAAGTCTCTTGCAACGTTCTCAACACGTTTTCCCATACTTAAGCAATTAAGTATGGCGAGATAAGGGGCATATGTATGGACCAAATTATCTCCCCCAACTAGCAAGCACCATATGACAAGAGTCTATGATTGATAGACGACTCTTAATGTGAATGAATGATAAGGGATTTGATCAATTAATAGTATTATCATCGATCTATCAAGTGGATCCATAGTTTGGTTTGGCCCTATCAATCGAAAAAATTAATCTATTTTGAAAAAAAAAACAATAAGAGTCACATCGTATCAATAAACGTGGCTAACCATTTAAGATGTGTAACAAACCAAGATTGTTTAAAGGATTGATGCACATAGATTCGTATCTCACGGGGTTTTGTTAGAAATATTTATTCTTATCTCATATTGTTAGAGCAATTATTTGTGTTGGTTGAATTTCGTAATAAAATACTATTTGCTTGCATTATACATTAGTTGTCTTAAGACTGGTTGATCTTGTTCGTATCTAGAATTCGATCAACTTAAAAAGTATGGTAGATTTCTTCAAGAGGATTGTGCTTAAAGGTAAGTGTTATATACAAGTTTTTAAATATTGAGATATCTTAGGAAAAACATACACATCCTTTCACGCATAGAATTTTATTCTTATACTGCGTTATATGTTAAAATCATTGGTGTATGTGGGATGCATTTTTTATGTTGTTTTTCATTCAAACATCTTTTTAGATTATGAGTTAGTTATTTTGAAAATTTTGTTTGCTTTCCGAAATCAAATACTTGTTTTTCAAATGATCATATCTGCATTGACAGACCTTTAAATCATATTTTGTTTATTGCATTATAAAGTAGACTTTTGTATCTTTTCAATAATATATTACATTATAGGATTTGAAGATATTTGATGAGTATCGTCTCAATTCAAAACGTTACAATATACAGAAACGCTAGTGTCATGCACAAGCGTGCACCTGGTGCATGCGAGCAGCGTACAATGCTGGAGCGTGCACAAAGTGTATTCCCAGACGCTTATGTGTGCAAGTGGGCACCCAACTGTGCAGGTTGCGCGTCCCAGCACAATGAGCAGTAGCTAATATGCGCCAGCGCTCGCACACACAGTGTTAGTGCTTAGGCATGCATACAATGCGCGCCCAAAAGTTCATAGCCACATATCGCAACTGTTGAGATTTCCCCTACGTTTTCTTACATTTTTTTAGTGCGTTTGATTTTCATCACTTCTTGTCGCAAACATGTGAACATTAATGTGAGCATTTATGCTTATGAGTGGTCCAATTAGAAAATATATTATTTTTTTTATTGAATTAGGATTCCAATTAATAAGAAGAAGAGTGAAATTAATAAATATAGTAAATAGCCTAAATAGTACTCTTTTGGGTTGTCTTTGTACCGTTGCTACCAAATTAATAAGTTGAGTTGTTATAGCACTAATGTAATGAAACTGACCAAAATATAAAGACCCAACTTTCCTATCTTATTTCTTTTTCCACTTTCTCTCACTTTTTTCTCTTTCCTCTTTCTCTAGCTATTTCTTCCAACCCTTTCTTAATTTTTCACATTTTCTCTCTCTACAAATATCATTTCTTAGAAAAAACTTTTTTCGCATTCAAATATGTTATTGGTTTGTATTGAAACTCTATAGATATCTCTTAAACTTGTTTTTGATTAATTTCAGGCTTCAATTTTTCAAAACTGTTTAAATTTTTGTGGATCAAAAACTAAAATATTTATTGAAATTTACTTAAAATCTCAAATCAATACTTATTAGTTTGGTTGAAAATACATAAACCTAAACTAAAAAAATTAGAAAAATAAGTCTCAATCTAATAAATCTAAGCTCGGCCTAGATTAAGTCTGGAAGTTTTGGCTAGCCATGACTTGGAGACTTAAATCTCGAAGTAATGTTTTTTTTTTTCTCGTTTTAGAAACTTTTATTTTTCCTTTTCTTTAGATTTGTGTAAATTTTATTTTTTGTTTTTCAAATCTGTTTTATTTATTTTCTTATTGTTTTAATTTTAAGATCTACTTTTTTTTTCTTCCCCTTTTTTTGTTATTATTGTCTCTTTCCAACTTCTAATGAAGCTTCTTCTTTTATGTCTATAGGTATTTTTGTCACAAACTTATTTTAGGTTATATTAAAACTCAAGCCTTAAGAAATATTAACTTGTGATCTATTTTCTTGTTTTTTAAAAACCTTTTTCAATAAAGTTTTCTTTTTTCCAAATTAATTTTTAAGAAACACCTATTTGTTATTTGTGATAATTGAACTTTTCACATATAATTATACTTCTTGTTATTTTCCACTCATTCACACACTCAGCCGCGGTATTGCTTACTGACCATTTTCTGACTTAGGATTAAGGTATCTTAGTAAGTATACCACCTTCGGTTCTCGACATCGCTCATTGGTGGACCAATAGGCTCCATTAATGAACGACCAAGTTACCGTGTTCGACCCTTGTTCCTATAGTTATACAACAAATTACCAAAAAAATTTTAGGGCTTATTTAGCAGGTTTTTTTGGATACTGTGTTTGACTTTTTGAACCCAAAAGCTCTTTTAGGAGTGTTTAAATTTTCTAATAGAAAAGAGACAAAGCAAAATATATAACTTTAGTAGAAAGAGCTTCCAAGAAATAAAAAACTTAAAGTAAAAGCTCTGATAGGATTTTAATTCTGGTAAAGTCAACTAGATGTCAATAGTAGAAGGGCTTTAGCTTATTTTCAAATAAGAAATTTTCAATAGTAGAAGGGCTTTAGCTTAATTGGGGTTATTAGCAATTATTTCTAAAATTAATTTTTTTAAAATTAATTATGTGGGGATATATTTAATTTTTAATTTGTTGGAGTTAATAAATTTTATTTTAAGTGATAAATTTTGGTGAAATTTACAAATTTTATAGATTCCACATAAATTTTATACAGTGTGTTGAAACTTTTTTATTGTTGGTTTATATGAAATTGAATGATTTTTTTATAATTTATTTTTAAAAAAATAATATATTATTATATATTATATAATAATTTAAAATCTATTAATTTTATGATTTTGGACAAGATTTACTATGCACCCTTATATTTATATCTTTTATTTTAAAATTTCAATCTATCTATTTAAAAAATCTAAATTGATTATTTTAAATTTTTAAAAATTTAAAACTGAGTACACCTGTATTTTAATTGAATACAGCCCGTAAATGATATAATTTTCGAAAAATAATAAAAATAAAAATAATTGGTGAAAAATTGGATTGCCGATGCACCGTAAGAAAAAACAATGAAAGAAAAGTGACGGTGAAGGGTGCAGTCTGTTTAAAAAAGAAGGAAGAACCGAAGAAGCGAGCGGAGAGAGCAGTTTAGGGTGGAAGTGTATATAGCAAAGCAACTCAGTCATCTAAAAATGGACTTATCCGAGCTTTGGGCGATTTTCGGACCCGGCGTGGCTGGAGCCGTATTCGGAGCCGGTTGGTGGTTTTGGATCGATGCCGTCGTTTGCAGCTACGTCAAAGTTTCCTTCCTCCACTACCTCCCTGGTTCTCTCTCCCTCTCCCTTTATAGACACAATTCTATTTCTCTCCTCTTGCACTCGTGTCGTTAGGGTTTTGGTTGTAATCGTGATTGTTTGTCTTTTCGCAGGTATTTTTGCGTCACTTGCGGCTTTGATGTTCAATTGCGTGAGAAAAGAAGACATTGATTACTCACCGTATGAAGAAGGCGAGTGGAGGTCAGCGATTTAGTTTAATTTTATTAGATGTCTTGTTTAAATATTTGTTATAAATTGTTGTTTTTTTTTGTCGATTTCGATTCTTAATTGGGTTTGGAGTTGAATTAAATTACTATTATTTTAGCTGTTGAGCTTGTGAATGCTGGAAAACTCAAGTAGCTTGTGAGGATTTTACTTTATTCATCAGCGTGGGTTGTTGTCCAAAATTTTGATTATTGTTTTTACTTATTCTAATTTTTCTATTTCATTTGTTGAATGCTTGTTGGTGGTAGTGATCTATGAGAACTGCACCCATGGATGAGTAATCTATTTATTTCTGGGTTGATGTTGAATTCTGTAATGTTAAGTGTTTTGAGAATCAGTGTGCAAAAGGAAAAGGTGATTGTGTTTAGGTGATGAGAGTGAGTCAAACCTTCCTTTGGCATGCAGAGGAGTTATTTGAATAATGACTTTTGCTCTTGGTAAACTGACATTTTGGTTTGTGGTTTTATGGGCAGTACACACATGCACCATGTATCACTAAGTTTTGAAACTTCTTGTAAGATGATGATAATGACGTTGTTGATAGCGATGATGATTATAAGTATTCTGAAAATTTTGTGGCTATGTAAAAATGACTAGTAAAAGTTACTGCCTTATGGGTTCTGGCTCTGTAATTGCAATATGATGACGATTGAAAGTGTTGGTAGTGATGATGATTATAAGTATTCTGACAATTTTGTGGCTATGGCAAAATGACAAGCAAATCAATGCCTTTAGGGTCTGTGATTGAATGATGATGACATCAATAATGATGGTGTTGTAGTGATGATCATAGTATTCAAACAATCTTGTTGCTATGATGCTTTGGGCCTTCAACTGCAGATGCCAAACTTTTATATGTATGTTAATTGGTGATTTAATTTTAGAATTTGGTTGTATACACATGCTAAGATATATTTATTTATCGTTTCACTTACAATTACTTGTCGAAAAGTAAGGTTGCCTAGTAGATTAGAGGAGTCATACATATAATCCATAAACTACTTTATTTAGTGTTGCATGTGACTTGGAGAATCTTAAGACTTCAAAGTGAAAATATTTTCTTTTTGCTGTCTATGCCATTAGAATTTTGCAATTTTTGCTTCTTTCTCAGAGATATGGCCTCCAAGCACAATATTGAGATTTGGTATCATCCATGTAGAAATTTAGTTTCCTGGACACAATTTATTTGAGTTTCTTACTGATGCCTCTCCGTCATTGTCTGATTATTATATCGTATTGTTGGTTTTTAATGTATAGCCTTTTGGTATTCTAAAATAAAACATACTCATACACACAACATCTTGTCTATTCTGAAATGCATTACCAAGAATATAAATAAAATACACTCATATACATAACATCTTTTTTACCTCTGAAATGCATAACCATATTAGCTGTTCTGTCCAAAAAATTGGTTCAAAGAAATTTAGAACATAAAATTGTAGTTGTTCGGTTGTGAATTTCTTTGAACTATTTGGTTTTGGCAGAAGAGCTAATTTTAGTGATGAAGTAAAGTTTTTGTGCTTTCCTAGCCTTGTTATGGGCATTTGGCAATAAAGGAATGAGTGAAATTTTGAGGTTAATTACGAACTCGGTAGTCTATATTCATTATAACTTCAATCATTGAGAACTTTAAGATACTTTCCTTGTCTTCATTCAACATCATCGGAATGGGTCTGTGATATAGTATTTTTGTAGTTTTCATGGTTTCTCTATTTGTTTGGTTTTGGTTTTGGGAGCTGTTTTTTGTTTGTGATGCTTTTATATAATGTCCTGTTTCTTCCACAGTAGGCTCTTATTTTGTTGCTCGATGAACTGCTTTTCACTTCGTATTCGTTTTTGTTATTAACATTCTTTTGTTTCCAACTGAGAAAAAAAAAAAAAAAATTTATCAATATAAGTTGTCTGTAAGGGCTTATACTGGGCCTTGGGTTCTAAACTTAACTTTGAGAGCCCTTACCTTTTCTTGTTCTTCCTTATTTATTTTATTGGGTGAATTGCAATGAAGTGCCCTGACGTTTGGTCATATTGCAATGAAATTGTGAGTTTAGCCTTAATTACACGTTAGTACCCTTGACTAACTGGTTGACCGTTAGAATTGACGGTCAACCAACAGTCAAAGGGTAATTTGATCATTTTCACCTTAATTTATTTTTTTAAAAATAAAAATAAAAATTATAAAAAGATTAAATGAATCTCCACCGTCCATCAATCTTGATGGACGGTGGAGATTAAATTGATAAAAAAATTGAAAAAAATAAAATTAAAATAAAAAAATTTATGTTCTTGGTGGTGGAGATCCAGATTGAATCTCCACCGTCCATCAATATTGATTTGAATCTCCACCAAGAACACTAAGAACACAACCCAAAAAAAGAAAAAGAAAAAAAGCGGTTTCTATAGATCTGCTCCCATTGATGGAGCAGTTGCTCCATCGCAGAAGAACACAAACATCATTTCAACACCAGAACCGACATACTCACAACTCCACAACCAACATGCTCCATCGTAGCACTTGCTTCGTTTCTCTTTGTGTCGCTCTTGAACCAACACCAGAACTAGAACCAACCATCATTTCAACCCACAAAAAGAGAGAGAGAGAAGTAGAAGTAGAAGCAGCTAAAAATGGTGGAAGCATAAGGGATTTGGTATTTATTTTGAACAATTAAACAAACACAAACATGCTCACAACTCCACACACAAAAACACAAAGAGAGAGAGAGAGAGAGAGAGAGAGGTTGAGGCCAGCACGATATGAGAGAGAAATAGATCTTGCGTTGTGTTATTGTCAATGTCAGTGTGTTAAGTTTGGGAAGGCCATGGCTGATTAGATTTTTATCAATTAGTTGGCTTGTTCATTTAATTTATATATATTGGGTTTTGAATTTGAAATGATACTGACATATTTGTTGATTTCGCGTACGCTTCCAGATTTGTTTTTGTAAGAATTTTCCAGTTTTTCTTTTTTCTTCTAAAGTTCACTGTTCTGCGATGGAGCAACTGCTCTATCAATGGAAGCAGATCTGCAGAAACCACTTTTTTTTTTTTGGGTTGTGTTCTTGGTGTTCTTGGTGGAGATCTAGATTGGATTTCCACCTCCCATCAATGTTGATGGACGGTGGAGATCCAATCTGGATCCCTACCACCAAGAACATAATTTTTTTTATTTTAATTTTTTTATCAATATAATCTTCACCGTCCATCAAGATTAATAGACGGTGGAGATTCATTTAATCTTTTTATAATTTTTAATAATTTTTTTATTTTTTAAAAAATAAATTATTGGTTGACCGTCAACTCTAACGGTCAACCAGTTAGTGAAGGGTACTAACGTGTAATTAAGGCTAAACTCACAATTTCATTACAATATGGTCAAACGTCAGGATACTTTATTGCAATTCGCCCTATTTTATTTTTATTTTTGTGGATGGGTACAAAATAAGGGGAGCTTTTAACTGCTGTTCTGCTGTTTTTATTGTTCTTCTCCCTAGAGTAAGTATAGGTTTTGGGGCCTGTCAATTATGCTATACTTGTATATCTGCTGAAGGCAAAGAATGGTATGAGTTCTAGAGTGATAATAAAAAAAAAAGGGAAAATAGTAAAGAAGGATTTGGCTTTTGCTGACCTTTTTCTTTTCTCATACTGGACTGACTCTAGACGTACTCTCCAGAGTTCCTTTGAAAAATATGATTTCAGAATGGAAGATTTTGATATGTTGATCTCACAACTACAATATATGTTTTATAGCATGGTTTTTAGCTTAAAGAGTTCTATGACAATATATTAACCCCTTGCTCTTTACTAGTTTAGAGTGATGGATGCTAATCTTTCTCTTTGTTGCAACAGATTAAAGCTTTGGCTTTTCTTAGCTTATGTGGTATCTTTTGTCTCGCTAGCGGCATCCGTAGGGCTATTGATACAAGATTCTCTTGTGAAAACTGGTCCGTCGGTTTGGACAGGAACTGCTGGTGTTTTGCAGTGTGTGTTTGTGTTGATCAGGTAAATGGCTTTTAAGATTTGAGGTTGCTATATTGGTGCATAGATCTGTATGTTATTCTATAATCTATATTCTATTTAACTACAATTTTTTATGGCTGTCAAGTTCTGGAAAGAACAGTAAAGGGTTCGTTTTCTTGTTGGATGGTCATCTTGAACAAATCAATTTTCATCTTGTTAGAAGAATTTTTATTTGATAGGGGAGATGTCTTTCTGACATAAACATCAGATAAACATGCAAATATACTGTCTATCCGTAGCTGTGAAGATTTTTCCGCCTCATGTAGATGATTCTCTCTCTCTCTCTCTCTCTCTCTCTCTCTCTCTCTCTTACCTGCTTGGACAGACTAACACAACCCTCACGCTCGCAAACAATTGCATGCATGTGGCACACTTTGTATACCCATACACAACCATGTACATGGAGACACATGCACATACATATGTAATAGATACACATCAATAAATGTATATTCATGCAGAACCATTTCTGTTCTTGAGATCATTCATAATTTCATCTTTGTCCTGAATGTTGTATTTCTGCTTATTGTTACTGTTAACACATTTCTTCCCCCTGCAGTGGGCTTATTTATTGGACTTGTCACTCGGAATAAATAAGGATTCAACAATACAGCTGCCATGTGGAGTTTGAAATTACAGGTGAGGGAACTGTATGTAAGGATAAGCTTATTTAATTTACTGGATAGGAAACAGTTCACCTTTTGTAAATGTGTGTTGTACTCCAAGTAAAGTAAACTTCATGCAATTCTTCTTAAATATGATGATTGTTAATGCCTTAATGAAAGACTAATTTGAGCTTGTACATGTACGGAACTATTCAGCTCTAATTAGTGTACATTTAGAAGAATTTTTTTAATCTCAAAAGCTCATTTCAGTTTCTTTTTATGTCGTTTGATTGTCACTATTTTAGACAATTAAAAAAAGCTGTAGCACACTATTCTCACTGCCGTTTATGTGTGTACTGCCCATAAAACCAATGATGATTAACATAATTCATCATCGCTATTCAATGATGATTTAGAGTGGCAATCAAAATTCTCACTGCCGAAGCACAAAACAGGGCTAGTTTCAATGTTTTTCAAGTTGTTTAGGGCCTGTCCTGTTGAGCCCAAATGGACCCATTTTCATTTATTTTTAACAAAATACAGTAAATGAAAAACTCTGCGAGATGTATCCTTAATCACTTCTCCCTCTTTATTTCTTCGAAGTCATTAGTATTATTCTGTATCAAATTAATAATCCTAATTTCTCTTATGCTCACCCAACATGCCATGTGCTAATTATTTGGATTTGGTGTTTTCTTGAGCATGGTTCATCCAGGCAATGGTCAAATATAGGGCAAATTGAACTAATATATTTTAGCGTTGCGTTTGTTTAAACTATTTATTATTTTTAAAAATATTTAAATGGCTTATTTATTTATTTTTATTAAAAATTAAATATAAGTGATAACTTCTTTGTGTTTTTAATTCAGAAATATATAAAAATAAATACATTAACATCTATGCTCTTTCAACTATTAGTTATTATATATTTATTTTTAATATATTAAAGACAACTAAAATTAAATAATTTAATAAATTTTAATAAAATTATTGGGTTTATTAATAATATTTTAAATTTTTATAATAATTCATGTAATTTAATTTAAAATGTTTTTATGTACTTTTAATTTCATAAAACTACAAGTCATTATATATATATTTTGATACGTAATCCAGTGTTAGCAATTTAAGTGACTTAAAAATCAAAGAAGGTCAATATATCATTAAATGTTTAGTTGAAAAATCAAATAAGACCTAAATCTTAAAATAAATCTAAATCATAAATGCTTGTTCTTGTGGTCCTGCATCAAAAAGTCTGCAAGTTCCTTATTTGTTTTGTACGATTAACAGGACAATAACTTAGAAATAATAAATCTCGAAACAACTGAAAATTTATTCAATCTTAAATTGATCATTCAACTACCTTGTTTGAAAATAATTTAATCCAAAGCCACAAATCTGAAACAGTTGTAAATGATTTTTATCATATTAAAATAAAGATTTGCATGAGGGCACCTCTCTTAGTTGGAGACCTGAGCATCGCAATGCTTCAAGAACTTGTAGGCTGGGCTCAAAGAGTCTGATGAATTCAATTCCACACCTCTTATAAAGTCGAACAACTTCTTTTGGAGGCTGAAGTTTGTTTCCATTCATTCCGCAATTGACTCCCAACCTAACATAGTTCAACATTGAATTACTACTTATTTTTAGCCAATTAGCCAAAGATTATTTACTTTGGTAGTTGGAGCCTCACACACGCTCCTCCAACCCATCAAGATTTAAAACTTCATCATTATATATATTATCCCATCATTGTTCATAAAAGAACAATAAATTTAGGGAACGTCTCTCAGTATTGGAAGTAGATATCCAGATTAATCAAATCCTAATTTTTTATTTTATTTTATAAACTTTAACCATTAACTTGACCAAAATATTCTTTATCTTAACTTTCTTTCCTCCCTTCACTAAATTTGTCTCTCTTTTCTATTTTATCTTTCTCCCCCTGAGCGTAAATAAGTATATTAAGAAATTTGTATGTAATGTTGCTAAAAATATGAAATAGACCAAACAAGCAAGTTAATAAGTATATTAAGAAATTTGTGTGTAATGTTGCTAAAAATATGAAATAGACCAAACAAGCTAATTAATCCGCAAAACTCGATAATGTTAAATATATTTTCTCACACAAAACTATAGTTTTAAGCAAAAAAAAAAAAGGTAAAAAGTTACAAGTTGAGTTCATTTTTGTTTCTCTATCTATATTTTATGTTTCCCTCTCTACATTTTTATGATGGTGTGGGCTACTAAGGCTTTGAGGAAATTTTTGTCCAGAAACTTTTTTTTTTTTGCCTAAAAAAAAGAAAAAAAAAATTCGGGAGTGATTAATTATTTTTAAATTTTTCAATAATTTGATAGCTATTTTAATTTTTAGCCTTTTGTCTTTTTTTTAATGAATCATAATAACAATAAAATATAATTTAATAAAAAAAATACATTTTGAATCAACAAATTTATATACTACTACAAAATTGCTAAAAGACATAAAATTAATGAAATATAATTTCTTCTTATGCTGTAAAAATTCTTCAAATTAATGCGACCGTGAAAAGAATCAGTGTGCATATATACTGCTTCACGTGGTCACATGTTGACATGACCACGACCAACCCTAACATCATGGTAAACGAACTATAGGTCGATCTCGACTATAAGCCAGTTAGACAAAAGTGTAGGAAGTTCGCGCTCGAGCGCAACAAAGTTATCAACGAATAAGTTCAAAAGTTTATCGTAATTGGCTCTTTGAAAGAGGTCTATTATCCCGACTGGTTGGCCAACGTCGTTGCCGTTCGCTAGAGGAATGGCAAATTGAGAGTCAACATCAACTTCACAGACCTCAACAATGTCTGTCCTAAGGATTCGTTCCCCCTACCTCACATCGACATGTTGGTAGATGCCACAGCTGGGCACAAACTACTTAAATTCTTTTCAGGATACAACCATATCCTTATGCATCCCAACGACCAAGAAGAAATAACCTTCATTACCGAGTGAGGGATCTTCTGTTACAAGGTCATGCCATTCAGACTTAAGAACGCGAGAGCGACCCACCAATGACTTATCAACAAATGTCAAGGGCGTTGGCTCAATTTCAGTCAACTTTCCACTCGACGACAACAACTCTACATAATCATTGATATCCTCATTGATGCATCATTTGGGCTCGACATGGCTCCATTCACTGTCGAGCAAAAAGAAAACTTAAATGAGAACAAGGGATATCGAACCTATTCAATACTAAACCTAAAGACTAAAGAGCAGTCGATCCTTCGATCGACACGACATATGCTCTAATGCTACGCTCGACACAGCTAGCAATAAAAACAGAAGAAGTCCTATTTGTAAGATCTGAAAGCAGTGCCTTCATATTTTTCAAAAAGAAAATGTGAAGAACAATGAGGGAAAACACAAAACTCCAAAAGAAATATAGAAAGCAAAATCAACCAAAACAAGAACAAAGGTGTAGAACGCACCAAAAGAAAGCAAAAAGAAGCAAAAAAAAAAAAACATACTTCAAGAGGATTCTTGCTTGCTGGAAATCGAAAAGACGTCAACCGATGATTCTTGCACGAAAAAGAATAGAATTCTTGCTCTGATGAAAAAGACAAAAACTTGAGAAAATGTTGAAAATGAAAAAACTGAAAAATAGAGCCTTATAAAGCTCCAAAATGTTTCTCGCGTGACAGACACATGGTGCCTTCCTACAAGCCCTCACATGTCTTGACCCATGAAAATGAAAATACTCTTGGTTATTGCAAACATCTCATTACCTGAGATGACTCTTCATTTGATCTGGTAGGTACCTTGTCGACCTCTCATCCATTCCTACATGAGAGTGACTTCGATCGACATTATGTTGACCTCTCACTTATCACCTTATGTAATTTCCTCTGATTATCACCCTGAGATAAGCATTTGCTCGACACAATGTCGACTTCTCGTTTATCACCTTGTGTGATTGAATCTATTTATCATCTTATGATAAGCTTTTGCTCGACACATTGTTAATCTCCCCCCTATCACCTGGAGTGAATTATACCTTATCAACTTATGATAAAACTTCTATTGACACCATGTGGATCTCTCACCTATCATAAATTTCGCCGATCTATCGCTTATCGCTTTGTAATAACCTTCGATTAAAGAATCCAATAGGTACTTACTATCGACACCTTGCTCCATCGTCATTTTTCGAGCTCTTATAGTACTATCTAAAATTTTATAAAAAGTTTAGAAAGTATGGGGCAAACTGTGGTAGTCAAAAAACAGCCCAAAGTAAACTTGAGCGTACAACTGACCCAAACTAGCCCAAAGGCCCTCAGTCCCTCACCAATAGGCTAAACCGCGATCAAAAGCAAACCAAGTCAAGCATAGACCAAGTCTGGGCAATGGTTACGTAGGCTTAACCGCTACAAGATTTAAAGGATTCCTAAGATCTTAGAGCACAATTTTCTCAGTCGACCCCAACGGATATCAAGCTCTTACTATAAATATTAAACCAAGCCTTGTAGTAGTCAAAAATAATCCAAAAGGCTTAGACAAAAAAAAATAAGCCCAAAATAGCCTAAAACAGCCCAAAAACCAAGCCCAGTGCTCGACAAGCCTAAAGACAGTGCCTGCAGGTTAAATAAAGCTCATATTACATTCTAAACCAAAAAGGCAAGCCCAAGCGCTCGACCTGACCCAGTAGCCACCAGACAAGTGACCTAGTCAAAACCCTTGACTGAGTTCAAAAGACTTGGCATGACTTGCCCAGTCAAATAACTCCGAGATAATAGGGATCACTGATACCTCGGAGCACGACATCCTCACATTATTCAAGTACAATGATTAGCACCAACCCATATAAATACAGCCCTATGGCTTCATTGTTAGGGGTCAAGCAATTTTACTCAAAAGCTATAACTCTACTACTAATCAATTAGACTTACGCACAACACGACCCCGATACCAGCTACGTACGACATAGCCTCCTCTAAGCTTGTCACTTACGCTCGACATACGATTGCTCCAGGTAGTATTCTTTTCATTTATTTTTCCCTTTTTAGATCCACGGTCTAACTTAGGCGTCGAAAGCTATTTGGCTGGCACCACTTCGGTGTCCCAAGAGCATGACACTTTCTTTACTGGTTTGCAGATTGTCATCCCCTACTCAAATAATTTCGACTGTCAGATCATCAAGTGTAGATTTCAATATCTACAAGCCTCATAGACAAGGGTCATATGATTTTATAAGCAATACTAATACAATGCACTCGACATCACCTGGCACTGGTACTATCTAGCCTCCACTCAATATAGTCGACGCTAGACCCTGACACGATCAGTTCAACTACATTTGACTCCAATGCACCACGATATACTCGATACCCGACGTTCGACATTTAGCATAACTCGCTACACCTGATATTCAACCATCACTGGTTTGATCTCTCTTGTGTTTTCTTCACTTGCTCGAGCCTATTTGCTAACTTGAGCATCATTGTCTATTTGATCGACATCACCCCGGTTTTCCAAGTACTCGACCATTCTCTTTTGTCCTTACAGGTTGTTGGTCTCACCTTCGACTTCGACGTAGATTCCAACATCTACAGACCGTAGATTTCAGTATCTACAAACACTTGTCAATTTTTTATTGAACTATCCAAATAGGTTAATCTGGAAAAAGTTAAAGGATAAACTCGTCATTCTAATTTAATAATTTAATAAAGAATGATAAAATAGTCAATTTATATTTTGTATCAAGTTTAACCATCAAAATTTTGGTCATACAAATTAAATTGATGTATTTTGGGACAGTTAAAAACCACGTTAGTTAAAAAAGTAAAAACATATCAAAAAGTAATATTTTCAAATAAGTTAAGAACCAAATTAATAATTATCAATTAATAAGTATAATATAAATAATTTAAAATTTAATTATGAATTATTCAATAATTACTTTAGAAAAATTGTCACTTACATACTTCTTAAAATCTACCGCAAAGAATCTAATACTATTTAATAATCACTTTTTAATATTTTACCGAGCACTTTAATTTAATATTACTTGAACATATCACCTCAATATGACACCTTGCCAATAATCTAACTTTTACGTGCAAGAAACTCTAGATGTCAATTATGACCAAATTTTGAAGATTTCTCCCATTTAAATTTTGGATAAAAGATTTAATTCTGCCAGTCGGATTATTAATATATTGAGGCCAAAGCAATTGAATTATTTAGTTATTAAAGGAAAAAGCAATTGAATTATTTAGTTATTGAAGGAAAAGCAAATTGTAGTAAACATAATAATAATAATGAGGTTCCTACAGAACAAGTTAGTGTTTGGAACTATGTTTCTTTTAGTGTTCATATTGCCGGTGAAATCTATAACATTGGGGTTAATTATGGATTGAGCAGAAATAAACTTCCATCTCCAATACAAGTAGTGTGGGATTCCATACATGAGAGAATCTTTTAGCCAAACCATGAAATGCTTGAAGCACTACGAGGATTAGACATCATACTTAGCCTTGGAACTAAAAATGAAGATAATCAAAAACCTTGCATCATCAAGCCAAGATGCAGCTGATGCCTGGGTTGTTAATAATTACCATATACTAAAGTTGTCAAATTTGGATGGATCACTACAGGTAATGAGGCAATTCCAGGACCTAATGCCAATTATATTGGACAAGCTAATCACTAATATCCACCAGGCCATCGGCTTCACTAACATTTTAGTCATCTCGGCTGGGGCTTTCAATAATGAGGCCGTTACTGCTATGCAAAATGTTGTACAGTCGGCTTACACTGGTTCAGTACCCGTTATGGTGAATGTGTATCCTTACTGTGCTTATTCAGGTGACACAGATCATGTATCCTTGGACTGTGATTGATGGAAACTTGAAGTATTACAATATGTTTGATGCTACGATTGATGTCTTTTATGCGGCAATGGAGAAGATCAAAATCTTTTTAATCATGTGAGAAGAAATGGAACACCAAGGAGGCAAGTTAAAGCCAGCTGGAATAGACCAGAACTATGGACTTTTATTCAGATATGCGAGCTGGGTATTCATATTTCGAGAATTGCCTTGCCTTACATAGACTTCAATAGATTTTAATTTCGAAGTCTGTAAAGCAAAATGAATTAGCACCTGTAATGTAGCGTTTATGACTCTAAAACTTTCTTCAGTTGCTGGATTTGCTACTTGCTACTTGCTACTTCAGAATGTTCTTTTTACTAATTTTTTTAAGTTTTTATAGAACTTCAAAAGTCTGAATAGAGTAACTGATCCAAGAAGGCAAGGAAGTAGCCTATCATTCATTCATATCGATGTAGCAATTTTAATTTTTTCCTTAACAAAAAAAGAGATTTAACAACCGAGCTGTCCCGGACTTGCTTGGCACTCTAAACATTTCATTTGAACTCATTGATTTCTACTACATTCCCCATAGTAATAGAAAAGGTTTAAAGTATGGAAGTTGATGCTAGCACCCATCTTTACTTATAAACTGAATCTTTTCTATTTCCTTCTTATTCATGTGTATTTTGTGCCTTTGAATATCAACATGAACTGCTCTTCTACCCAAAAAAAAAAATGAAAAGAAAACCTCAAAAATATATGTAACAAGGACTAAACTAAAAATTAAACATTTTTTGATTTCCTTTCTGTAAAATTGACCAAAAACACCATAAGCCTTTTTTTCTTGTAGAATCGAACCCTCTCGAAAGGAAAAGGAAGAAAAGGACCAAATCACCCCCCACCCCCCAAAAGATGCAACTTTCCGCATCTTCCACTGCAGACAAAACAGCCCCAATCCACCCTCTCCCAACCAACCTTGAAATCTAAAAATTCCCCTGTTTAGGCAGGCAGGATTGGGGCTCCAAAACAAAAGAGACAAAAACGAAACTAACCATCTGCCATCGAAAATTGCAACTTCTTGAATCTCTGTTATGCTAAGGAACAGTTAATCAAGCTTTGGATTCAGAGTCAGATGAGCCCACTTCAGAAGAACCTCCACCACAGCTATTCATATGGAATTCAGGCAGCTTCAGCTGCATGCCTCGTTTCTTGTACTGCAAAAATAATAACAATAATATTAAACATAAGCAAAATAAATGACAATGCATTTTGCAAATTTGTTTAGATAAACTTTTCAAATAGCTTCTAAAAAAACACAATAAAAATAATAATAGACATCCTCAAACCTTGTGCATCAAAACTGCGTAGATTTTTCACTCAACCAAGTCGCAGCAATAACTTAATAACTAACAAGTCAACCCCAGTTTGATAACAAATTTGGGTCTATAAGCATGACTAAATTATTACACAAAAAGAAAGCAACAAATAAAAAGGTTACAAGAAAAAAACATGTTTGCAATAACTAATCAACTAGCACGCAGTCCAGCCTCCATTTGAAGTTCTCACCAAAGAAAAATTGGAACCTCTGGTCAGATTCATAATAATATAAAGTTTGATACCAGCTTCAAAAACACTTGATCAAAGCTATACTACAGAAAGAGTTGGTTACCTCCTGATAGAAAGCATTGATCTCCTCCTCTGTGAGGCCTTCCTCGCCAGAATTTTCCTCCCAGCCAAGAGAACGAAGGAATGCAGCCTCTTCCTCATCTGGAACAACTGTTACACAATGGCTCATATTCTTCTCTCCCACATCAGAAAATCTCTGAACCTCTTCATGAGTATCACCATTGACAGTCACCTTAACACCATTCTCAATCGCATGAGGACTCGCAGGAGCAGTAACTACTTCCTTTGTCACTTCTCCTGATTTCTCCAAGGTGGGAGACAAACTATCAGGACCTGAATCTGCTGGGACAGCAGAAGAAGAGTTTGTTGAGGTTTTCTTTTTTAAGAGATTAAAAAAATCATTCCGGCTCTGAGTTTGCGACAAGGATGGTCTTCTTTCCACAGCAAACCCTGTTATTGGATTCAAGGCAGTAGCCTTGCGCTCCCCAGACGAAAGCTTTGGGTTGTTTGGAGTCCTCGAAGGAGCAGAAGCAACTGATGGAGCAACAGCAAGCTGGTTATTTGCTGCTCTACTGTTGGTATTGCTGGTTGGACTAACAACATCCTTTGGAGAAGGTGAAACACCATTTTCCCATGCCGGTTTGAGAACCAAAAGCTTCCCAGATGTCTTTGGCACGTCAGACTTGACATTCCCACCATGAAGTGATTGACTACCATGCTGCAATGCAGAGGGCTGCTGTTGCCCATTCTTAGCAGCCAAGTTCATCTCCCCAGTTCTGACAGCAGCCGTTTTTGGTTTTGATTTATCAGAAAAACTGAGCACCTGGAAGGGAAATTAAGTGACAATTACAAGGAACCCCATATTAATTCTTCGAAAAAAAAAAAACTGAAACAATCCTTGTGCTTGTGTTTCAGTACATACAGTACTTTTTTGACACATTTTGTGCATAAATAACATGCTAACACCATTTAACAATGACCATTTTACTAATTCAAAATGAATCACAGGAATTATAAACAACTCCACAGTTTCTTTCTGACCACTTCACAAAGTGAAGAAATCGATTGTAATGAATTTCAAATCAAGAAAAGTGCAGGAAAAGAAATGAAGGTTCACTTAGGTAACATTAAAACTGGTATATCAATAATGTTGCCACAGCATCAAGTCACTGTTTACAGCACAGCAGCACAAGATTAAGAACTTTTCATTGTACTATATCTTCTTGACTTTTCACATTTTGGTTCCAAGGAACTGATTCAACCAAGTACCACATGTATCATACAATACTTTATGTTACTTGTTAATGAATCAAGGTAAAAAACGACAATTGAAATACCAAAATCAGTCAATACCCTCTATTCCCACGACTTCATTCTTCTTCATGAAACAAACACATTAGACTTCTTCTGTAACCTTTGCTTACATTCATAAGAAGATTAATAATCTAGTATACCTCACTGAATCAAATGCAAAGTAACGGATAAATAAAATTCATTGTTGGGGGACAGTCTTGGAACAGAAATATAATTTCTCTTCATCCATAGAGAAATCATCTGAACTGACCTGCCTTTGCCTACACATATTCAACAAACATACTACCTGAACACCAAACACCTCTATTTCTTCTGTACAAAACATTTTAGTATCTACAAAAATAAAACGTTTACACTTTAGGGGTGTGTTAATCACATTCACCAATCACCCCTGAAACACCTCTATTTTTCAAGTAAAGAGGGTCATTGGCAAGCTGTAATTGACAATAAGGCAATAATCCATGACATTGTAAGAAAATGAATAAACCTCATATAGAAGTAACCAAAAATAAATGGCCATATTAAGAGCTTATACAGGGATTATGCAACATTCCATAGACACAATTGCAAGAACATCTTTTTAATCATATGATATCCGAACCCAACTTAGAATCAATTTTCACACCCATATTGAAAAAGGGATATAAAAATAAATGACGTTTGAATTTTTCTTTTCCTCTTATATCATGTTTCAGATAATGAGAACACAAACCAGAATTCATGCCGGACTTATAAAATGATATGGAAGATAGAAATTAAAAGTTATAAATTGAGACCATTTTTCCAATAACTTGGGTTATCACTGCAATAAGGCAAGTAAAGAATTGAGGAGAAAATTAACACAAGCCAAATGTAGAAACATTTGACCCGAGCAAAGGACATAAAACTCAAGATTATTAATCACATAAAAATATAGTAAAGGCCACAAACATGTACACTGTTCTATAATAACTCTGTACCATAAGAAAGGGAGGCTAATATGATATATCTCCAGCCCTTTCTCTCTTCTTTCATCAAATAACCACAAAACATAAATGTACAGGAAGACCAATTACAGACATATCAGCAAAAAAACACTGCAAGTGCACCAATTTTAGAAAAAATAATAATCATAGACTACAATACATAAGTTATTTATGCATTTATGCAGTATAACCAAATTACACAACATATTCATTTACAAAAGAGGAGGATTACATCAGACAATTGTTTTGACAGTAATACAAGCTGCAACTAACATAATAAGTGCTTTGCCAACTATTATTATTTATCAAAAAAACAATGGGCCAAAACACATGATAAGCATACATGCAAGCCTACATTCATACGACAATGTCACAAACTCAACATATAACCAGTCACACAAACTTAATGGAGTATCAATCCAAATAGGATAAGAGAACAAGATAGACACATGTGCGCGCAAAGTAAATATATAGATACACACGTGTACAAACACAAACACACTAGATTTCGCAGTACGCGCCAAATTTAATAAAGCCAGTGCAAGGATTGTGAGCATTGATTAAGCACAAGATAGAATACCAATAAAAGAAAAAGTACTCAATATTTTCTCAATCATACGATGTGCTATCCAATAAAGGAGGTAGACATATGCACAGACAGATATTAAGCTTGAAGTCAACCTTATGGCTAAGAACACAGAAAATATTGTGCAACTACAGAACAAGATCATGAAAACATCAAGAAAGATTCTCTTACCGAACTCTTAGGCATCGAAGGTGTCACTGGTATCAGCTGCCTTGACTGCTTAATAGCCAACTCTTCAAGTCTTTGTGTTTTGACAGATAACTACAAATAATAAAAGTGCCTCAATAGGCCAGAAATGGGCATTAATTAATTAATAACATAATTAAGAGAAGCAATTACCTGGGGAGAAGTACGCGTTCGAGACGGGGCTTGTGCCAAAGCTTCAGCCATATTCAGACCAGTCATTGCACTAGGTGGCCCAGACAATGCAGTGGCTACACCAGTTTGCGGAGCAGAAAAGGTTCCCGAACTGCTGCTGCTTCCAATTATAGGGGGCACCTCGGCCAAAGCTGAAGTCCATCCCTCTCCACCAATCAAAGCTGAATTACCAACAGGCAAACTCTGAACAGCCGTGCTCAAGCCAGGCGATGAAACTCTTCCCACATCAGGCACTCCTTGCTTCTCTTCGGATCCGAGTGAGGGAAAATCTTTTTCAAATACAGACTTCTTGATGTTACTGCCAGCATTTACCCCAGAGTGCAAACCATTCCCATTACTCTGATTGTTATTGCTGCCATTTTTGGAGTCCACAGCAACTCGTCGCGGCAACAGCTCTTTCCTTGAAACCATTGACTGAGAACGCCGCAATGTGTCCTTCTCAGTCCTATTGCTTAAGATGTTTCCTAAAGGGTCAGAAGAGTCACGGTCCCAGAAATCCCCATAGCTCAACCTTTCTTTTTCCCTCTCACGGTCCTTATCACGATGACTTCTATTGAAACTACTATATGCATGCTTAGCAGAACCATTGCTAGAACTCCTCCGTGAATTTGATGAAGCAGTCCGGTCCAAAAATGCCAAATGACGGGTATCGAAATCACTTATGCTCTTAGAGTTTCTATTTCTCGTCTGATGTACCAATGGAGAAACATCTATATAAAGATAAAACAAAGCAATTACTATTCATATCCGCATCTTAATAATTTTTAACCAATAAATATGCTAAAAGTTGGGGGGATGGGGAATAAGAAAAGATAGAAAGCAGTAAAAGATCAAGACAATAGAAATTCAAACCTAGCAAACTGAAAGTACCTGAGTGAGTTACAGATGGGGCAAAGTGGTTGGCTGAACTGCCACCCCCAGAAACACTTCCAGAACTTTTCAACCATTCTGGAACTAATGCGGGTTCACTTCTTTCCATAACGAGCACTGCACATATCAGATATAACAAAAAATACGCTTCTCTGACCTACTCCACCCCTCCCCAACAGAATTATTAACGTCCTGCACAAAATCTGCTAATTTCCAACCCTAATTCTAGAAACCAACTGTGTTTTACAACCAGCAACAATCAACTGAGCCACCAATTAACCAACTTAACAGAATGAAACCTAGCGCTTAGAATCAATCATGAAATGCAAAATTTGACACGAGTCTGAACCCAGAAGATGAGAAAAAAGGCAGCAACAAAAGGAGGCATGACATCACATACAGAAAAAGAATGGAATTTAACAAAATCCTATCTCCTTCTATGCCTCCATCATCAATCAGAGATGGATTTGCAGACAACAAAATCAACAGCAACAACACAGTCAGTAGACCCTCATCTCTTAAAAAAAAAATAATGAAACCCAGAAGCGTCTAATAAACCGTCTAGTACGGCAACAATGAACGAATACCCACGATTCTTTAGATATAATTAATACCCACAAACCAGCTCAATTAGAGAAAACCCTAGAAGAAGAACAGAAAATCAGAATCTGAGCACCAATAGAATGTGCGAAAATAGAAACCCTAGACTAGAACATTACACACTAAATACGTTTAAGTTTTTAAACGCAGATATACATGTAAACAACTTGTATTCGAGTTTCAGGTCTTTAGGGTTTGAACAGCGAAATATTTGCTCAACAAAATATAGGTAAATAGACAGAGAAAAACTAACCCTAACCTGCTATGAATGATTGATTGTTGCTTGGATATACCAAAAACGTAACCGTTTAATAACCGCCCAGTATTATATTTCCCAATCCAAAACAATGCGTTTCTCGAACGAGAAAAGAATACTAGTTTCCAGACTAACGAGCGAGGCAGAGAGTTCAAACCGCAATTGGAGTTGGTGTTTTGATGCGAAAAATGAAAAATAGGGTTTTGTTTTCGTGCGACACAGAGAGAGGCGTAATTTCTGTTAGTTTCGGATACTGGGCAATGAAACGTATGAAGAACAGCCACTTCTTCTAACAAAAATAATATATATTTTTTTTTTCCAAAGAATATGCAATTTGTTTATATATACATGGTCTGGATTGATACAATTTATGTATATATGGTATGGTAAATTGGTAATGATATTACAAAAGGCCCTATGACAGTATATGGGTATTTCCATCTATGAACGTCATTATCTTATCTTATAATCTTTGTATTTAATACGAAATTTTAATCGTAATCATGTTGGATTATAGAAATTATAGCCCAACTCGCAAAGGGTTAGGTCTAGCCGTTATGTTATGCTCTACACATCGCTCTCTCCTCCTCTTCTTTAACCTAATATTCTACTTAATTATGCACGTGTGCCGCCTCTTATAAAATTAAACAAGTTCATGGCCACACGTGTGGCTATTTTTTTGTTTATTTATCTATTTATTTTCTTAATTTTTGTTATGTAATGCAGTTAAAAACATAAGGTTATTAAGATTTAATATGTTTAAATGATTGCCCAAATAACAGTTATCAATCAAATTGTATAATTATTTTAATTTTTTACTTGAAAAAAACTATGACATAAATTGATTCAATTGAAAGTTCGATTTTGTCATATTTTTTCTTTAGTACAATCGATCATAAAATTTTAATTAAATTGAATTAGGTTTCCATTCTAATAATAATAATAACAAAAAAGTACTAATAATAATAATAACAAGGTATTGATATAAGATAATTTCTAATTAAGAAATAATAATCTCTATTATTTTACTAATATTCATTTACCTTCTTCTTTTAGGTTTCCTTTTTCATCATTGTTATATTAAAAGAATAATCTACTCTCCTTACACATGCCGATAAATATATACAGTAAAATTTGGACTCCTATAATTAACGAGGATTGAAGAGAAGATGTGCATAATATACTCTAAAATTACAAATTCATGTTTATATTAAGTCAAAACACACAACATTATTATATCTTAATCTAGTTAAAACATCACAAGCAACAACAATAGTCATCATCACTAAGACTACAAATTAGTTAAGAATAGCAAAATCTCCCTCTATGTTTCCGTTGAACATTCAAAAAAAAAATTTCCTGACAATATGTAATGAAAAAACTTGATACAATTTTTCGCACAAGATTATCAAAATGCAAACAATATTAAGGAACTTCTCAAAACATGTGTATGTGAAACATCGGTTGATAAATATAAAATAAGTAATCACTGATCTCTAAGTAATATTATTTTTTAAAACAAAACTTAAAGATAATTCTATGAGAATTCATACTCGTCATCCGTACTATTGTTAAAAAGAAAATAGATTTCATAACAAGTATAGTGTTTGCAAGTGTAATATTCACACTTTTATCAAACAATTGACTCTTTTCCTTCTTTTATACAATTTTTTTTTTTTCATGAATAACCTTTTATGACTATTTTCACACATTTATAATGGTAGCGCTTCCTACATGCTTAAAAAATCTATATGTATCGAAATATGGATACTGACATTTGGTCATTCAACATATGCCTACTTCAAGTTGTTTTATTTAGTCATGACAAATATGCTCAAAATCAAGTATTAACATGCATGTATTCAAAAGGTAATAATGCAGGTTTTTCAAAAGTCTTTTAAGCAGAAAGTTCATGAATTATATATCAAATCATGTCAAAACTATACTTTCTGAATTTATCATTACACAAATAAAAACTCTTCACATCCTAATCACTCTTGCGATTATTTTTTAAAAAATCATTGCAAAGAGCAAACTCCAATGAATTTACTAAGTATATGAAACCTAGTTGAGTCGAATGTTTTAGTAAACAAATAAGCAGTTGTTTCAAAGAAATAGTTTATTAAGTCTATTTTCGATATTTAAATTTCAAACCTAAATTTGTGTTTGATCAAAATAATTTATTAAAAACAATTGTAACTATGTTTTCTTAAATAATTATTTTATAAAAATATATAATTTATTTCCACAAAAGATATATAAAATAAATGCTTAAATAAAATATAACTAACTAGGCATTATATTGAAAGTCATTATTTAATAGAGTTTTTTTTTTTTTTTTTCATGTCACTTATCATGGGTCATTTTGTGAAAATAGCATCAGCTTAGAAATAACACCTAAATAAGCAATCAGACCAAAATACCTCTTTGCAACTCAAATGACAAACTTATATTAAAGTAAAAGCAAACTTAACTGACAAAATTAAATAAATGCAAAAGCAAACTTAAAACTTTTCAAGAATAAAAGCCAAATGTTGAACTCATTAGAGAGAGAGTGACCAAAGTCGTGAACTTACCGACGAGAGAGAGAGAGAGAGACATCGAGAAACACCAGCGATGAAGACAGGACAGCGACACCATGAATTGGATCACGGCCAAAGAAAATAGATCACGATAAAAGAAAATAAATCACGGTCAAATGAAATAGATCACGACTAAAGGGAATAGATCACGACCAAAGGGAATAGATCACGAACGAAGAAAACAGATCACGGCTAAAGGAATAGATTATGTTCAAAGGTATAGATTACGGTCAAGGGAATAGATCATGGAAGGAAATATATCATAGCCAAAGCAAGAATAGATCACAAACAAAACAAAATTAGATCATGGCCACATGTATTAGTTCACGGGTTTTCAAAAAAAAAATGTTACACACTTCAAAGCATACATGTTTACAACTTCAAAACATTGTGATCTATTTAACTAACTCACTCAAAAACTTCTATAACTCAATATATATCTAATTATACATCTCAATTCACAATATATATATTTCTAAATTAAAAAAAAATTATCTCTCAATAACTTCCATATAAATCTGTCCTCCTTATTTGTGTAGTGCTCATTTCCTCTTTAATGTTTCAAAGAGATATAAAAAGAAATCAGTGTGAAACTTAGTGTGAGAGAGAGAGAGAACTCTTTATGTAAAGCAAAGAATTCAAATGAGAAAGGAGAAAGAAAAACTCATAGAGCAAACTCAAAATAAATGAACATATGAGGAGGTCAAAATAAATAAGGTGGAAGAAGATAAAAATCACTTTAGAATGATAAAGTGATATTTCTATCCAAAATGTTGTTATTTCTAAAATCTTTAGTAACTTAAAGTTACTTTTATAAAATAAGAAGAAATTGGTATTATTTCTCACCAATCTCTCTTATTTCATGATGTATTTTCTTTTTATGAAAAAAAGAAAAAAGAAAGGGCCATCATGATCTCCCTTTTGGAGGAGAAACCGGTTGGCTCTAAGATGCAACAACCTCTAACCAAGGTGTCTAGTCACTCCATCAACAAAGGAGGCGCAACTTCTTCCAACATCAAGAAATAAGTTACAAATGCCTTTTTCTTTAAAATTTGAGAATGATTAAGAAGGTGCAACCTTCTCCTATATCGTGAAGCCTCCTTTAAGATTCAAGAAGAAGGATACAATGCGTTCTCTAAGTATAAAAGAATGACAATGGCTTACTCCTCGTGGATGGAACCACCTTGCTTGCTTCGCAAACAGGAGAAGGCTGGTCTCCGCCATAGTAAGGTTACTAGCAGCCTTTCTCCATCATTTGGGGAGGTGTTGGCCTCTTGCAATTTTTGGATCTTATTTAGGTTTTTTTTTTTTTTTTATATTAAGTATTATTATTTAGTTTTATTTAAATTTTGATTTCTTAAAAGATATAAGGATAAAAATGTCTATATAAATGATAATATAGTTTGTTTAACAATTTATTATAAATATTTTATAATCACTTTGTAAAAGTAAGACCTAATCTGCTTTTCAAAACTTGTTATAAGGAAATTAGAATCAAGACAAATTACTTTAGATCTCCTGAGGTTTGGCCTTCATATACCTAAACGAAGAAATTTGTATATTCTACACAAACATTATTTAAACTAACGGTTGTGAATCTCTAATTTACAATATTAGGAACCTAACATGAAAGTATGTCCTATCCCTAATCCTCACATCCTTTATTTCTCTTTTTGGATAATTATCTTCTTTTAAAATAATATATAATTGAGGATGACAATTGGGAAATGGGAATGAGGGAGTTTGGATGGAGGTATCCCTATTTTCCCCGTCTTTCCACGGTGTTGACCTCCCCAAAGAAAAATAACTCAGATCTTAGAAGTACATATAGTGTTGGAGCAGCAAAAGGGAAACATCAACATTTTTAGTGTGCCCAGTCACCCTCATGTACATCTCTTACACTACCATGATTGCACTCTTCCACTACATGTCCTTCGTATACATGACGTTCTTCATTAGTGTCATCAACATCTATAGGGTTATAAAATGATTTATAAAAAGTTCTATAAGAGATTAAATATGAGGTTCAATAAGCTTAGAGATGAACCACCTTACAGGAGGTTCCTAAACTCCGCAAGTTATGCATCTTTATGCTTGTCACTTTCACGAAGCTTATCTAGGTATATTTAGAATCGATCTTTTGTGCACCACTTAACTTTGCGAATCTCTTCTCTTAGTCCACACAACTTTACCATTAGTGCATCAGTAACCTTAAATATCACCCTTAGATGGTCCATGACGCGATCACTAGTAACTTAATGCAAATAATATATAATTTAATCATTAAATTGCAAAACTATTTTAAAATATATTAAAATTATACCAATAAATACGAGTAAATACCTATGGTACTGCAGGCGGTGTTTCAACTGTTGTCTTTTTATTTTTTTCTATATTTCTCCAATATGCTTGGGGAGGCTTACACCGTAATTCTCCCTACTGTCCAACTTGATTAACTAATTATGGATGTTTTGCCAACAAGAAATAAAGAATGGTATCACTATCAGTGCGCTCCTTCCCAACCACATCAACTTGTAAATATGACATGTAGTAAGGACTTAAGGTTGGGTGTAGATTTTCGACGTTTTCAATCACCTGGAAATATCACCTACCATGTTCATCGTTGAGTGGGAACTTTATGAACTTAACATGCATATGATTTCCAAAACAAAATATTTTAAAAAAAAATAAATAAAGTTATAGCAAAAAGTACAAAAGTTTACAAAAAAAAAAAAAAGAGTATAAACTTACCCTTTCAATGAAAATGGGATCTAAATATTGCTTTAGTAGCCACCTATTAAACTCCCATTTCAAAATACAAGAAAATAGCTCGTGGGTCGTGCGGCCGGTCAATTGAATTACTAACTCTGAAACAATTTCAAAAATGAATATTTATACTCAATTTAACCACCATGGTTACAATCTAATAAAAGTTTAAACAGAAAAAAAAATTAAGTTGCCAGCTATGTAAAACTCACAATAATAAAAATGCAAACTTATAGAGATTATTCTTTTGCTAGTCCTTAGGCAAAACTACAACAAAAACTTAAAAACAAAAACAAAATTAATCTAACCTAGGTCATTTTTCGTAGGAAACACGATAGCATTTAACATATACTACAAACCTTTTAAACCCCTAAGTGTCCCTTGTAGGATGAATTATAGTCTCCTGAGGATTTATTGGCTACGATACCCACAAAATTCTCTCTGCGAAAAAATGTGTCAAGAACCACTTTTAAACAAAGTAGTAGAAACCAAATAATGCAAAACCCACTAATTCAAAACTAAGTTATGTCATTCAAATAAATGCACCATTTCTTAAGTGTAAGCCACTACTCAAAATATCTTAACTTGAAGATAACCATACTTAAGTGTCATAGATAAAATTCGTCTCAACTCTAGGTGCTCACATGATAACGGCTCAATCTTACTCGGAACCTAGGTAACACTATCAACAAACATATGAGAATAAGTTTATACACAAGAAACAAATTATACATCGCATGTGAACATAAAAATAGAAAGAAACTTCAAATTTTATACAAAGATCTCATTAATGGAATTAGATACTAAGAATATAGAAAGAGCACACTAATTACCTCTACTCTAAAGCAAGAACCTCTAAAAAATTAGTTAGGACTTCCTTTTCGGTTGTAACGTTGGCAAAGGTGAGGGGTAACAAAAATGTGGATGGGAAACTAAAACCTAAGATCACATCAAGATACTTACTTTGTTGTTTTGTAACACAAAGGTAGCTTTTATTTTAATCTTTTGAATTCTTGGCACTCTAAGCTTTCTATCTTTTTTTTCTCTTCATCTTTGATATTTTGATCTTTTTTTTCCTTTTCTTTTTTCAATATTTGTTTTCTTTTGAGATCAATCTATCTTCAACCTCTTTTTCATATTTTTTTAATGAATTTTTAAATTCCTTCTTTGCCTTAGTACATGCCTTTTCATAAGCTCCACTTTTTATCTTTTCATCATATTATCTCAATGTGATCATAAGTTATAGGGTATGGCTTGATGTACGTTTGCATGGGTTAAGAATTATGTGGTTGGTAAAAAAATGTTTGAATTGTATTTGGCTTCAAAATGGTTAATGGAGCACACACATGGGTAGGAATTTGGGCCTTTTTAGAGTTTAAGCACATATAGTCTAACATCATGTCTTAAGGATTATCCAAGTCAACAGTGGAGACGTAGTGGGGTACCTACAAAAGAATAATTCATTAGTATCCAATTCAAAAAAGCTAGTGACATCAATCTATAACTTTGAAGAACATGAAAAGTGTATAAGATTAGAAACAATAAACCCTCTTAAATAATGCTATAAGGCTCAAAATATCACTTGGGTAGTCTCTATTTTTTTTATAAACATTCAAGCATGGTATATTGTCCACCGAAACAATATATTATGATGCAAAATCTTCATGACAACACTTTAGTAGAGAATTAGTGATCAAAGCATAACATAAAAGTCTACATTAGTAAGTAAAAATGGTTTATTAACTTAGAAAGTAAAAGTTTCAAAAACTGTAGAAATTCGTATTTGAGTTATGTTCAGTTCTTAGCGAATATCTTCCAAAACACTTACTAAATGTTGACCAAATTTTATATCCAGACACTAGATATGAAAATAAACAACTTTCATTTAGACAAAATCTCAAAATTTGTTTTGGAACATTGGAAAAACTAACGTCAAAAACAGATTACGTGCAAAATTAAAAAACAGGGTATCACCCTTGACCTTTATTCAAAGAAACAATCATAACTTTGAAAGTGCCATTCAAAATTTTACGTTTTTTATATATTCAAAATCATAACAAAAGAATGTAACATGGGCAAAAAAATTTATTGTTAATAAAATATTTGCCTAAAAAATTTTCAAAACATGACATTTTTTGTAAAGTTAAAACAAAAATACAACAAACAAAAATAACAACGAAACCACTCTCCAAACCTAATCTAAACATTGTCATCAATGCTTATATGATATGAAATGCATGAACAATGAATGCACAAAGTATGAAAAATATGAACTCAAAATACACAAACAAAAACTAAAATAACTACAAAAAATAGAAAAACTGGAAAAAAAAACACTAAAAAAAAGTTGAAACAAATTACCTAGGTGGATTGCCTCCCACAAAGAGCTTTATTTAACATCTTGGCTAGACTATAGAACTCCTTATGGCAGATTGAGCTTTCGATATTCATTATAAACTCTCTCTCCAATGATTGTTCTATTGGGGATGAGCTCACATTTTGCATTCCTTACTACCATTTTCTCATCTCTTTGGAACGTTACTTGCACCGAAGGAACCTAAGCACTCTTTCTTCTTTTGATTGACTTTCGAGGAAATGAATGTAGCGGTGGTGCATATTCTGTAACTTCAATGTCACCGTCTTTTTCAGTTGCACCATAAGCTAAGCACACAACGAGTGACTCTTTTAGAATGTTCTTTTTGAATACCTCAGCCTCTTTGGGATTAGTTGCTTTAATTTTGAAATGTCGGTTGGTATAGGAATTTTGGTAGCCTTAAACACATTGAAGACTGCTTCTTCACTTCCAACTCGAAAAGTTAATATTCCTTGATGAACGTCTATTAAAGTTCTACCGGTTGCCAAGAATGGTCTTCCCAAAATCAACAAGATCTTGACATCTTCTTCCATCTCCAATATTACGAAATCCACCTGTAAATAGAGCTTGTCAACTTTTACAAAGACATCTTTGATAACCCCATATGGATATTTCACCGATCGGTCGACCAACTGAAGAGTTACATTTACCGGCTTCACTTTACCTAGACCCAATTTTTTGAAGACTGAGTACGATATGAGGTTGATGCTAGCTCTAAGTCACACAGTGCCTTATCAAATTTTAAATACCCAATAGTGTATGGAATGGTAAAGCTCCCCGGTTCTTTCAAATTTTAGGGAAGCTTGTTTTGGATAATTTCATTGCATTCTTCTGTGAGTGCGATTATCTCATAATCTTTCGACCTCCTTTGTTCAAAATTACCTCCTTCAGGAATTTCGCATATGTTGGCATCTGAGCTAAAGCATATGCAAAAGGAATATTAATGTGTAACTTTTTAAAAATTTCAAGAAATTTGGAAAAATTATTATCTTCTTTATGTTTCTTGAGGCATTGAGGATAGGGAATAGAGGCATATATGCCTTGACTTGTAGTGGTGGTGAAATCAAAAGAAGTTTTAGGTAGGTCATTCAGCTTGCTCTTGCTAGCATTAAGCTTATCTTCAGGTGACTTGCTTTTCTCTACTTTTTTCTCTTCTTTATCCATCCCTACCGGTTGCTCAACTTGCCTTCCACTCCGTAAGGTAATTACATTACATTCTTCTTTCGGATTTGTCACTGTGTTACATGGCAACTCTACTTGTCCTCTTCCTTGGTTTTCTTTTACCAATTGACCGATTTGAATTTCTAAGTTTTTAATTGCTATTTGATTATGTTGGAAACTTGTTGAATTTGGTCAATCCTTCTGTAAAGCTTATTTTCTAGATTTTTTAAGACAGTATCTTGAGGTTCCATCCAGCTATCTATCTTAGACATATATTTAAACAAATATATCTTCCAAGGTTGGCTTCTTTTCTTGTTGGTTGTTGAATTGATTGCCTTGGAAGTTTTGTTGCAGAATTTTGGAAACCCGGTGGTGATCCACCCAAGATTGTATGTGCAAAATAAGGATTATTCTGTTGATGTTGAAATTCTGCACATAATGCGACTTGCTGAGCTCCAATCACAGTAAAATGATTGTCCACTTGACAATCGGTACTCACATAAGGTGCTCTATATAGATCGCGGCCGACAGAAGGAGTATTGACAACATTCAAATTCCACTTTTGCATTGGTCAATACAACCATTTGTGCCTTAAGAATGGTGATTTGATAATCAATCTCATGTACTCCCACGGTCTTCGAAAAGTTGTCCTCTCATTGGACCATTGCTAGTTTTTGGTGGTCATCTCTTCGATAAGGTCATATGCTGCATTAATAGTCTTGCTCCTGAGTGCTCCATCAGCTGCGACATTAATGGTAGTACGAATGTGATGAGTCAATCTGTGGTAGAAGGTTTGTATAATGAGCCACTTTAGTATCCCATGATGTGGACATCTTTTAAGTAACTCCTTGTATTGCTTCCAAGCTTCATATAAGGATTCCATCTCAAATTGAGTTAATTAAGTGATGTCATTCCTCAACTTGGCCGTTTTCCTCGATGGAAAATATTTGGTTAAGAAAACTGAGCAAGATCCGACCATGTAGTGAAAGTTCTTGATGGTAAGGAATTCAACCACTGTTTTTCTTTGTCCCGCAGAGAAAATGAAAACAACCTCAGTCGGATTGTATCTTCATTCACCTCATTTTGCTTGAATGTGTCATAAATTTCCAAAAAAATTTCAATATAAGTGTTCGAATCATCGTTGTGTAGCGCTCCAAATTGAACTGAAGTCTGAATAATAGTGATAATTGCCGGCTTAATCTCGAAATTGTTAGCTGCAACAACAAGTCTTCGAATGCTCAATTGACTGCCATCAATCGCTGGAACTGTAAAGTCACGCAACTTCTTTGCGTTGTCGCCATCTCCCAGAGGGTTCATGATGACTTAGTTCCCTGCTGCTCTCAACCTTTGTCTAAAGTGAAAATCAAAGTATTCTAGATTTAGTATGTCTAGACTCCTTATATGCCGCATAAATCGAACAAACTACCTACAAAGTAAAAACAAAATAAAGACCAAATTAGCATAAGACTTAATCGGTATCGATACTACCTAAACTAAAAATAGTCCCCGGCAACAACGCCAAAAACTTATTGTCTAATTTTCACAAATGAAAATATTATGCAAATGTACGGAGTCAACATAAGTAATATAGAGTGAATCGAGTATCGTTCCCACGAAGACTTTATTAGAATGCTAAGTACAATGAATAAAAAACTAAGTAGATGAATGTATTAGAGAGAATGATAGTTAGGATTTCCGATTTCACCTAATTCGTCTTACTGAATTCATGAAAGCAAACTATTGAGAATTCAATTGCTATTGTTGATGATCGTATTTTACTAAATTAACTAACATACCGTCTCAAGTCATGCAATATTCTATTTTTTGGTGATTGTTATATGCATGCCAATTCATTAAGCACAACAAATACATATGAAGATCACACAAGTAAATTAGTATATGTCTATCTTATTATACTTCTGGCAGACATTATATCGAGCACGTTGTGGGCGTTACCTCTCGATCCATAATACACAACCATAAAATTAATCAAAATGCATACCCTTACACTTAGAAGCATGAAGCACAATAGTATCCACTCAACATTAAACAATCAATCTCAATAAAATCAATCAATCCATTCAATAATCTAGAAAATGACACATCATTATCCTGATAAAGAGAATTAGTTTATGTTTGATAAGAAAATATAACTCATGGTGAATATAATCCTAAACATGACTAATCACAAGGAAAGTAATGGAGAAAAAGGGTAAGCAGAAAAATCTGGAGAAAATCCACTATCATTTCTCTTCTTCATGATGAATCTGCTACCCAGTTGGTCAGAATTGATGATGCGAATGTATGATGGTGGTTGAATCTCTGAAAACTCTTCTCTGGTCATTTTCGTCTCTCATTTTGGTTAAATCTTGTTCTTCTATTTATATGAAAGAAGAGTTTCGGTCTTTTTAAGTGTCCTTAAAAGACCTGAAAAACCCTCATTGCGAGTTTGGACGAGACAATTGTTGTATGACCAAACTCGCAACATTCTCAGGTTCTTCAGACAGATTGCTATGCGAATTTGGGTACGAGCTCTACGTGCACCTAACTTGCATTGGCCTCATTTTTTTAAGGCAGATTAACATGCTAGTTGCGCCGTGACCAATGGTTGGGTCGTAACCCGCATCTCCCTTGGTTTCTGCTGGTAAGACTGCACACTGGTATGAAAACAAACATAACTTCTTCTAGAAAACTCATAATCATGAACCGTAAAATTTACCAGAAACTAGAATTTTCTATCCTTCTTAAAATATGTGGTTCGTAACCCAGTTCCTATGAAATTTATGGTGGCCACTAAAACATGACAAATCTGTAGAAGAAATCATCAGTTCTATCATTTTAGCATCCAAAACTCTTCAATTAATCTCATTACCTTATTTAAGGATAATAACCTACACAATGCTCACAAAACACATTAAAAAGACCAGAGTTGCAAGAAACATAATCATAAACAAAGAAATTAAAGGTCTCAAATATGAACATTTATCGACCTAACAACTATACTTTTTATTCGGGTGTTTTTCTCGTCCTTTGACTAGTCTATGGTCAAATCCCTCTTTGAAGCCATAGAATGTTTTTATGAACCCGTAGATGAAGCAATTGTATACTAGTAAGCTCTATAGGAACCACCTCTATAAGCCAGCTCCCATAATCCATGTTTGCCTTTTCATCCCCGCCAAACAAAAAGGAATGCAACATCAATAAAAAAGAGAGCTTGATAAAGTCATTTTCCACCTGAAATTAATCAAGACAAACCTTCGCCTTCATAGCCTCAATACTAGCATAATCATTACCAACAAAGTACCTCATGTCAATACCATTGCTTGTGGCAAATATTGTGTCGTGTTAAGAACCTTTCTAATCCTCAACTATATGATCAAATAAAATCTCACCCTTTATAACCTCACACTACTACCTCACATCGTAAACCTTGTATCATCGTTCGGTCCATAACGATGGAGTTCCTTTAACAACAAAGTATTCACGATCTAACATCATAAATCTCGAAGTAAGATTTCAAGTGCCCATAATTTAGTTTTGATGTCTACATTAAGTCTTGATGTCAATGTTGAGTTTGGAACAAAACCAATAAATCTCGAGATAATTTTAATAAATCTCGGTCAAACGATTAAGCTTTGAGTTAATTTCAACAAGTCTCAGGCAAATACATAAGTCTATACTTACAAAGTAAGACTCAATAGTTCATCAACAATTAATTTATGATACAACCAAATAATTCTCGACACTAATCAACATTTAAGTCTCAATAATAAAAATAAGTCTCAATAATTGCTAAATATTTAGTTATTGACAATACCAAATTTAGTCTCGACAACAATAAAATAAATATTGATCTTTAGTCAAACCTAGAAAAATTTCAATGTATAAGTCAACAATAATATCACCAAACTCAATCTCTTAATTGTTATTCAACCGAAATTACACATCATGCAGACATATTCATTGATTTTGATAATCAAATCCAAAATCAACCCTAAATCCTTATAATATAACAAAATGCATTTCACAAGAAAATCAATTTTGATCAAGAACAACATACTTTTTCCTTGATCACTTCCTCTTTCTCAATAGAAATAAACCCAAAATCTTTTGCCCCCGTGTTGTGTCACTTTGAATTGGTCGAAAATTTTCGTATACTACGTTCAGAGATGAAGTATAAACCTTTGTCGAAGCGATAGTGTTTTCTCTCTCTCACTGAAATCGCATCGTTTTAGTCACCGGATTCACTAGGTTTTTAAGCGAGGAGTGATTTCTTTAGTTGTTGTTTCTCTCTATATATATTTATTTATCCACCTTAAATCTTGTGGGCTTTGTGCAAAGAAGGGAAGTAAGGGTATTTTTATACCAAACTCGCATTTTGTGCTATAAAAACTCAAAGCGACGGTTACAAAATTCAAGCACCAAACAATGCTATAAAAAAAATAAAGAACCCAAGATATTATTTCCATAAAAATTATAGATATTAGATAGATGGCATATTCACAAATATATATCAACTAAATTTGAAAGATTATCATATCAATGAGAGAAAAAGAAAGTGTTAATCATCTTAAGAAAAATCAACTAAGGGATAATATCACAAAAAAATTTCTAAGGTTATTTAAAAGTCTAGGGTAAAACCACAAAGAGGAAAAGTTTGGATACTAAAGTATTGAGAAAATCCCAAAATAGAATTAGAACCTATTGGGAAACTTTTAGAAATATTTTATTTATATAAATTAGGAAAACTTATTGGATATAAATAAGTACTTAAAAAGAAAATTGAAGACAAATGTATAGTAGTCTAGACGGGTACAAGGCATTGGTAATAGCTAAAAATGCTTTACATTCAGAGCTATATCAATTAGATGTTAAAGACATCTTGAAGTGAAAAATTAAAATAAGATAACTTTTTTTTTTTTTTTTGAAATAAAAATAAGATAACTTAAATAAACAATTTTATGGATTCAAGCGTAATGAAAATAAAATGTACAGTCTAAATAAGTCATTATAATGACGTAAGCAATCGTTTGCGCAATGGTACTTAAAGTTTCAACAAGTTATCCTAAAAATGGGATGTCAAATCAACTAGGATACAATTGGAAGTACCAAGATAAGTTATTGGCCTTATCAGTATGTTTAGGTACCAGCAGGTAATCCCTATGGGCCTATTTGTACATACGAATGGACTTAACTGAACTATTTCCAGTCAAATTCTGTATTTGTTAAGTATATGGGATTGGAGAAGTCCAGTTTAATCTCATGCACCATTTTTATTTGAGTCTCACCTGGAGGCATTGGACAAATTTATCCTATGTTTTTTCTTCTTATTTTAAAAATTAAATGTATATAAATATTAAATATTTAACATATATTATTAAAATATTTTAAAAGTAATATTTTTAATATTAAAAAAATAAAATTATTTATAATATTAAATATTTATTTAATTAAAAAATTATTTTTTAATTAAATTTAATTTAAATCTTTTAATTTTTTGAAATAATTTTATTTTTTTAAAAAAAATTAATTTAATATACAATCTCACACCATATAAACATTAGACATAATTATATTTTGTCCAGTTTCATATTACATTAAATAAAATACGAACCTTGATAGTCTGATACTTTTATATCTGTTGTGGGTGGATTATGCATTTTAACTGTCACGTCACTATCAATAGCTAAAACGTCGCCGTACCAACGATCCATGCCTAAATCTTTGAATTATAAGAACCTACCCCGTTTCGACTAAGTATTGCCAATAAGCCTCCCCTTCACGGCGAGAACTCCCCTACGTCAGCACGTTCTCGCAGCACGAGATAAGGAGTCCAGCAGGGAGTTGACTGCTAAACAGGTTCATTGAGTCTATTGAAAACCCAACACTGCAGCACGCCAGTTTGACATTTATGATGATCTCAGGCGAAGTTAGTGATCTGTCATCATGGCAGACGGAGTCAGGGGCCTGTTATCATGGGTGCCAGGCGAATTAAATGCCTGGGACAGCGTAGGTTACCGTTCAGCTCCGTCCTATTTCGTCCCACCTGCAGACAGTCTCCCCAAGGAATAAAGTTTACATGTTTAAGGTAACATCCCGCTGAACACGTTTCCTAGCAACCTGAACATACCCAAAAAGATTGGAAACAAGAGGAATGTCTATGGAAGTATAAATAGGGATTTTGATAGAGAAAAAAGGTAAGTCATTGAATACTCTCACCAACTCTAAAACAAAGATCCTTCGAAGTGTTTAATCTTTTTCCTTCCATCTAGTGAAAACTGACTTGATCGTCGGAGATTAATCGCCGGCTAAAGTTCGGCATCCCTCACCGATTTTCCTTTGTTTTGACAGATAGAAGCTCCTTAAACGTCATCCTAGGAATCCCCATCCCTTGTGAGAACTCTGTTCATAAAATTCCAACAGTAAATCTCGTATAGTTAGGCTCAACGAACCACTAAACGATCATACATGGCATAGTTGACCCCCGTTGACCACGTGATCCATTTTTCACTGTCAACAATATCATTTTAACTTTTTTTTTATAATTTTAATATGTAATTAATTACTATAATATATTTTATTTATAATTAATTTTAAAATATTTAATATAAATATATTTAATTTTTAAAATTTTATATTATTTGAAATAATTTCAATTTAATTATATAATATAAAAAAATAATTTTATTTTATGTGAAAATTAATTTAATCCAATATAAGTTTATCCAATCTCATTCTATAGCAAACAAGGGACAGTATTATTTTTTATCCAATTCATACTTCACCAAACACATCATAGTACTAATTAGTCATATCCAATCAAATCCAATCATATCTTATCTTATCCTATAAAAATAGTCTAATTCAATCCTGCGCACCAAACGCACCCTAAGTACACTATGACAAGTATTAAGTTTAATATAGGTCGTTTAGTGGGAGTAATAACCAAACCTAAGTAAACCCTAAAATGGCACATTGATAAAAGTGAAGAAAAATGTTAAAAGAGAATTTATAAACACGATATGCAATTATATTGTGGTTGTAGATGTAATCTGGTGGTAATCATACCTCTAAACGAAGTTAAGGTTTCAAGTTCGAATATTTACTCCCTAAGCTTAAAAAAAAAGTATGAAATTATGTTTAGTTTTAAATGATCTTGAGCTTGTTGACTATTGTTATGAAATTTGTATAAGTAATTTAAAATAGAAGTCAATAAATAGAAACATATTGTTATGTGATGGAACAATGGTTTCTTAGTTAAATAAAAAAAAATACTAGTTTACGTTACAATATGCAACACCATGGTAAGTACAAGTGGATGGTTTGGAAATATTCATTAATAATCTACAATTTGGTATAGCCATCCCTAGGGCAGCTCTTCCTCCTTCGTGGCGACAGCTCCTTGTCCATCTCTCTTGGCTCTTTAGGTCCTTTCTTCTTCTCCTATCGGTAAGAAGAGGCTATGGCAGTTTAGAGTTCTTGAACTTTTCTCCCAGCAGCTCCTTCCCATCCTTCTTCTTCGTAGGGTTGAGATCGGTTTTTTCTGGGAAGTCCTTGAGCTACTGGTCTTGGTCCCGATCTGTTTACTTTCTGGCGTCCTTGAGCTACTGGTCTTGGGTTTTAAGCTAGCCGTTTCTTCCCCGATCCATTGACAGTGTGCGAGTGGTGTTGGTGTGATCGGATCGAAGGTGGTGCTCTGTTTTTTTGGTGTTTGAGGTTGGTATATTGTTTCCCAGTAGCTTGGGGGAGCGGTGATGGTTGAAGCCGAGGCTATGCAGGGGCGGTCTTGTTAGGGGACTTCATCGCGTGGTTGATCTTTCACCGATCTTCGGTTGGGTTCATTCTCGCTTGGTTGCTGTCTTGTTGGAGGTGTGCGGGGTCGAGTTGGGGTGTGGTGAAGCAGTTCCAAGCTAGCGAAGATGGGCAGTTTGTAGTTGGGTGCTGGGTAAGCTTGGATCGCAACGGGGCAGTGTGTAAATTGGTGTTGGGTAAGCAGATCCATTCTAAAACCGAGTCTGGGTGGTGTGTGATTTTCTTTGCTTGTGGGTGATTGTGGTTTAATTTGGTGGGGGTTGGTGTCTTCGGTTTTTGGCAGTGTTTGGTGCTGGGTGATTGTGTTTAATTTCGGCAGTGTGGTGTGGTATTTTAAGTATGTTATTTGCTTCCTAATTTCAAGAAAAATAACATACTTAATTTGGTTTCACTATATATTGTGTGGGTTGGTGTTTTGTTGGCAGAGTGTGGTTGGAATTTTTGGGATCTCAGTGTGGTTGAGTTTATTTTTTTGGGTGTGGTTGAGTTTATTTTTTTGGGTGTGGTCTTGGGAGTGGTGGTTGGTGTCGTTAAAGGTGGTGTATTATCTCTAATGGCTACCGAGGAAATTTTGAAGCTTTGTGAAGCATTGTCCTTATCAAAGGAAGATGGCCTAATTTTAGATATTGCAGGAGATGTTCAAGCTGATGGTATTAGAAGTGTAGAACATTGTCTGGTAGGGAAAATTCTATCTCGGAGGAAGGTTAACCGTGAGGCTTTCCGTGGAACCATCGAATAGATCTGGGGTACCGTAGGTCGATTAGAAATCGAAATGGTAGGCGATAATGTGTTCGTTTTCCATTTCCAATCCCTTGAGGATAAAGCGATGGTCTGGTCCAGGGGCCCCTGGCACTTCGATAAAAATCTCATTGTTCTTGAGAAACCAGTGGGGCCTGGTGTTATTTCTCAACTTAAATTCAAATTCTCTTAATTCTGTATTCATATTTACAATATCCCTCTGGCGTGTATGAACTGCAAAGTGGCGAGATTAATAGCAGAGGAAGTTGGTACCATTGTTGATTTTCCGATTGATTCGAAAGACTTGTGGGGCAAATTTCTGAGAATCAAAGTTAGCATTGATATTACAAAACCTCTGAAAAGGGGTATCAGGTTGAGGTTGGCGAATTTTGATACTATGATTACGGCCCTTATTAAATACGAGAAGCTTCCAGACTTTTGCTATGGGTGCGGGTTTATCGGACATTCTTTCAGGGAATGTTATAACAGCGAGGTGAGGAAAAATATTATGGAAAGGGGTCGAACCAAAATTTGGGGGGTGGCTTAGAGTATCACCTTTGGATCGTTCAAAGTTTCGGCAAAGGGGAAAGGATACTTCAGAAGCTATCCCGAAAGCCCAGGAAGACATTGAGCATGTTGCCGGAGTAGGGGCAGAGGGTGCCAGCAGATCTTTGTCCACTATTCTAACATCTTCTGACAAGCGTGGTAGAAAGTCTAGTAGGGATTTGGGGGTTTCTGAACCCAATAGAGCATTGATAGCTGCGGATGGTATTTCGACTCAGATTATCCAGCCGGTGAATCCCCCATCTAGGGAGGTTTTTGCAGTAGTATCGACGAAAGATGGTCACTCAGAAGCGTTGGCTCGGATGGATAAGAAAATAGTGGGGTCAAATCTATGTGATGAAGGTGATGTTGTTATGGTAGGGTCTTCTTGTGGTAAGCCTAATTCCAAGAAATGGAAAAGACTAATCAGGGGGAGCCCCTTACAGAGACTTATCCCAGGCTGTCCAAGCCCAATCCAGAAAATGCTACTAGCTAGGCATTATGCCAGGAGGGATCGAAAACCAGTTAAGAGATCTCTGAGTCACAAGTTTTCGGGTACTAATGCTGGAACATCTTTCTCTGAAGTGTTTGCTATAGATCCTGGTGGGAAACGCAAAGTTGTGGAAACTATAGGGAATCACCTGTCTGGGAAGAAACAGAAATTCCTGGAATCTGATTTATCAGCGGAGTCTGCGGCGCAAGCCCTCCAGGAGCCATGAGTATCTTATGTTGGAATGTTCAAGGATTGGGGAGTCCCCGAGCATTCTTAGCTCTTCGGAAGGTTATCCGGAAACAATCCCCTAATCTAGTTTTTCTTTCTGAAACTAGATTAAAAGGCGACTGGGCGGCGAAAGTTAAGGTGCAGTTGGGCTTTTCTAGGGGTCTGCATGTGGATTGTGTGGGAAAAAGTGGAGGTTTGATGTTATTGTGGAATGATGTGTGGGATGTCTCAGTATTGTCCTTCTCCAGGGGCCATATTGATGTGGTGATTAAAATGGACTACAACCTCAAATGGAGGTTCACAGGGTTCTATGGTTGTCCTGTCCCTAACCATAGAACCGATTCGTGGGAGCTTCTTCGACGGCTGAAGGCAGTCAACCGACTTCCTTGGTTGTATGGCGGAGACTTCAACGAACTCCTTCATATTGAGGATAAGCTTGGCGGGAATGAACGAATTGGTCCGGGTATGTTTAATTTTCGTAGTATTGTTGAGTTGTGTGATTTTGTTGATTTGGGTTTTTCAGGGCCTTTGTTTACCTGGAACAATAAAAGGGGGGGTTCTAGAAATGTTCAAGAAAGATTAGATCGTTTTTTTGCTACCAGTCAATGGGTTAATTTATTTTCGGGAATTAAAGTTGAGCATTTAGGGTTTATGTTTTCTGATCATAGGCCGATTTCGGCCAAGTTTGTGCGTGGTGGTCCTAGTGGTAGTGGCTGTGGAGATCGGAAGTTCAGATTTGAGCCATTTTGGCTTAAAGACGAAGAGTGCTATTCTGTGATATGCACGGCCTGGGGAGGGTTTGATAGTGAAACTTCTGGTAGAGGTTTAAGAGATAAGCTGGTTATGTGTGCTGATCGGTTGGAAAACTGGAGTAAAGTCAAGTTTGGATCTCTGAAGAAAGCCATTGATAGAAAAAGATGTGAGATCAATCTTCTCTATGATCGGAAGCAATCTGAACAGGTTCTTAATGTTATTAAGTCTAGGGAACGAGAGTTAGAAAGCCTCCTCTCTAAGGAGGAATTATACTGGAAACAGCGGTCGAGGGTCGATTGGCTACTCGCAGGGGATAAGAACTCTAAATTTTTTCACAGAAGAGCGACGGCCAGAAAGAAGAAGAATCAGATTAGCTCATTGCTGGATAGTAGAGGGGTCAGTAGGGAGTCAGAGCAGGGCATGTCCAGTGTGGTTTTTGATTACTTCTCAGACTTGTTTAGGTCTATCCAGCCATCATCCTCCGATTTCTCTACTGCCTCATCTTTTCTTGAACGTAAAGTTGATGCCCAAATGGCAGGCAGACTTGGAGAGGCCTTCACTCGAGCTGAGGTACAGTTCTGCAGTTTTCGAAATGGGTCCAAATAAGGCCCCTGGCCCAGATGGCTTCCATGCTCTCTTCTTTCAGAAATTTTGGAATGTGGTTGGTGAGGATGTTTCTAGTGTGTGCCTTAAAGTTCTTAATGGTGGATGCTCAATCGAGGAGTTCAATGCCACTAATGTTGTCCTGATTCCAAAGGTTAAAAACCCGGAGCGTATGACCGATTTCAGACCCATTAGTCTTTGCAGTGTTATTTATAAGACTGTCTCAAAGGTTATGGCAAATAGGTTGAAAGAAATTCTGCCCTTCATTATATCTTCGGAGCAGAGTGCTTTTATACCAGGGCGGTTAATTTTTGATAATATTATGGTTGCTTTTGAGCTTCTCCACTCTATCAAGAAACAGAAAAAGGGTAAAAGAGGGTATGCAGCTATTAAACTGGATATGAGTAAGGCTTACGACCGTGTAGAGTGGGGCTTCTTGGAGTTCATTATGGAGAAGTTAGGGTTTCCTAATCACTTTAGAGCCCTTGTTATGGACTGTGTGTCGACCTCCAAGCTTTCCTTCCTGGTAAATGGGAAGTTTGTGGGGGAAGTTACTCCGCAAAGAGGGCTAAGGCAGGGGTGCCCTCTGTCTCCTTATCTCTTCCTTCTCTGTGCAGAAGCTCTTTCTACTCTTATCAAAGGCAACGAATCTAATGGACAATCTTTGGGTATGAGATGTTGTCGCGGGAGCCCTCTAGTGAGTCATTTATTTTTTGCAGATGACAGTATCGTTTTTTGCAGGGCTTCAGTTCAGAATTGTGAGAAGTTGAAACAGATCATAAATGTCTATGAGAAAGCCTCTGGCCAGCGAATTAATCTGCAAAAGTCTAACATCACTTTTAGCCCAAATGTGAATGATGACTGCAGCGCTAGTATCTTGAATTGCCTGGGTCTAGTTAATGCCCAAGCCCATGATAAATATCTTGGCCTTCCAACCATGGTGGGTAAAAATAAACGGAAAACCTTTAGTGATATTAAGGAGAGAGTCTGGCTGTAAGATCAGAGGGTGGAAAGGCAATCTCTTCTCGATGGGCGGGAAAGAAGTTCTTATCAAAGCAGTGGTGCAAGCTATTCCTACCTTCACTATGAGTATCTTACAGTTGCCTTCTGTTCTGTGTAATGAGCTGTGCTCCATGATTATGGGCTTTTAGTGGGGTGCCTCTGATGGTAATAAGAAAATTTCCTGGGTCTCTAGAGATAAGTTGTGCTCTCCGAAAATATACGGGGGGCTTGGTTTTAAAGATTTATCTCTTTTTAACCAAGCTCTTCTTGGCAAGCAGGCATGGAGAATTGTTATGAATAAAGACTCGTTGGTATCTAGAGTTCTTAAGGCAAAGTATTTCAGGCAGGAGGATTTCTTATTTGTCTCGCTGAAGCAGGGGAGCTCTCATCTCTGGAGGAGTTTGGTTTGGGGTAGGAGTCTTCTTCTTAAGGGCCTTCGTTGGAGGGTTGGTAATGGTAAGGATATCAGGACTTTTCAGGACCCTTGGATACCAAGGGCGTCCACCTTCAAACCCTTCTCGATTGCTCCTGTGGAAGATTTTAAGGTCGCATTCTCTCATTTCCCCTTCTTCCCATTCTTGGGATTTGGCTAAGCTTGATCAGGTCTTTGTGGCAGCGGATAGGGATTCTATTCTGGAAATTCCCCTGAGTTTAGGTGATTGTGTTGATTTCTTAATCTGGCATTTTGATAAGAATGGAGAGTATTCTGTGAAGAGCGGATATAGAGTTACAGCGCAGGAAAAACTCTCCCTTACAGGTTCCTCCTCGAGTCCGGATTCGAAATGATGGCTTGCACTTTGGAATCTCAACATTCCCCCTAAAATCAAAATCTTCATTTGGAGAGTTTGTCACAATGTCATCTCGTCCCTTTGTAATCTTTGTTCTAGGAAGATTGTGGTTGACCCGTGTTGTTCTAGATGTGGTGATGCTCTCGAGAGCTCAGCCCATGCCCCTTTTTGGTGTAGCTCCGTGCGCCCTATTTGGGAGTCCACTGTTTTCTGGGATGTCCTCAATTTGCAGCGCCATATTTCTTGTTTTGACTTAATTTTGTGGGTTTTTGTTAGGGCCAAGAGAGCAGAGTTCGAGGAATTCTGTATGATCCTGTGGGGGGTTTGGTCTGAAAGGAATGTCGTGTTTCATTCTAAATCCCCCAGGGTTAGTGCTGATTTGGTTTCTTGGTCTCTTTCTTTGCTTCGTGAATTTCAGAGCACCCAGAAGGATCTTTGGCTCTCCTCCCCCGCCCCCCAGGAAGCCTTGTTCTGCTTCGTGGTCGCCTCCTCTTGCAGGCTCCCTAAAGTTGAATACCAATGCTGCAGTGAAGTCTGGCTTTTCTGTAATGGGCTCTGGTACTGTGATGCGTGATTCTCAGGGCAAGGTTGTTGCAGCTTCTGCTAAGCCCCTATTGGGGTTCTTTCCTGCTGAGCTTGGCGAGCTGCTGGCGCTGCGAGAGGGGTTACTGGTGGCTAAGGAGTTGAGCCTGATTATTGAGTAGGTTGAGTTAGATGCTGCTACTGTTGTGGCTAAGGTTTTTAACTCTTGTCCTAGTTCCTTTATGGACCCTATTGTTTCTGATATCAAGGCTCTTTTTAGGGCTGTGAGAGTTTCCAACTGTCATGTCATTCCTCGTTCAAGGAATGGAATGGCACATTCTCTTGCTTCCCTTGCCTTTTCCTCTAAGGAGGAATTTTGTTGGTTCAATCCTGAACCTAGCTTTCTTGTTGATTTTCTGTAATAGAAGTTTTGTTGAAATCAAAAAAAAAAAAAAAAAAAACCTTTGTGACAATAAAGTTCGCAATCTTTTTTTGTTAAAGGTAAAAGAAATAGTTTAAAGGTGTTTACGTAGATATAACCAAATGATTGTCTTTCGAGATGAACAAATGATATAACTATCTAATTTAAATATTGGCCAGTAGAAAAGATGGAGGACACTAGCGAAATAATAAGAATTATAACATGTAAAACTAAATTTGAGGTATCGAGTTGCATGTATAATACTAAATGTTTAATGTAAGTCGTCGACAGATGAATCAAGGAAAATTTCAAATGGCCAAGATGGAAGTGCTTGATTGAAATTGAAAGCATGTCAAGTAAAGGTTTGAACTTGGCTGAAGTCGCACATTGTAACTAGGTTGTATTGTTGTTTCTACTTTTAAGTTTAGGAGTATTGGCGCGATTTTACTTTTGACAAATGAAGTCACCATAAAGACAAAGGCATTAGGGAGTTGTGACTAGAAATTAGGGGTGGGCATCGGTCGGTTCGGTTCTTTTTTACTACGATCCAATAGAAACCGACAACTGATGGGTTTTCTAAAAAATGAACCGAACCAACTGCTACAATTCAAGTGAATCAAATTGGACCGATTTGGTTTAGTTCGGTTTGATCGGTTTGTGGGCCAGAAAGGGGAAGAAGATCTGCCATAGATCGAGTTTTGGATAGGATGAAAGAGAATGAACTGTTTCTCGGCGACATTGAAGGAGAAGGAACCGTTTCTGCGGGCAAAGAGACAGCTCAAGCTTCACGGGTCCCTCGAATTCTCACATCTCAATTAATTACAAACAAAATAAAAATAATTTCACATAACACAAGAAGCAGAAATAATAAAAGAAAAAAAATACACTTTCAAAAAACAGTTTTTGTTGTCAAAACCACAACTACATACAATGGCAGTTAAGTCTTCGACTCACTCCACGTCTCCACTAAACCATCCTCTACCACCTCACTTACCTCTCCCTTTCTTCAATCGAAACTCATACAGACCCGTTTCTTCCAACAAAGCTCCGAGTCCGAAAGTTCTCTTTGTGACTGAAAATCCAGAGAAGTGAAAAGTCGAAGGCTTTGGTATAGTAAGTGAAACTAAAAATCGAGAGAGAGAAATCAGAGAAGTGAAAAGTGAGAGAGGAATCACGAGAAGGGGAGTCTGGAAACTGTGAAGAGTGAGTGAAAGTGTGACACTGAGAATAGAGAAATAGAAATCAGACAAGTGAAAAGTTGAACTTAAAGGCTAGAAACTGTGTGTGAACAGTGAAGAATGAAGATAGGGTTTTCTTTTTTCTTTATAGACAATCGGTTTTTGGTTCGGCTTGTCGGTTTGGATTTTCAAATCGAGCACCGAACCAATTATTTCGATTTTGAAAAAAACTAACCGAACTGAATAAAATGAAAGTAGTGAATCGGTCCAAAACTGGTTGGATCGGTTGGGTCCACCAGTTTGGTTCTGTTGGCCGGTTTTTTGCCCACCCCTACTAGAAATAATGGTTTTAAAGACATACATGTAAAGAATATAACCTATATTTTATGATAGTTTTTTGGTGACTGCAAAACGACTCATGTATTGTTTTATCAAGTGGGAGACAAAAGAATATGATTTAACATTGCATAAGGACACGTAGAGGATTTTGGTATGTTAGGATGCAACCATTAAAAAAAAGAGGGTTTCCATCGCCGCTAAATCCACGGTAAAATCTACAGTAAAAAGAGTTTTGCTACAAATTTACTACGGATTTAAAGCGTTATAAACACGACCGCGATAAAAAATTTTGCTGCGGAACCATCCATGATAAAAAGGATTTTTGCCACGGCAAACTATACGCGGCAAAAAGATTATTGCAAATGTTTAATATTTGTCATGCCAAATTGTTCGTGGCAAAAGGGCTTTTACCACGGCAAACTACCATGACAAATGAACTGGTGCACATTTTTATTATCTACTCCAATTTCACTAATTAAATTGTTTTAAATCTGAATAATAAATCAAAATCTATATAACTCTTAAAAGATTAAAAATATTGCTTAAAAAGAATATAACAAGTTGCAAATTATATTAGAAAACAATATAATCTTTATTATTAATAACAAGAATTTTAACTTGAATACAGAAAGCATAATAAAAGAAATTAGACATTGATCCTCACTATTGAAATGACACTCATATGATCTAAACACAAAAAAAAAAAAAAAAAAAAAAAATTCTACAAAATTTATTGGTAGACATACACCAGTTGGCCCAAAGAAGCCTCAACTTAAACCCCTCTCTCCACTAATCTCTTGGACTGTGAGGCTCCCCTCCATCACATTAGCCGTAGAGCTTCCTTCAATAAATGAAACTTATATTGTGAAAAACATTTGGTGCCAGATATCAAAGACAACCTAATCATATAAGAACTAACATCAACAATTCCCAAACTCAAACCGTGAATGAAACAGTGAATAAATGAAAGCAAATCATTAGCATGAAGATATTTATAGAAAAGCAAACAATTCCGAAAAGCTAACATGTATAATCAAACAGAATTACTCACTATGATGGTATGACATTGTGATCGCTGTGTTCAAGAGTTAATTAAAAATCAAAGTGATGTCCTATAACATAATATTTTAAAAACTAAGAAAGCCAGTATATTTATTCATATCTTATGTAAACCTATTTAACATGATCTCTTACTCCAGGCGACCCTATATTTTCTTATAGAATTACAAGAAATGTAATATAGAAAAGAGTTAATTACACTCAGTATCCTTGAGGTTTGTTCAATTATAGACAGAATCAATTTTTACGTTTATTGACAAATACCTCATCTGCCGTCAGTCAAATTCTGTCAAAAGTAACAGTTGATCATGTTTAACTGTTAAAAAGACCAAAATACCCCTACAATAATATTTAAAATTATTAATATTTACTAAATAAAAAAAATAAGTTTAGATCTGCACCATCCATCAAGATTGATGGACGGTGAAGACTTCAATCTGAATCTCTACCAAGAAAAAAAATTGAAGAACCCATCTTTGGGTTCTTCAAAACCTTCTTTTTGTTTTTGTTTTTGTTCTTAGTGGATAACCAATCTGGATATTATTTTTTATAATTGTTATTTTAAAAAAAAAATTAAAATAAATCATAACCATTCATCATCTTAAAGATGAAATAATGAGATTTTTTAAAAAATACTCTTGTGTATGTTAAGTTTGACTAAAGTTGACTAACGGTAGTGGAGGTTTTTATCAATAAATTTAAAAGTTAATTTCGTCTGTAATTAAGCAAACCTCAGGGTAATAACTGTTTATTACATATTACCCTTTCAAGCCTTGACTTCTAAGAGACAAATTTTGTCACTGATATTGCCCTTTCAAGCCTTGACTTCCAAGATTCTTATATATATATATATATATATATATATATATTCTTGATAGACAAGAAAGAAGTCAACAAAGGCAACTTAAATGACATCTAAAACTTTCCTAAAAAAAAAATGACATCTAAAACATTCAAAGAAAAGAAGAGAAACTTACATAGAACTCTCACATATAAGAACATCATGTCTTTGATTTCAGTTAAAGTTGACATGATAAGCATGTTAAAGAGTAGAGATTAAATACAGAAGTCAATCATCGTACAATTTTTGGACATGGAGATCACCATCATTTGAATCCATAGTGCAGATTACACCTGTCCAGTTTGATATACATAGATCTGTATTCATGCAATTGTTCAGATTCTTTCTAGAATCATTGAGTTTACGGCGGACTGCTTGCAAAGCATCAAGTGTAGTTCAAGAAAACATATATTTTCAAAGTGATTAGAATCCAATAACCAAAATACCAAATCGTAATTTGAATATTTTGATTTCAATTATTAACAAGTATAATATATAAGACCGTTATGAAGTACAAAAGCAAAGAGAAATCAACCTTCTGATGGATGAGTGATCTCTCTTATCTGTCCAAAAGTAAGTAGGAAAAAGCAACATGACGATAAAGTAAGAATAATCCCAATTAGATAAACTCTCTGTCAAGCCATCTGTGAAATAGAATTCAACACATTCATATCAAAGGGTGTAAATTTACTATACAGTATACCTCAAGCTTCTACTATCATCTGTAAAGTGCTACTCTTCCTTCCTTTCTACTTCTAGTGCAGTCTCATTACGACATGTGAAAGGGTAAATGGTAGATTATACTGCAACCACATTTAAGAAAGAAAACATTTTTTTTTTAAAAAGCCATTACTTAAAAGATTGCCCAAAATCTAAATTAGGTAAAGACTTTGTTGACACTAATCAGTCATTAAAGATCCCACCTCTGCAACTTCAACTGAAACACCCTTTTTTACTTGAAAGTGTTCGTCATTAAATTGAATCCTTTTGTTCAACTTTTCCATCAGTAACAAAACCTGATTCAGAATACAATAGAAAGAAAATCATTAATCGTGTAATTGTCTACAATAGAGGACTCCAGAAATTTTATATATCCATGTACTACATACTCTGTTTTATACTAAAATGATACAAAATTCGAATTACAGACAAACTTTTCTTTAATTCCATCTAACGCCATACACGCTATATTTTACATTTACTGAACTTTTCCACGTTACATTTTAATAGGTTTTACATCAACTCTTAGTGTGAATTTTTTTGGAAATTCAAAAAAATTAAAAGTTTTCATATTATTAGGGTTATTTATGTAATTATACAGCCGATTTATTTAGGGATTCTTTTTATAATTATTTAGGGTTACTATATATAATTTTTTGAATATGGATTGAAATAAAATATTTATATTGGTCACTAATAATTATGTTGAAAGATATGATTAAAAATAAATTTTAGTAAATTTAGGTGATTAATTTTAATAATTTATACTTATAAATACGTAGTTAAAAAACTTTAATATATATTTAGGGTCATTTTTAAAAAAAAATCACTGTATATTATTAATAGTATGTAAGTTTTTCTTTTTAATTAAAAAATAAAACACTTTTCTTTATTTGACCATCAATAATGGCAATTCTCGAACCTTCCATTGACAAAATGTAACACGACAGCTGTATTGTATTGTCCATGCCAAGTTTTTTAAGACTTTTCATTCATTTTTTATTTACAGGAGACTTTATTGGTCAGAGACTCACCCTGTCCCTAATTTGACTATATTAACCTCTAGAATCATTTTAACATTTTGTTATTCTCCAATCAATTGATATGCGGCTAACGCGTAACTTGTAAGGATATAAAATATAATTTTATTTTACATTCATTATTTGAGTATTCAAAATTTCGAAATTTCATCACGACAATTATTTTAATATCTAAAATTGTATTTATTAAATTTAAAATATAATTTAGAAAATAAATGGATAATTTTGAATCGCAAAATATTTTCAATGACATATGGAGATCTATAAATAGATATTTCATGTTTTTTGATTTTGAACGAAATAATATTGAAGTTATTTAAGGTTAACTAATTTACCATTGACTTATTTAAAGTTAGAATAATGGTAATATTTATATTTTCGTTTAATTATTATGTATATGAATTGATTTTTATTTTTTCGAAGGAGCAATGAGCCGCTAAGAAAAATATTTTAAATACAAAGAAAAAGAATGTCATCTCATTAAGGGCTATCTTGTTAGGTGGAATTGATATGAAAATAGACTATTCTCAGTTCAATCTCATGATTGATAGCTGTATAAAATTTTCCATACAACTGTCGAAGTGGGACAATTTGTCTCGCTGAGGATCGGATAATTTATCTCGCCTCACAGCTTGGGAAAATTTATCCCAAGCTGTTTTATCTTTATTTTTTAATAAATATAATAATTTTATTAAATTATTATTAAAAAAATTATATTTTTTAATATTAAAATGAATATCAATATTATTTTTTAAAATTAATTATAAATAGTTGTATTTATTTTAAAAAATAGTATAAATATTTTATTTTAAAAAAATTTAATCAAATTTAATTTAAATAATTTATTTTTATTATTAATTTAAAATAATTTCATTTCACTGTAAAATTAATTTAATCTAATTTTAATCTAACAAATCTCACACTATATAAAACATAAAACACAATAAATTTTTTGTTCAATCTAAGCTTGGCAAAATGAGGGTCCAAACCCAGACGGCATGTAAACTCTCAAAAAATTCATAAATTTTAAAAGGGCTCAAACCCAACCTTAAACCCTCTATATGGCCTTACGGTGCGGGTTTAAACCCGACCCGTAAAATATGAGAATTTTATCCAATTCTCATTTTTATTATTTTTAATTTTTTTAAAACTATTTTTTTTAACGCTCCTTTTGATTGAAATGTCCACTTTTGAGTTTGTGCTCTTACCAATTACCACCCAGGCCCAGTTCCACTTATTATTTTTTATTCAGGGGTTATTTTTTTAAACTTTTTTTTTTTGACAAATTAAACTAATTTTGACAATCTCCTCCTCCAAAATCTGATGGGTCGCCTCCAAATCCGTCCACCGAATAGCTCCATCCTCCCTCACCAATCCCTCGAAGACCTGCTCTTCGATGCAGCCCACCTCGCCAATTCTTCCGATGATGATGATGACTCGAGCAAAACCCAGCTTTCCAAACAAGACCATTCTCTTCGGGAAGATCGACTTGTTCAAACCCAACTCGGGCCAGGCCGTCACCATAGAAGAACACCACATCTGCGTCAGGTTCCACGAGGAGACGGGTTCGGATTATCGGGTCTGGGAGAGGCACGGGCATGTAATGCTTTTCGATGAGGAAAACGGGTACACGCCGGAGTATATATACTGGAACTATTTCGAGAGGTTGGAGGGGAAATAGCGATGTGGTGGCGATGTCCTTGTTGAGAAGGAGAAAGAAGATGAAAAAAAAGGAGGATCTTAGTGAAGATACGACAGCTGATTGAAAAAAAAAAAAAAAAAAACCAAAACAAATGTGAGAGGTTTTATGGTTGCGGGTTATTTGTGCCCGCATTTTAACCCGCAATTAATATAGGTTTAAAAAAAATCCTCATATTCGGGTTTTATATAAATACGGTTCAGGTTTATACCCGGACCGCATAATGCAGGTCTGGTTTGGGTCGAGCAAACTCGGACCGTTTTGCCATTCGTAGTTCTATCTCATACCATACCAAATAAGAGACACTACTATTTTTAGTCCAATTCGTATTGCACTAAATACATGACAGTACTAATGAGTTCAGTGCAATCCAATTCAATCCAAACTAATCCCATTTTATCTCATAAGGGTGCGTTTGGTGCTCGTGATTGGATTAGACTATTTTTATGAGATAAGATAGGATTATATTGGACTAATTATTACTATGATGCGTTTGGTGTGTAGTATGGATAGAATTAAAAATAGTATTGTCTCTTGTTTGGTATAGAATGAGATTGAATAAAATCAAATTTGATTAAATTAATTTTATGTAAAATAAAATTATTTTTAAATATTATAAATTAAATTAAAATTATTTAAAATAAATCTAAATAAAATTTAAATATGTTAAAATTAATTATAAGTAAAATATATTATATTAATTAATTAATATTAAAAAAAGTTAAAAGGGATTCAAAAATACCGGACTATCAAGTATTGTTAATTGTTCGGTGTTGTATTGGGTTGAACGCAAAATAATTGTGTTTAATGTTTAAGACAATGTAAAATTGATATATCAATTAATTTTTAAATAAAATAAAATTATATAATTTAATTTAATAAAATAAAATTATTTAAATTCAATTTTAATAAAAATAAAATTATTTAAATTAAAATTAATTTAGTTAAGAAATTGTTTAAATTAAATAAAATATTTAAAATTAATTAGTTAATTTTTAAATTAGTATTGAAATATATTATTTTTTAATGTTAGAATAAAATTTATTAAAGTATTTTAATATTATATATAAATAATTATAATAATAAGAAAAAAAAATTGTATTAAACAAGAAGTATGATGATGCAACTAATTAGTCCTGAATCCTGCCACAGCTGGACTAATTAGTGGCACCGGATTGGATTTTGTCCAATCCGGTGTCACAACCAAATAAATTATTAGATTGGAATTAGTCTAATTTCAGTTAAATTATAACCATCAAACAAGTCCTAAAAATAGTCCAATTGAATCTCGCGTACTAAATACATCCTAAAACTAACAAAATATAACCCACAAGTGGTTGGCTTTTACAATTTTAAAAAAGAAACTAGTCAAGCAAAACGATCAGTGGACTATCTTTAAGCATCATTATGTTTAATTTTTTTATGTTTATGAATGCGAAACCTCCCAGTCCCACCAATGAGTTGAGGAAAATTGTTGGTTGCAACTTGATTTCCTTTTCAGTTAATCCGAGAGCAATGGACTTTAAAACTTTGACAACGAAGACAACTGTGCCATCTTGTTTTGGAGCTGCTAATAGCATCTCCAACAATATTTATATTTTATCTCCATTTTTAGAGTTTTAAAAAGAATATTCTTCCAATAATTCAACTCTAAATTTTTTTTTCTTCCAACAACAAACTTTATTTCTATCTCTATTTTAAAAATATTTTATATTTTTATTATTTTTTTAATTTTATTGCTATAAATTAATTTTTATATCACTTTATTTTTACACTAAATTTTTATAAATATTATTTATAAATTATTTAAAATCTTTTTATTAAATTTGTAATATAATTTTATTAATTTATTATATAGTATTTTAATTTATAAATTATCATTTGGATGACCTTTTAAAATATTAATGTCTTGAGTGTTACGTATTTATATTTAATATTACTAGATTTGTTACTTTTTTTTGTCCTTTTTTTATTATCGTTATTGTAATGTTTTTATATCATTTTTATTCTTCATTTCAAATTTTAATATTAATGTGACTATCTCGGTCTTTATTTTATTATTAACTTATAATTATTATTATGTCTATAATATATAGTATTATTTATTTTAATACGAACTTATAATTATTAAAATGTCTATTATATATAGTATTGGCATAATAATTACTCAATTTTTTTAATGAAATAAATATTCAATATTAGTCTCATTTTAAAGATCTAGATGGGACCTTTGTAATGGTATAATTTTTATAGTTATATAATTTATAAATTATAAATTATTATACATTAAATAAATTTAATTAAAAAGGTCAAAAGGATATCAATGTCCAATATTTATTTATAACTATGGACATAAGGGTAAAATGAGAATATAAAAAGTTAAAAGTAATTTAAGAGTATGAAAAATGGTACTCCAAATGTGAGAGTATACTCTATTTTAAAGTATTGTTAGAGATGCTCTAAGAAGCTTAAAAAAAGGAAAAAAGAAAACAGAACCACGTGTTTCTTGAATCATACTTGACAATAAATTCTCTCAGTTTAATTTTATGACCACAGGCAATATCCACAACAATAGTTAAACTCATAAGGGGTAATTGCACGAATACCGTCGAATTTAAATCTAATTATACGTATATAGATATTTTATCAAAATTGATACAAATATCTTCAATATTTAGTAGTCAATAGTTAAAATTAATAGTTGACTCTTTTTTTCATTTAAGATCCATGCCTCTCATATATATTTTATTATTCATTATTTATTTATTTTACTTATTTAATAAAAAATTAATAAAAAAATCAATTTCTCTTCAATCAAATTTATTTATTTTAAGTGATGAAATTGAGTATTTGATGAATGGTGAAACTTTTATTTATTTATTTAAGTGCTGAAAATGAAGTTGGGTATTTGATGGGTGATGAAAATTTTATTTTATTTTTGTTTGATTTAAGTGATGAAAATGAAGTTGGGTATTTTGATGGATGATGAGATGAAATATTTTTTTATTCAATTGTAAGTGATGAAGATGAAGTTGGGTATTTGATGGATAATAAAAATTTTATTTTTTATTTTTATTTAATTTAAGTAATGAAGATAAAGTTAGGTATATAGTGGGTGATGATTAATGAGGATGAAGTTTTTTTTTTTTAATTTAATGAATTTAGTAGGTTGATAAAGTTGATAAAAGAGAAGACGAAGAAGAAGAAGATGAAAAGGATGATGAAAATAAATATGGAGATGATTTACTTTTTTTTAATTTTTTTATTAGTATTAATTTTATTTTAATTATCTAAATAATTTTAATTAATTTAATATTTAAAAGTTTATTTTATTCTTTGACCACTAATAGTAGGGGCTGTTTGTGTTAATTTAAATAAAAGATCCACATGCATACAATTAGGCATAAACTCGAAAGTTATTTGTGGAATTACCCCCACTCAATCTCATAATAAAAACAAGTTTGAATAGCTAAAGTGACTACCAAAATTGATAGTTCAAATGGAAAAAAATATAATCCTGACCACACAATTTAAAATGTATGAGTTTAGTACTCACCTGTTACACTTACATTGAGTAAATTTAATTTTTGGGAAAAATTCAATTGGGTCTCTAACATTTTTTAAAAAATTATTTTTTTACTTATCTTATATTCTTTTGCTCATTTGGTCCCTATATTATTAGAAATGAATTAAATTGGTCTCTTCAAATTTTTGATAATTAACCATTACAAAATCCGTAAAAAGTCTACTTTGTCCTTCATTAAATTAATAAATTAAAATTTTATCCTGTAAATTAAATTAAATAAAATTTAGTACATATAAATATTTAATAAAATATAATCTAAACTATAAAACATAAAAAAAATTATAAAATATTTTTTAAAAATAAGTTAAATTACTTTATTTAATTAAAAAAGTTAAAAAAAAGTTACTAGAAAAGAAGGGAAGAAAAAAAAACATTTATATGATTTTTTGAACCTTTTTAATAAAAGTAATTTAATTTAAATTTTTAAATATTTTATACAATTTTTTATTTATAGTTTAGCTTATATGATTTTATTAAATATTTTTTGTTTACTAATTTTTTATTTAATGTAATTCAAAGGATAAATTTTTTTAATTTTTTAATTTAATGAAGGGTAAAATATAACCGTAAAAAATTTAGTCGTAGGGACCAACTTGAACCATTTATGATAATTTAGGGACCAAACGAACTAAAAAAATGAAAATAAGTAAAAATATAATTTTTCTTGCACATTCAAAAGTAGTAAAGTGGTTGATCGCTCCCTCTTTTTCATATTTTTCTGCACATCTACCAGTATTAAAGTGGTTGAACACTTCCTCATTCATTTCTGTTATAGGGGTTCCAGTTTTACCTTTTATCTATTAAATCGTAAAGTATGTATAAAAATTATCATTCCGAGTAGAGTTTGTAACATTTGATTTCTTCGCTCTTAATAGATCTTGATCTAATTTTTTTTTAGTGTTGGATGTAAAAAAAAAAAAAAAAACTTCTGACTTTTTCTCAATTTATAACTGCGTGTGACTTTATATTTAGTGGTGGCAAAATCATTGTTATTTGTGATGTGGAGGGCCTGCACGTTGGTGGGGGTGTTCAAGCTCAGGAGTAGAGCTGTAGAGACAGAGAATAATATCTGGGAAGATACAATTATACAAAACGCAACGTTTCAAATTATCACCCTTTTTGCTCGCCACGTGGCACCGCGTTTTCCTTCTCTCTCGCGTCGGCGTTTACCAGTCTCTCACACTTCTGATTTCAACCATTACAATACGACTTTTGTCTTTCCAACTCTTCTATCTATTTATCTAGACATCCACTTTTTCTTTTACTTTCTCGAGAAATTTGCCGAGAAACTATACAGCGTAGCGAATCTCGTTTTAACCGGAGATAAGTTCATCAACTTTCATTGCTGTTTGTTGTCGAATTTAGATGGATTTAGCTCTCTATGCATCACATACCTCGATTCTTCACTCATAGGGAAAAAAAGGCCGCCGGAACGGCCATGGACCCGAGGAAGACTAGGCGAAAACCTCGGCTCGAGCGCCGCAATGCGGCCAAGTACATTGACTATGATGCGACTTCATCATCTTCGTCGCTCGATGACTCATCGTCTTCGTCTTCGCTAATGACGCGATCGCTCGACTTATCAGACAAAACGAGCTTCCGTATCGAAGGAATCGATGGAGAATTCGAGCGAATCTGTCGGAGCCTAGGTTTGTCAGGTCCCGAGGATTTCGCGATCCCGACGGCGGCGTGGGAGTCTCGGAAGATCAGGTCTTCTTCGGATCTTTTACCGAGGTCAAGATTGAACCATCTAGAGAGTCCGAGAGAAACGGAGAGAGAGAGTGAAGGGATAGGAGTTAGTGAGTTGTGTGATAGGGTTTTGGATGCTGTTAGAATTAGGGATGGAACTGAGTTGACTCGGAACGAGATGGCTGAATTAAGAGCTCAGCCAGGTGAACCTTCTTGTAATATTACTGCTGGTGATGATGGAGGAGGATCACGATCAGTTAAGGAGGGTATTGTGTTGAGTCGGGGCGAGTTGGACAAATTAAATGCGTGTTGTATTTCCAGTAATCATACTGGAGGAATTAAAGGGGTCAGGCCGCCGGTATTAAAACCGCCGCCAGCGATGACGCTACCGGTGGTAGATAGCACGAGCACGACGTGGGACATATTTAGAGATTTTGGACCTAAGGATGAAAGAACGCCATCTGTTATCGGAGTTTTTAGTTCATCTGAAGATGAAGAAGAAGAAGAACGAGAAGTTGTGAGGGCAACAATTAGGACCCAAGAGTATGTTGTGTTATCAGAGTCGTGTTCATTCACGACTTCCAATGATGATGATTCTTCAAGTACAACTACTGAACCAATGTCAAATATTTCACCCAATGGGAGGTTTAAGAAGAATATAACCTATTGGGAGAAGGGTGAGCTTCTGGGGCGTGGATCTTTTGGATCGGTCTATGAAGGGATTTCTGAGTAAGTGCTTAAACCTTTATGATTTTGGTTTAGTTTCGTCTGCTTGGAAACTTTAAAGTATTTATGCTCTGATTCTTTAATTTATCTTGTTTATGATATTTTGTTGTATGGAACCTGTTGATAGGAATTAGGAACTTTTTGCCCCCTTTTAACGTGTGAAAATTGTTCTGAGAACTCGACCCTAAACTCCTCAGATTTATTGATTAAAGTTTTAGTACCCTAAGTAATGTTATTATAGTAGATCAAAATTGTGAGTGGACATAAAGAAACTTGGTTGGTTTTTGTGGTTGCCTTTGGAAGGATTTGAGTGAAACTTTAAGTCACAAGAGTGTGAGAAAGATGCATATGTGAAGCTCAAAGCTGATAATATCTACTTGGTGGATTTGGGCTCTTACAGAAGGTATCAAAGTGGGCTCGCTACCTGATGTAGCATGATGCGAGGCCTGAAAGGGGAAGATTGTCACATCCCACATTCGCTAGCGAGTGAGGTCCAAGACTTGTATATAAGCCTTGGTCTTAAGTAGACACGTTTTGGTTCATGGGTCAAGGACGCTTGCATGAACATGGTCGAAAGCAAATCCGTTAGGGTGAAGGACACGTGCATCAAGTCCAAAGCGAACAATATCTACGTGGTGGGCCTTAGTATGTTACACATACAGTGTATGAAATGGTAGTTCGAAAATTTGACCCTAATCGATGGATTTAATCTAATTGTGATTTTTTATTTTACACTATGTTTTGAAATTATAGACACAAAATGGACAAATGAAATAAAGTTGCAAATATTTATCTGCTTGGAAGATTAAGGTGAATTAAGAGAGACGTCCATTTCCCTTATCTGGTGTTTATGGGGCAAGGAGAACTAGAAGATCAACTTCTTATTCTGCGAGTTTCATTTATTTAAAAGAATCTGACAACTGTCAATATAATATGTTTGAAGTACGCTTACATTATTGTAAACATGACAGGGCTGTTGTTTGAAGTACTTCTTATTATTCACAGGTCTGTTGTTGTTTTGGTTTATAAATATGACGGTTTGAAATTCAGAGGAAGGTGAAAAAGAAAGAAGAGAACAGGGCTAAATTGATATTTCTTCTCAATGTAATATGTTTGAAGTATGCTTAATTTTTTATACTTTCTAAGGAGGATTTAAATCATTTGAAATCATTCTTATCCTCATAATCAATGTTATATTGTATTTATTATCTCTAAAAAACATTTATGAATAAATTATTATTAGTTGCTTATTGTAGAAAAATCATTTTCAATTATTCCCTTATATACACGTGCATTACTTCTTGAGTGGATAAAGGCATACTTGTTATCAGGGAACTCTTGTTGTGAGGTGAATTTGCTTGCCGCCTTTACATATTCAGTTCTCATTGCTCCAGTGGTTTAGCTGTTAACTTCTTTACTTATGTGAGTATGGATGTGTACCTGGGTATCCACAATCACAAACGAGAGAGGAAAACACAACCAATTTGTCTGAGTCTTTATTCGTTTCTATTGTTCTATGTTATACCTTTTCAAAAAAAAATATTCTAAATATTCTTCTTTAATGAATCTATTATAACCTTTGAACTCTCTCTCTCTCTTGCTAATATGATATTCTTCCTTTTCCTATGAATTCCAACTACCATTTTACTTGATGAAAGTTGATGCTAATAGGAAGTTCTTGAAGTAAACTGTTACGCACTTTATGATGATATTAAGTAGGGTCATGAACTTGTGGATTTGGAATGAAAAGACTTGTTTTCCTGTAACTTCCATTATTTTATTACTAATTTTGCATTTACTTTCCTGCAGTGATGGATTCTTTTTTGCTGTGAAGGAAGTTTCATTGCTTGATCAAGGCAGCCAGGGAAAGCAGAGTATTTACCAACTTGAGCAGGTGAGACAGGCCGCTAACTTTTCCTGTTATAATAGTTTGATTCTCCATAAATGTATTGGTTGCTATTTTATGCAATCAGTTGTTAAATTATACAGGGCCAATATAATATCTTTTGTTCTTATTTGTGCTTATCTTTGCAGGAGATTGCTCTTTTAAGTCAGTTTGAACATGAAAATATTGTCCAGTATTATGGAACAGACAAGGTATTATGTTGTTGCTTTTCATTTGGCTATAGGCTCGTACTGCTTTCATATTCTTCAATTATGAACATGATTGACGATGGTGTTGAAAAGATGGACTAGTCTGTTCATTACCTATATACACACACGTTTCACAGAAGTTCATTTTTAATATCTTTGCCATTTTTCTCTCCATTTAGTGAACACATCATAGATAAGATTTGATAGGATATCAGTAAGCCCTATTTGAGAAGGTTAAGATTACTCATTCACTTGGCTTCTCACCAAAAACAAAAAGGAAAAAAGAAGATTACCTAGTCACTTGGCAAAGTAAATTGCATACCTTTGTTAGGCACATGTGTTACTTTTGCTAATCACAAGACATTGGGCCACATGGGCAAAGCTCAGTATAAAAAGTTTGTGAAAAATTAGTCATTTCTTCCTTTGAAAAAAACATTTTATCATCACTATCTTATAGGTAAATTTGAGTTTATTAGCTTTTTGAGTTTCTTAGACACTTTTACTTTGAATATCTTGTATAAAAACCGCCGCTGATGGGTAGACAATGAGAATCACTGGGAATTTCTCAACAACTATGATACATTTCTGTGAATTGAGAACTAATTCCATCAAGGCTCTGTAAATGAGAATCACTAGGAATTTCTCCACAACTATTATACGGTTCATGCATTTGTAATTATTTTCTTGTGTCTACATGTCCGGGTGTTAGTTAAGTAATCGTTCAGAAATTGACCGAGTTTCCTTCTTTAAAAATATTAGGAATATTGTTTCTAAAAAAAAAAATATTAGGAATATATAAATAGAGAAAATGGGCCTAATTAGCACCATTTGGGCCTTGTTTTTTGTCTCTGTCACAAACTTACAAACTTGAGTTTTTTTAGCACCGAAGTAAATGAACTAACAAAAATGCCCTCTATTTCACTTTCCCTCATCTTCTTGCTTATTTCTCTTTCTCTCACCTTTATTGTTAATTTTTTCTCGTGTTCTCTCTCTACAAAATTCCCTTTTTTTTCTAAATTTATACAAAATACTTTTCCACTTCTTGGGTAGTTGAAGAATCTCATTGTTGAAGACTTTGAGAAGCATTCATATTGAAACTGGTGGAACACACTCAATTCTTGAAAATTTTAAATTTAGGTTTGATGTGTTCTGGTAGCATTTTTGTAGATCAAAAGCTAAAACTTTATATGTAAACGAAAAAAACACACGCATTAACATGGCAAAATATTTAGTTTAAACCCATAATATTAAGCCTAGACTTATTTCTAGATTTTTATTTCCTTTTTTTTCTTTTAGACCAATTTTCTCGTGTATTTTTTTTATTTCCAGATCTATGTTATCTCACTTCTTTTGTTTTGGTTTCTAAATTCATTTGATCTATTTTCTTCTAGTTCTAGTTTTTAGATCGACTTTCTCTCTCTCAATTTTTTTTAATTGAAAGTTGTTAGTCTTGGAAAGAATCAAAGAGAAGGGTATTTTTGTCCAAATTCAAAACTTCATTTTAGGTGCTATAAAAAATCAGATTATTAAGTTGGTGACAGTTACACAAGAAAAGCACCAATAGGTGCTATAAATTTTAAAAACCTATATAATATATCTTTTCTTTAATACAATTTTATAAGATAAAAAGAAAGGAATATATAATATGAAAATCAGATGATATATCAGGTCACCTCACGCCTTATAGATTGCCTGACTGGTTTTTATAGCTTAATAACCTCAAGCAGAACAACAGTACTCTTTTTTTTCAAATCTTTCTCATTAATTTATTCTTTTTTGTTCTGTTATGTTTTTCGCAGGATGAATCAAAACTATACATTTTTCTTGAGCTTGTAACTAAAGGCTCCCTTCAAAATCTCTATCAAAGGTACAATCTCAGAGATTCCCAGGTCTCTGCATATACAAGACAGATTCTGCATGGTTTGAAGTATCTTCATGACCGGAATGTAGTTCACAGGTAATAACTTAGATATAGTATGTATTATATATTTACAGTTGATCTCACCAGATTGTGAATTTCTATTGTGCTTGGAGCATGTTTTTATTATGTTCAATGTGCTTACCAATGAATTGCGTCATATGCTACTGTACAAGCTCCATGCTTATATTTACTTTTCTTGCCTGGGGAACTTCAATTCCTTAGCTTTTGGCCTTTGCTGCTGTATAGTCTGTGCTATCTTTTGATATTGTCTTCTGTAAAGACTTATTAAAGCATCACTGGTTGATTTACTAAAAGAACACTGCCTTTTAACACTCACTCTGCATCATATTTAATATAGTAAGTGCAATTTACTCTGCGGCTAGGAGCTATGATCTTCTACAAAGTTCAACTTGGCTTCTTATATGCATCCGTGCCTTTATCCGAGAGGCTATTTTATATGCTAAAGCATATTGTTGTTAGTGCTTTCCTTTTTTCCTATCAAAAGAATGGAACATGAGCGCTTTTGAATCAGAAAAAGAAAATGATGAGAGCATTACTAGGACTAGGAGATTGGAGATATTGAGGTTGAGAGAAGTACATTAGTTTGAGTTGTAATTTAAGTAAAATACCTTAGTTGAGTTTTAATTCTTTTTTAACTAGTTCTTTTGCTATTAGGTTTTTAGTGTTAGAATTGTATTAGGCCTATTTTATTTCCTATTTGCATTGTATTAGGATTTTTAGTTATTTAATTCCTATTAGGACTTTATTAGCCTATTTTATTTCTTTTAGTATTAGGACTCTATTAGCTATAAATAGCTCATTAGACTTTAGGTTTGTATTCATTGAAGAATAATTCAGATTATCAATACAATTGAGATATTTTCTCTACTTTCGGCTTTTCTAAGATTTTAGGAAGCTTGGGCTAGGGCAAGGGCTAATAACTCGAGTTCTAGATTTGTTTCGGTTTTTTCCGAGACCAAAACCTTGGGAATCGCTTGGGCTAGGGTTAGTTCTCCAACAAGAGCTAATTCTAGAAGTTTGATTAGTTGAATTCTTGACTAGTCAAATCAAAAACTCTCTAATCTTAGAATTCTATTTCTAGGGTTAGGGTTTCAATTTGGGGATTTGGAGAAATTTGATCTAAGTCCTCAACAATTTGGTGCTCTCGTTGAGAGAAATTGAGAGAATTTTTGCGATGACAACTGTTTCGACCTACAGGGCAGACCTAGAAGCCTTTAAAGCCAGACAACTAGCCTTTTTTACCAGAATGGACACTTGGTTGGCTAGGCAAACAAGAACCCGTGACAACAAATAGACACTGACGATTGTTCTGAACCACAAGATATGCATAGAAGCCTTGGAAACCAGACAACAAACCCTTGTGGCCAAAATAGACGCCTTGGAAGCAGGACAACGAGAATTGCAATCCGGGCAAACAAAGATCCTTGAAATGTTGGAACGTCTGGAGGGGAGGGTTGAGTGGTTGCCGAATAACAATAATTGGCTGCCGAACGTAAGGGGACAGTCGGTGGAACGAAAAGTCGTTCAGGAGACAGGACGAACTCATGAGATAAGACTACCACCTGTTGAGGCAGAGTGTGAGTTGGACGAGAAAGCCGAGGAACATGTCAGGGTTCCAGAAAATTAGGAGGTTGAAGTCAGGCCTAGTGAAACTGCCAATGTTGCATCCATTGCTAAGTTGCAAGCGAAATTGATGGTTGATGAAGCTGCTTGGGAAGGCTGTGAAGACATGGTGATGAGATTTCCGGATTTTACCCTTGAGGGCAAGGGCATTCTTGTAGGAAGAGGGAAGGATGAGAGCATTACTAGGACTAGGAGATTGGAGAGATTGAGGTTGAGAGAAGTACATTAGTTTGAGTTGTAATTCAAGTAAAATACCTTAGTTGAGTTTTAATTCTTTTTTAACTAGTTCTTTTGCTATTAGGTTTTTAGTATTAGAATTGTATTAGGTCTATTTTATTTCCTATTTGTATTGTATTAGGATTTTTAGTTATTTAATTCCTATTAGGACTCTATTAGGCTATTTTATTTCTTTTAGTATTAGGACTCTAAGTTTGTATTCATTGAAGAATAATTCAGATTACTAATAAAATTGAGATGTTTTCTCTATTCGGCTTTTCTTGGGATTTGCACTCGAGGATCGCTTGCGCTAGGGTTTGATTCTCTAACAAAGGGCTAATTCTAAAGATTTGTTTAGTGGAATTCTGTTTGACTAGTCAAATCAAAACAAATCGATCTAACCTTGGGAATTCGGTTTCTAGGGTTAGAGTTTCGAATTGGGGATTTGGGTATTTTGACCTAAGTCCTCAACAGAAAAAAAAAAAAAAAAGAATTCTAATTGTAGGACAGATGTTATACTTCTGCATCCTTGGGATCCACATTTCTAGCTGATTATAAATTTTAAGTTTTTGGATTATGACCCATTAATTTCTGATTTTTAATCATGCTAGTTTGGAGATTTTCCTTTTTCTTTCAATTATTTTCTTTATATTTATTTCTTTTTGTGCATTGACTTGCCATTCCAGATAAAAACTTTTTAACCAAAACTTATTCTAGCTCTATTCTATTCCCTTATATGATGTTTGTTTCAAGTAAATCTTGATTTGAAATGTAAAATTGCATAGTTCAATACACCAAATGCAAGAATGCTCACACAGTTTTATGTGTAATTTTTTCCTTAACCTCATCTCTTTGTTTCTTGTGTTGAAGGGATATTAAATGTGCAAATATACTGGTGGATGCCAGTGGATCCGTGAAACTTGCTGATTTTGGATTGGCAAAGGTTTTCTCTTGTTTTGGCAGATTTTGAGGGCCTTCTTGTTTTAGCTTCTTAAACGGTTGTGAACTTCAGCTAATCTTGCCTTCCGTGTTGATTTTCAGGCCACCAAATTGAATGATGTTAAATCTTGCAAGGGAACTGCATTCTGGATGGCCCCTGAGGTTTGTGCTTTTATTTTAGTCTTAACAGTTGAATAACCATATTTATCCAGATTATCAAATAATGACATTATGAAGCTTTGAGAAAATTTCGGCTTAAAGAATGTCAGCTTGTATGATTGTGTTATCAGTGGCATTTCTTATTATTGGTCAATGCATTTATGATACACTTTGAGGTTGTGCAATTACATTTTGATTTACACTACGTGATGTTGTTATGGCCTTGTCATTCGAGTTGGGTATTGCACAACTTTGAATGTGCTATCTTGGTTTGAGTGCTTTATTGGGAGCTGGCTATGTGGTATAACCAGCTTTGGACATGGAATAAGATAAACTTAACAAGAAGTTTCTCAAAGTAAGTTTCTAGCTTCTTGCCCTGCAGGACATTCTTTTATAGAAATGATTTAAATTGCTGATATCTCCTGTTTAGGGTGTAAAAGAGAGGGCATACCATTAAATAACAATTTGAAAATCTAAATTGACATTACAAAATGGAAATGTGAAGTTTCAATTAGGAATTATGGGTTCTGTAATAAAGTAGGCTGTTTATTATGAGGACCATCGCCTAGAATCTTTTATAGAAACAATTTAAATTGTTGATTTCTCCTGTGTGAAGGTGTAGAAGAGAGGGCATATCATTAAATAACAATTTGAAAAAGTTAATTTGACATTACAAACAGAAATATAACATTTCAATTAGGAATTATGGGTTGTGTAATAAAGTAGGCTGTTTATTATGAGGACCATATGCTAGAATCTTCTGCAATATAAAAGTAAAACCGTCAAAAAACATATATTTTTATTTTTGGGTTAGTTAGAATGCATTTAGTGAATTTTTTTTTTTCCCGCTGTCAAGCACTTCGGTGTAAATTTTACGGAGTACCTTAGAATAACGACTGAAATCGAATGGATTATTTTCAGTTTAACACCTGGGAATTGAATCAATTTCTATTAACCTGTGTATATTGATCTTATTGATGACTGAGTTACAAACTTGAGATTTTATAGTACTTGGGGTTATATCAACTAGTAGATTTAAATTTGAATCAACCAATGATAATAGTGCTGTTAAACTAGTGATAGTTTTATTTTATTTTATTTTTCCTCTTAATTTTTCTTCTAAAAAATGTATAATTATACAGAGGAATCCTGGTTTCTTAGCAAGTGTTTGATCTGCATATTCATAGAACAGTTATTTATTAATAAAAACAAGATATCAAGCATCTTGTTAAAATGCATTTGGTTGGGGTGTTTTAAGAAATACTCAAAAACAGTGTTGGGATGCAATTGCAAAAACAAGTTTTAATGTTAAGGCAATAAAAGTTGTTTTATGTGTTTTCTTGGATTGTGTTGAGGACCTAGGTCAAATTTCTCCAAATCCCCAAATTGAAACCCTAACCCTAGAAATATAATTCTAAGATTAGAGAGTTTTTGATTTGATTAATCGATTGTTCGACTAATCAAACCTCTAGAATTAGCCCTTGTTGGAGAACTAACCCTAACCCAAGCGATTCCCAAGGTTTTGGTCTCGGAAAAAGCCGAATAAATCTAGAACTTGGGTTATTAGCCCTTGAACTAGCCCAAGCTTCCTAAAACTTTAGAAAAGCCGAATAGAGAAAACTTTTATTGAATGAATACAAACCTAATCTATTTATAATAATTCAATAACCTAACCTAATCCTAATGGGAAACAAATAAAATAGAATCCTAACACAATTCTAATAGGAAATAACATTGAATCCTAATACATTTTGAATAGGCAATCAAATAGAATCCTAATAAAATATAAAAACCTAAAAAGGAAACATAATAAAACATAAAAAACTGCTGCCTGCCCAAGAGATTTCTGTCGCGTTCCAGTGAGTGGTGCGGCGATACCACGAGTCGCGACGGTGAGTCACGGTACTCACTGTTTTTGTTTTCAATTTTTATTTGAAAGCAATGGTCACGACACAAGTCGTAGTACTCTCTGTCCCGTGGCACCCTTCCTTTTCTCTTTCCTCCGAGTATGGACCTCATCAGATTGCTTCAAATATATTTTAAAGCTGCAATCTGTATCATAAATTTAGAAAAGTGTTTTTTGGATCACGAACCTAATACTCCCTTTTAAGTATTGGGCTGTTGATGGAGATGTCATTTTGCAAATATCAAAGTCCATGGTGGCCTACAATTTTTTCTTAAAAACAAATTGCATTAGATTGGGTTGAGTAGCATGAAGCTAATTTGTCGAATGGCCTAGTTGGTTCAATCTCTTGCAATGTAGCAAGAAGTCTAGTGATCGATGGGCACACTTTAATATTGTATAGAAACTTGGATCCTATAGCTTGATCAGCATTGAGTTACTTTATTAATATGTGTGGCTTTTCATCTTGTAATATACAGTGCTAGAAACTAGATCTTTTTAATGGTTTGATGGACTAATAGTTGATAATATTGTTATAGTTCAATTTTGTTGGAACCATTGTTTTTGAGTCTTTATTTTTAACTTTTCCCAACCTATTTTCTCTTCCTTTTACATCGTGGACTTGCCTGGCTTGGTAGTAAATAGATTAATGCTGCCTTTTGAAGCATACTTCTTTTATATGGTATTTTCTATGCCTGAAAATATATGACCTTGTGAGGTACTCTTTTATTGAATATACTGGCAATATTTCTATCCAAAGTGTCTGATTTCAACCGGTGCAAGTGCAGGTTGTTAACAATAAGAACCAAGGGTATGGACTTCCAGCCGATATATGGAGCCTCGGATGCACTGTGTTGGAGATGTTAACCCGTCAGATTCCATATTCCCATTTGGAATGTGTACGTGCCATTTTTTTTCAATTAACTTTTTTATTCTTATTGCTATTATCATTATGATGACGATGATAAAGAGATTTAAGGATTCGGAGTATGTATGCTTTTTATTGGTAGTTTTTTCTTTTGTTTTACATGCATTCTCATCGAATGCTATCTGTATCTACATATTTATTTACTAATTTAGTTTGAGCAAAATCCATGTGATTGATACAATTTGTCCTAAGGGTTTTTACTTCTTCAATAGCACGTTCAATTGTAAAATTGCATGACTCTTGCTTCTGGGTTTTTAACAGCTTCTTCTCTATTGTGACTGAACAGATGCAGGCATTATTTAAGATTGGGAAAGGTGTGCCACCAGATATTCCTGATATTCTCTCAAAGGATGCACGGGATTTTATCCTCAAATGCCTACAAACTAATCCGAGGGATCGTCGCACTGCTGCTCAGCTCTTAGACCATGCATTTGTGAAGAGGCCACTTCCTACTTTTTCAGGCTCACCATCGCCTCGTCTGGGCAAACGGAGTTGAAAAATTGAAAGCAATGGTGTTGTAACATCAAAAGACAATGAGCATATATGATTTCTGTATTCAATTCAAGTAGTCTCCTATTGCTGCGGTCCCTTAAAGAATGGAAAAGGAAAAGAAAAGAAAAGGTCCAGGCATGCATGCAAGTGGGCATTAAATCAGTGGAAACATGGGGTTTGCTCGTTTTCACATGGAGTCGTACAAGTTCTTTTTGTGCCTAAAAGTTTTTTGTGTGATGTAACTATGGCCATGATGATAAACGTTGGAGATTGGTATGTTAAGGAGGGCAATTGGTCATATCACTTGTGGTGCAGGATTGTCAATAGTAATATTTACAGTCTTACCTTCATTGAGCGCCATTTCAGTTCATCTAAGGTTAGTGACATTTTTACTCGCCGAAATCGTAGTACTTGAAGACAGCTTTCTGGATGATGAAGTTAGCACAAGCTTGCATCCTCAATTGATTTTAGTTGTTCAAACCAGAAGGCTGCATGCTTTTAGATAATTTAATTGATTCTCAAGCATTGCATGGGTCTAGTTGTCTAAGATGACGAGCATATTTAGGTGTTCTTACGTAGTTTCATTTACAGTGAGAGCGTAGTTTGGACTTATCAACTGGTTGTTCGATATAGCAATTATTGTTCTTCATTTTTATTTCAGTCCTATGATTTTTTTTTCTCAACGTGTGAAAGATTTTAGGGGCTATATTTGGGAGAAGTTGTAACAATCGGAAGCAGACTACTTGTGTATATATATCTCTGTATTGAATTAGTTGTCGCAGTTGCTAATTGTACATGTGTATTTCTCATTTCTTTTACTTGTTACTTTCCGTTGCAGTAGTATATGCTTGATCACTTCTGTCTCGTCCTAGGTTGCCCTTTTCCAATTAAGAAAAATGTTAAAAAGGCAGCAGTTACCATCATAAGTGCTCTTCTTCTCGTAACAAGTTTGCATTTGTCATGAAAAATATCTTTTACTTTTCAATATAATTACCAATCTGTTGTCCATTTAATACAAGAAACATTCAGTTATTATGATTCTATCAGAATGAGACAAGTCGAAAATTAATTCAGCGACAATTGCAGGTGGTAAAGAAAGTGACTCTCGTATTGGCCAAGGCAGTCGATTATCTTTAGCATATTCTCTTCAATGGTACATAATATAAGCGGAATCTGCCTGTATTTTACTTGGCTTCCATGATTAAGTTATTGAGTTATATGGGTAAATGTTTGTAATAAATATCTACATATGAGTCTGCGAAGAATATTATAAAAGCATCTTCAGATTGGACTCCACACCAAGAACACCCAAAAAAGAAAAAAAAAAAAAACAAAAAATCAAATCTTGTCTTCATTGCTAGAGATGAGCAATCTCCATCACTGGACTAGCGATGGAGGCTGCTGTGTCTCCAGCTATTGAGACGCAGTCTCCATCATTGAAGATGAAAGGGTCTCCAGTGATGGAGATTGGGTCATCTCCAACAATGGACATTGGGTCGTCTCCATTGTTGGAAATCCAGTGACCTCCATCGCTAGTTCAGCGACGGAGACAGTTCTCTTTCACTTGAGATTTGATTTTTTGTTTTTTGGTGTGGAGATCCAATCTCCATTCACAATAATTTATTTATATATTTTATTTTTTTAATTCTCTATTCACAATATATATATATATATATATATATATATATATATATATTTAAAAAATTCAATATGATTTCCACTGTCCATCAATTTTGATGGATGGTGGAGATCCATTTAAAATTTTTATTAATTTTTTTAAAATTTTTAATTAGAGGTAGTTAGGTCATTTTATCAATAAATCATGGTTAAACAGTTAGTTTTGACTGAGTCAACTAACGGTAGGTTACTAAGATGTAATTAAGGCTAAATTCACGATTTCATTATAATATGGCTAAACGTCAGGTACTTTATTACAATTTACCCTAATTTTAATATAAAAACACTTATATCCCAACTTTAATTATATATAAATCAAATTTATTACAATTGTTTTTCAATAATAATATTTAGGGGGATTATTAATTTGGTCCCTAACTTTTGGGAAATTATCAGTTTTTTAAATCAGTTTCATTTATTGGTATCCTTGAACCCTAATTTTTTGGAAATGTATCATTTTGGTCTCTATGACTAATTTTCTAACGGTCAAACCTCATAGCCCTTAACTCTATTTAAATGAATTAAAATTACAATTTTAACCTCAAATTTTTTTAAAAATTATTAATATTTAGAAGGGTAATATGGTCATTTCAGATTAATATTTGAAAAATAAAAATAATTTTTTTTAAATGAATCTCCACCGTTCATCAAAATTGATGGACAGTGGAGATTATATTAGAATTTTTTTAAAAAATAAAAAGTAAAAACTAAATATTTTTAAAACTGATTTCTACCGTCCATCAAGATTGATGGACGGTATAAATTATTTTGGAATTTTTTTTTAAAAAAAATAGAAAGTGAAAATTAAAAGAAAAATGAAATTATATTAGAAATCTTGGTAGAGATCCAGATTGGATCTCCACAAACATAAAAAAAAAAAGAAGAAAAAAACTAGAAAAAAGAAAAACGAAGAACACTCTGGCTTCTTCGTTCGAGTTCTTTGCTGCAGAACCCAGATGGGTTCTCTGTTGAAGAACCCGATCTGGGTTCTTCGACCCAAATTATTTGTTTTTTTTTTCTTTTTTTGGATGTTGGTAGAGGTCCAGATTGGATATCCACTAAGAACAAAAAATAAAATATAAAAAAAAATTTAATTTTTAATTTTTTTATAAAAATTCTGATATAATCTATACCGTCTAACAATCTTGATTAACGGTGGAGATCTAATTAATTTTTTTTTGAAAAAATATTTTAAATTTTTAACTAGGGATAGATATGTCATTTTACTAAAAAATTTACTATTGACCCATTGATAGGTTTAAAGACAAAAATACCCCTGGAATCGTTAAGTTTGACTAACGGTTGACTTACAGAAGGATCAAAATGATATATTTCCAAAAAGTTAGGGTTCAATGATACCAATAAACGACACTGATTTAAAAAATTGATAATTCCTCAAAAGTTAGAGACCAAAATGATAATCTCCATAATATTTAAAAACCTTAAATTTTTATATTTAAGAGAATTATAAAAAAATTTAGATATTTTGAATTTATTTTATTTTATATTAAACATAATTACTGTAGTGGAAAAATCAGTCAAGCCTAATTATCAGGCCAAAGAAAGTTTAAGTCCAAGTTAAACATCATAAGGCTCAAGGCCCAATGACATAAACTAGCCTTCTTCAAGGTCCAAGGATTGTTGAGACTCGTAAGTTGGATCCACATATGATCCAAGCTCATAGCCTAGCACTTTGAATGTTTAAAAGCTAGTGAAGAACCAAAAGAAAGGCTTACATGTCGACCCGAGTCTCGCATGTTGACATGTGAATGGTCGACCCGAGACCCGCATGTTGACCCTTGAACTGACGACCCGAGACCGGGCGAACTAAGACCCACATGTCGACTCATGAACGGTTAACCCGAGACCCGCATGTCTACCCAAGAACGGTCGAGCAGAGACCCGCATGTCTACCCATGAACGGTCGACCCGAGACCCGTATGTTAACGCATGAATGGTTGACCCGAGACCCGCATGTCGATCCGCGAACAGTCAACCCTAGACCGTAACCATCAGATTTCACATTTGAAGTCTGATGGACCAAGTCAAGGAGGCATTCAAATTCTCCTTGATTTGGGTCGAAAATCAAGGTAGAGTGATATACTCTCCTATGGGTGGATCAGACTCTATAAAAAGCAAACCCTCAGTTAGAGTGAGGGTTCACATTTTTCAACATTCAAAGCAGACTTTAGTCATTATAATATTGCACTATTCATCATCTCCCATCGCCAGGCGATTTTCGGCCAACTCTGACCGCCACGATCGCCGTTCACTCACAACGCTGATCAACACTCTTCCAAGACTCCGGTCATTGATGATCACATTTGGTATATATGAAGTATTTCTTAACTCCCTCTACGTTCTACATGTATTTATCTTTCAGTCTACTGACTAGACCGTCGGAGCGTGTTTGGCCGGTACCACCCCAGTGTCCCAAGCATCTTACGAGTCACGTGAACTCTAGTTTTACTGGTTGTAGTGCCCCGATTATCACACTACCATTTTCATGGACTACAATTTGGCGCCCATCGTAGGGCATAACGATCATTGAACGAGCAAAGTTAGAGCTCTACGTCTCTACGCTATGATGGCTGATGTAGATGCTGAAATCTACGTTTGATGACCAGGTGGTCTACGATGATTGAATAGGGGATGACAATCTGCAAAATAACAAAGAGAGTGTTGTGCTTTTGGGATACCGGGGTAGAGCCAGCCAAATAGCCTCCGATGCCCAAGTTAGATAATGAATCTAAAAGGGAAAAGACTAATGAAATGAATGCTACCCGAATCGTGTGTATGTCGAGTGGCATATGATGTTACGTCTAGCGGCATATGATGTTACGTCGAGTGTAGTAGTAAGCTTAGAGGAGACTATGTCGTGCGTAGCTGGTCTTATGGTTGCATCGTGCGCGAGTCTGATTGTTTGATAGTAGAGTGACGGCTTAGAGTAAAAATTGCTTGACCCCTAATAATGAAGTTATAGGGCTGTATTTATAGGGGTTGGCACTAGCCATTGCACCAGGATCACGTGAGGATATCGTGCTCCGATATATTAGAAATTCCTGTTATCTCGGAGCTTATTTGACTGGGCAAAGTTAATTGAGTCAACTGACTTAGTCAAGGTTTCACTGAGTCAGTTGCCTGGTGGCTACTGGGCCAGGTCGTGCGCCTGGGCTTGGCGTTTAGGTTTTAGGCAACAACTTTGGGCTTATTGCCCTGCTGGGCTTGTGTCGAGCGCTGAGCTTTATTTAACTTGCAGGGCCTGTCTTTGGGCCTATCGAGTGCTGGGCTTAGTTTTGTTGGTTGTTTTCAGTCATTTTGAGCTGTCTTTTGGGTCTAAGCCTTTTGGGCTATTTTGGACCACTACAGTTTGCCCCCTACTCTCTTAGTTTTTTTCTAAAACTTAGAGAGTAGTGCAGAGAGCTCGAAAAATAGACATTGTGTCGAGCTGATTTCAACGCCTGAGTTTGTTAAAGTCGTGCGGGTGATAATTGTCGACCACAACTTTTTTGCTTTACAGGCAATATGAAGTTTCGTTTGAGAGAGGTCGACATGGTCGACTAGAGCCTTTCAGATTTTAACAATGACTGTCTTCGTGCGATGGTGTTTAGAGTTTGGCACTCATCGACTACATGTCGTGTGAAGACATAGGTGCTTCATATGACATGGAAGGTAAAGCGTTTGATGTCAACCAGTAGAGGTCTTTATTGTTGTCCTTTCAATTGTCTGCATTGACAGCTAGGGCTAACGAGTAGCATTGATGGTTCACGTGGTTTGAGGAACGGCGGCATCTATAATATTGAGGCGTCTCATCATTTGTCGTCTGGGAGAGTTTGTGGCCAATCGCTAGGTGCCACGTGTCGCTAATACGGTGAGTGTTTGAGGCCTATTTAAATCAGGCTTCCCCTCATTTTTTCACTTTTTCGCTTTTGCATTTCTTCATTTTCTTTCTGTAGAGCGTAGCATCTTTTAGAGCTTGAGTTCTTCGTTTCTTGGCTATTTCTAGAGTGAGTTTTGGCCATTTTTCCTCGAAAATCTTCAAGGTATGTATTTCGAAATACTTTTCTTGAAAAGTTCTTCATTTTGTTTTTGTTTGAAAGTGCTTTTTCTCTATTTTTTGCGTACTACCTGATTTCGGCTCAACCCTACCGTCCGCACCTCATCACTGACCTTACAACTAACGATTGTGGATGGAAGGATAGATATTTCTTCGCACGGGGCGTGCTGGTCAAGGGCCCATTTGGGGGCAACGTCTACATCCACTTGACGTGGAATATCTCTGGTGGGATTTCGTTTAATGTCGGTGAGTTTTTGATTTTTTTTTTAATTGTTTTTCTAAGTCATGTTCTCCTTTTTTGTAGAGACTGTCACGGGCTCCAACATCCTCCCCAATCGAAACAACTAAGTGCGTACGTCGCGCATTTACGAGGCTGACCCAGTAGAAAGGAGTTGGACTGAAGCTGTTGAGTGAAGAAAACTTGAGGCTGAACCGTCTGTGAGCACATGTCGATCTCAATGCTAAAAGTACTCCCTTCCCTAAGTTAAAGCACTTAGTCACTTACGCTTGAGTCCGATACTATTTTGAATTGCATTGTGGAACTTGTTTCCTTACCCTTATCTCTAAGGTCGAGCGTAAATTCGCTTCAGATTCAATGTCAAACCTTTTTCCTAGAGTGTTGACTACTGACGAGGCTTTAGTGCATCTTCGTGAGAGGGCGAAGGCGTGTACTCAGAAGCGCAAGTAGTCGAGTGATCAGCAGAGTGTGGCCGATATGCTAAAAACTGGCCAGCCTTCGACACCTGCCCCTGCCTCGCCTCTAAGCTCCTCTGCAGCAAAAGATGCCTCCAAGAATGTCAAGAAGAAACAAAAGGTGACGGAGGATTCGAGCTCCGATGTCTAGATTACTCTCCCTGCTGGTGTCACCACCTTCGATGATTACGAGGCCTTGATTCAAGGTGCCGACCAGTTCTTCCTCCTGCGTGACGCCCAATACTTGAGGAACGCCGGGGTGTTAAACACCATTGACCAGGGGATCGTCAGTGCCTTCCAAGTAAGTTTTGCAAATTTTTATTCTTTATTTTTGAGCTTGACGTTATATGTTCCGATAACATTTTTTGCGTAGGCTTTTGAAATTCAGGTTTACTTGAAAAAAGTGTTCTCCAATTCCGCCTTACGTTTGAAGGAGAGTAAACAAAAGTGTTCTCTAAAGAAGGAACTCGACAAAATGAAGCTGGAGGATCTCCGAAGGAAAAAGATAGAGTGGGAGAAGGATGAGAGGCTCGGGGAGCTGGATAAACGTGTAGCCATGCTGGCGGCTAATGAAGACAGGCTCAAGTCGGAGCACAAGGTAGAGGTCGACAACCTCCTGGGCCAAATCAGCATTCTCATGGAGAAGTATGAAAACATTGTAGACGACGCAGTGATTCAGACCAAGGCCTTGCTTATGCAAGAATTTAAAGATGAATGGGAAGGCCGACAGTTTTGATGTCTACGGGGTGATAGCGCCTTGGGAAGAGATCAAGGCGATGGCAGTAGTGAAGGAGGAGGCGACGATAGGTCAATGACACGCCAGATGACCAGGTGGAGGCCAATCGTGTGCTTGGGTGTCAAACAGGAGGTCCAGCAGCAGCAACAGCAACAGCAAGAACAACAACAACAACAACAACCACAGGGGGGACAACGTTGCAGATGTCTAACTTTGTAAAGTTTTTAAGTTTTCATGTCGAACGTGTCCTTAGTGCCTTTTATTTTTGGAGCCAAGAATTGCTTCTGTCGAACTGGGTCACCATGCCTTTTATTTTTCTTTTTAGGCTGAGAATTGCCCTTTAACTATTTACTATTTTTCGTTTAGTCTTGCAGTAATAAATATGATTTCTTTCTTATATGTCATGCGCAGAATGATTTCATACTTTGTTTGTTTAAATAACATAAGTTAATAAAATCTTGCAGAACATAAGAAAAAATATATAGAGTGAGATGCTTGACCTGTGTCGCACGCAAGAGTAACTAAGTCGTGCGACAGGTTTAAGTGCAAGAGTTTAAAATGCAAAACTTTCCTTGTATGAGTGGATCATAGATGTAAGTCGAGCGGTAGCCGACGAGTTCAAAACTTTCGACTTATGTTTTAACACTTAGTTGCAAAAAAGCTCGTGTAGAGCGCAATGTAATGACAATCACTCAGAAGCAGGGCACAAAATAAACAACTGTAAGATTGAACATATCATAAAATTGGCTTACAATATTGTACTGTGATGTAATGCTTATGTGTAGAGCTGTTATGTAGGTCATTCAGTGTATGTAGATACTGTTGCCCCCTAGTCTTCAAGTCTTATTTATGGGCTTGGAGACTATTTATCGAGTGATCGGGCTCGTGTGGAGAGCAATTGAGCATTAGTTGAGTCCTCTTAGCTTACCGTGAGAGCAGGGTCGCTGTTTGAGGCTTCCACCTGTCGAGGAGAGTTAGGTCCGTCGTTGGCCATTGTGGCCAACGGCCCTCCGACGCTTAAGTCAGTAAAATATCAAAGTAAAAATAAACAAGAAAAAAAAGATGGGTTTTAGAAGTGGTACTGTTTTAGATGTATGGCGTTCCAGCTGTTGTTGATCTTACGACCATTGGTGTCACGCAGTTTGTATGCTCCTTGTCCGACCACTTTTCTGATCTGGTAGGGGCCTTCTCATGTCAGACCCAGCTTGCCAGTTCCTGGTTCCTTGGTATTTTGGAACACGCGACGAAGTATCCAATATCATTCTTTGAAGGCTTGAATACTGACATTCTTGTTATAATGTCGAGCGATCATCTATTGATAGCTGGCTAGTCGAATGGAGGCTTGGTCTTGACGTTCATCAAGTGTGTCGAGCTTGCACGAAAGTGCGTGAAAATTTATTTTCTCTGTGGCGTGCTTGAATCTTAAGGTGTAGACCTTTGATTCGATGGGTAGGACGACTTCAGCCCCATATGTCAAAGAGAAAGGTGTTTGTCCGGTCGACACTCAAGGAGTGGTTCTATACGACCATAGGACTTCTGGGAGTATGTCGACCCAAAGTCCTTTTGCTGAGTCGAGTTTCTTCTTCAGTGTGTTGACGATTGTCTTGTTAATCAATTTTGCTTGTCCGTTCGACTATGGATATCAAGGTGTTAAGAAACTCAACTTGATTCTGTGCTCTTCCCAAAAATCTTAGAATTCGAAGGAAATGAACTACGAGCCGTTGTCGGTGACTATTTCCTTTGGGATGTCGAATCGACACATGATGTTCTTCCAAATGAATCCTTTGACTTCGAAGTCTCGGATTCTTTGATAGGCTTCGGCATCGACCCATTTGCTGAAGTAATCAGTGAGGACTAACATGTAGACCTTTCCTCCAGCTGTGGTTGGCATCTTCCCTACGATGTCCATGCCCCACTTCATGAATGGTCATGAGGACGTTACATTGTGTAGTCACCCATGGGGATAGTGCGCGACCTGTGCGAACCTTTGGCATTTGTCACACTTTTTGACAAAGTTTGCTGAATCTGACCTCATTGTCGGCCAGTAGTATCCTACTGTGAGGGCTCGATTTGCCAGGCTTCTGGCTCCTGAATGATTTCTGCAGTCGCCCTCATGGATCTCCTTGAGAATGAGGCTGGCTTATGTCGTGTTGACACATAGTAAGTAAGGTCTGGAGAACGATCTCTTGTATAGCTTTCCGTCGAAGCTTTTATTCTAAGTCTGCGTGCTTCGTTTTAGTTGGCTTGTAGTATGTCATTAATAAGATAGTTTAGCAGTGGTGTCATCCAGGTTTCTTCAATGTCGATGGAGATGACTTCTTCTTTGTTGGCCCAGACTGCTGGCCATTGTAGGTAGACAAGTGGTATGCTTTTGGGCTTGACTGTTTGAATGGCGGAGCCTAAATTAGCCAAGGTGTCCGCGTTATCCATTCTGGGTATTTGCTTGAGCTCGACGTGTTCGAGCGTCAAGTGTAGTTCTGCGGCTACGGCCGAATAAGCAACCATTTTTGGATCTTTTGCTTGGTAGGTTCCATCAAGCTGTTGTGCGATCAGTTGCGAATCATAACGGACTTCGATCCATTTTATGTTCATGCTCTTGGCGAGCGCTAGTCCAACGGTCAGGGCCTCGTATTCGACTTCGTTATTCGTTGCCTTGAAGCCTGCATCTAATTGACTGCTCGATGACGTCGTTCTCAGGCAACTTCAGTACCAGGTCTAATTCACTGCTTTTGGAATTACTTGACCCGTCGATGGAGAGTGTCTAGGTAGGGCTCGACTCCTCTGTTAGGGTGAGCATTTCTTGGTCCGCCAAAGGGAATGTGTTTGGAGTAAATTTGGTGATGAAATCCACTAAGACTTGGGACTTAATTGCCGTCCATGGTAGATAGGATATGTCCTGCTCGTTTAGTTCCACTGCCCATTTGGTAAGTCCACCGGAGAGTTCCAGTTTGTGCATTACATTCTTCAGCGGGAATGTCGTGAGCACTATTATGGGGTAACATTGGAAATATGGTCATAGCTTTCTGGCTGCTGACGTTAATGCTAGGGCCAATTTTTCCATTTGGCAGCATCGTTTCTTTACGTCGAGCAGAGACTTGCTTGTGTAGTAGACGGGGAGTTGATTCTGCTCAATGTCCGTGAACCAGGACGGCGCTGACAATTGTTTCTGAAACTGCTAAGTGCACGTAAAGTGTTTCCCCGTTGGCGGGCTTCAAGAGCAGTGAAGGGTTCGACAGGTAGGTCTTCAGCGATTGCAGGGCGATTTTATACTTTTCTGTTCACTCGAAATTCTTGTTATTCTTTAGAGTGTCGAAGAAAGGGTGACACCTTTCTAACAATTTGGAGATGAAGCGGTCGAGCATTGCTACTTCGACCGGTGAGTTTTTGAACTTATTTACCGATCGTGGGGAAGGAATGCCCATGATCGACTGAATTTGGTCTAGATTAGCTTCGATTCCCTGAAGTGTGGCTAAGTAGCCAAAGAATTTTTCGGACGACACTCCAAACGAGCATTTGGTGGGGTTGAGCTTCATATCATATTTCCAGAGTGTGTCGAAGGCTTGCTGCAAGTGATCCAGATGTCGCTCCACCTAGAAAGATTTGATGAGCATGTCGTCGATGTATACTTCCATTGTCGTGCCGGGCATTTCTCTGAACATCTTGTTGACCAGGTCGTTGGTAGGTTGCCTATGCATTCCTGAGCTCAAAGGGCATAACTTTGTAGCAGAAGATGCATCTCGGTTACGTGCCCTGCTGTATCCTGAAAATGCATCCATGATGCTGAGCAGTTCGTGCCCTGCTGTCGCATCTACCATCATGTTGATGTGATGTAGGGGGAAGGAGTCTTTAGGGCATGCCTTATTCAGGTCCGTGAAGTCAATGCAAAGTCTTCACTTCCCATTTTCTTCCGCACGACTGCTACGTTTACCAACCAATTAGGATAGTGGCCTTCTCTAACTGAACCGATGTCAATCAGTTTTGTTATTTCTTCATTGATCACTTTGTTTCGCTCGGGAGCGAATTTCCTCCGCTTTTGTCTAATTGGTCTCACGTCGGGGTCGACTTGGAGTTCGTGGACCATAACATTAGGATCTATTCCGGTCATATCAGCGTGCGACCATGCGAAGCGGTTGTAGTGTTTTGCGAGAAAGTCAATCAGTTGAGCTGTAATGTCTGGCTTGAGGTGCGACCCAATCTGGACTTTGTGCTCTAGAAAATCCGGGTGTATTTGGACTTTGTCGAGCTCTTCCATCTTTGGACTGTTCTGTTCGAGCCTAGGGGTCGACTGCTGTAATTTCTATAACTGCGTTGGTTTACTCTTCAGAGTGCTGGTATAATATTCTCTTGAAACTCGCTGCTCCCCACGGATTTCGTGTACTCCCCATTTTGTTGGAAAGCGTAGCATTTAATGGTAAGTCAAGCGGACAGCACGCATGTCATGTATCCATGGACGACCCATGATGATGTTGTACATTGAAGGACAGTCGAGCACCATGAATTGAGTGTTGATGTTGATACCTTCTGCGTAAACGGGGAGGGTGATTTCCCCAATAGTATTTTTATGCTCACGGCTGAAACCTGACTAACACAGTAGACCGTCGTACGATGGTTGATTTGTCGATTTCATCTCTTATAGAGCTTCGAGAAATAGCACGTTTGTCGAGATGCCGTTGTCGATAAAAATGCACTTTATTAGACAATTGGCGACATAAAGTGATTTCACGAGTGCGTCATGGTGCGAATTGAGTAGTTCCGTACGCTCATTATTGTTGAAGCTGATGGTGTGGTCGAACACAGGGTTGACTAATCTCTTGGGGTGTTGTGTGTCGCTTCGCTGCTGAGTATGACACTCCACTGATTTCTGATCTGCCTGTGATAACATTTACAACTCTTTCATGTCGTGAGGGATTTGGAGGAGGTGTGTTGTGCTCGACTTGGCGCTCATCTCGGCGTGCCTAAGGTGTTTTTTCCTTTGTCGGTGAGATGTTCCTTCAGATGCCCCATTTTCAGGAGCTCAACCACCTCGAATTTGAGCGCGATGCAGTTCTCGGTTCTGTATCGGTGATCTTCGTGGAAGTTACACCACTTGGTAGAATCTCTTTTGTCTATAGGACTCGACATCCTTCCGGGCCACTACATTGAGTTGCCTAGGTTTTTTATGGTCGCGACATCTTCGACTTGAGTGATGTTGAGGTTGTACTTTGGCACTCTGGCTCTGGTTCTCTTTGGTTGTCGCGCGATCTGTCATTCTAGCGACTTGTTGAATAGGGCTCAAGCCTACGTTCCGCTTATTTGCGTTCGACGCATCGACTGCATCATTCATCATTTCTCTTGGGACTTGAAGGCGTGTAGTTGACTTCATCTTCTTCCTATTTGATTTGGGCCCAAAATTTGGCAAGGACGTCTTCCATTATTTTGCAAGGGTACTTTATTTGCTCTTTGTAGAGGTCGAAGTCATGGACGAGTCCTTTCTTGAAGGCGGAGATTGCCGTGGCCTGGTTGCAGTGAGGGATAAACACATTCTCTTTGTTGAATCGACCCACGTAGTCGTGCAAAAGCTTGCTGTGACGTTGACTGATCGTGTACAGGTCGTCTGACTGCTTTTCAAGCTTTCGGCTGCTGGCGAACTGCTCGACGAATATGTCATTCAACTGTGAACGACGCTATCAAGTTGTTGGGTAGATTTGTAAACCACTACAATGCTGGGCCTACCAGGCTTGATCTGAACCCTTTGTACATACATGCTTCCCGTTGATCTCTGGGGATTGCTACTATGAACATGCGCTGACGATATTGGGCGATGTGGTCGTCCAGATCTGTCGTGCTATCGTAATGCTTCATGTTGGGGAAGCTGAACTTCTTTGGTATCTCAACAAGAGTAATGGCATCGATGAAGGGAGAGTCGGCGAAGCTGTTGATTTAGCTCTTCTTGATTAGAGCCAGTACTTTAGGAATGCATTGGATTAGAGTTTCCATTTGTACGAACATGCATGCAAGTTTAGGGTCAGATAAAGTGGAGATCGAGCATACCATACCTGTCGTGTGCAAGGCTGGTGCTGTGTACACATTGACTGCAGGCACTGTTGAGGGGACGACAACTTCCGTGTTGTTTGGAGGACCTTGCTAGCTAGGAGCCAGCCGGTTCATTTCCCCATGGCAGTAGTCATTACTGTTGACGCATTGGGCGCAATAGGTTCTGCTGCTTGGTCGCCTTTAGGAACGGAAGTGTCAGTTTTCGCTCGACCTTAGTTCAAAGATGGGATGACGTGCATTGAAGGTTAGTATCGCGGGTGTCATTTGTCCCGGAATAGGTGCGAGGTTGTTGACTTCGTAATGTATGTGGCCAAACCCTTGGGGCGGAGTGGTCGATGCTGTTAGGGTGTCGACCTTGTTTTGCAAATCTTTGTTCTCAGCTGTAACAACTTTGTTTTTGTTCATATGTTGATGATTGATGATTTGCTTTTGTTCATATGCTGAACTTCAAGTTTTCGTTCATACGTTCCATCAACACTGCAAGCTGGGCTTCCAACATGACGGGGTTTGATTCTTTCACCATGATCTGAATGTTGATGATTGATGATTGATGATTTGCTGATCGAATAATGTTGTGCCCTACGGTAGGCACTGAATTGTAGATACTGAAATCTATGCTTGATGACCAGGCAGTCTACGGTGATTGAGTAGAGGACGATGATTTGCAAAACAACAAAGAGAGTGTCATACTCTTAGGACACCGGGGTGGTGTCAATTAAATAGCCTCCGACGCCTAAGTTAGATTATGAATCTAAAAGGAAAAAGAATAATGGAATGAATGCTACTTGACTCGTGTGTATGTCGAGCACTATATGATGTTACGTCTAGCATAGTAGTACGCTTAGAGGAGGCTATATCGTGCGTAGCTAGTCTTATGGTTGCGTTGTGCACGAGTCTGATTGTTTGATAGTAGAGTGACGGCTCAGAGTAAAAATTACTTGACACCTAACAATAAAGCCATAGGGCTGCATTTATAGGGGTTGGCGCTAGCCGTTGCACCAGGACCACGTGAGGATGTCGTGCTCCAAGATATCAGGGATTTCTATTATTTCGGAGTTTATTTCACTGGACAAAGTTGACTGAGTCAAGGTTTGACTGATTCAGTTGCCTGGTGACTGCTGGGCTAGGTTGTGCGCCCGGGCTTAGCATTTAGGTTTTAGGCAACAACTTTGGGCTTGTTGCCCTATGGGGCCTGTGTCGAGCGCTGGGCTTTATTTGACTTGCAGGGTCTCTCTTTGGGCCTGTCGAGCGTTGGACTTGGTTTTTTTAGTAGTTTTTAGTCATATTGGGCTGTCTTTTGGGTTTAAGCCTTTTGGGCTATTTTTTACCACTATAGCCAACAACTCAGCTCATGGTGCAATGGAGGCTCAACTCCAACTCTTCATCTCTCAGATGCATGAGAACACTTAAAGGCTCCAAGCTCTTGAGGAAGAGAACTAAGTGGCCGGGACAGAGAACCAAGAGCTTCAAAGCAAGTTTTGCTCCCTCTCAATCACTCGACCATATGGGAACCCATCAACATCCCATGCACCTCAACTCGACCAAGCCGCTGCTACTCTACCCTACTCGATCGGTCACTAGAGGATCAAGGCATTACTACTAGTGACCTTGACCTAATCTGCGTAGATGTAAAGCATGGGTCACAGGCAATGGGTGGAGCAGTCGACATTGTACCCCCACCAATGTTGAAGTCGCGAGTTGGGGTGACGTCGACCTAAACGGGTGACCTACCACAACGCGGCTAATAATGCCTTAGCTCAACTGACCTCTCTACCATATAGGACACCATTAGCCCCATCACACTCGACTCCGTTGAACCTGGAGACGGTAAGCTCTAACCTTACATTTGCTAACCCTGATTTAGCTCGCAGGTATGCTAAGATGGAGGCCCTCATCCAATGTATTCCTGCAATGCCGGCCCCAATAAGGAAAAGTGCGGCGAATAGTTTCGCTGACTTACCTTTTATCTAGCAATAGCTCTGGTAGATATGTCTAGGAAGTTCAGCTTCCCCAACATGAAGCACTATGACGGTACGACTGACCTAGATGACCACATAGCGCAGTATCGCCAGCAATTCCACGCTACCTGAGAGAAGCGTGCATGTGCAAAGGCTTCGGGTCGAGCTTGGTAGGATCAGCACTACAATGGTACACCAACCTGCCCAAACTCCTTCGCTCAGCTTATGGATATCTTCGTAGAGCATTTTATGAGCAGTAGGAAATTAAAGAAGCAGTCGGACGACCTCTACACCATCAGTTAGAGAATAGGAGAGTGCATACGAGATTATGTAGGACACTTCAACAAAGGGAAGGCATCCATCCCTCATTGCAATCCAGCGACGACTATATCAGCCTTCTGGAAAGGCTTGCTACACGACTCAGACTTATACAAGGAACTGACTAAGTGTCCATGTAAGACCATGAAAGATGTCCTAGTCAAGGCATAAACCTAAATCAAGTGGGAAGAAGATAAGGTGAACTACCAACCTATCAGGTCAAGTATAAGCGACAATAGAGCCAACAGTAGAGTTGAGCGACGTTCGAGCCAATAAAGGCCCGAGCCTTATCCTTCCCCAGATTGTAGAGACAATAGAAACAAAGATAGTCGAATACCTGTTAATTGACCACATCGACCAGTCGATCAACCCAGACGTCATTCGACTAATCGAACATGACTTGTGGAAGATAACACATGTCATAAAGCTCACTGAACTAGCTCGACCACCTCAGTACCAATCATAGAGCTTACTCTACTAGTTCGACCAACTCAATTAGAGAATAACTCCACCACACTTCGTTCTACCAATCACGGATCAACACAAATCTCCAAGACTCATCGAAAAATTTTAACTTAGTTAAGAAACCATATTTTACATATGTAATTTCTCTATTCGACTATATCTTGCTCGACTAATTCGAATGCTTATCAAGGTTGTTATTCCTCGACTCAGTCGAATGAATTCTTAATAGTACACCATGTCAATAAATTACTCGACGTTTGGTCCAGAGATTATTGTAGAGGTCTAACATGACCACCACCACTTGACACTATCGACGAAACTGAGTCTCATTAGAGCACTTGACATTGGGTCCACAACCATGTAGAGGTCTATCGCTTGACATAAACGCTCAACTATTAGTGTCAACCCAGCTATAACAGCTCACACGAGAGAGCTCTACCATCACAGTGTAGGACATGAGTGCTCGACCATAAGTGTCGACCCAGCAACAACGGCTCACATGAAAGAGCTTTACCATCACAACGTACCATAGGGGTGGGCACATTAACCAAACTAACCCGAACCGAATTGAATCAAATCGATTAGAGAGTGTTATTTTTGGTTTTGGGTCATGGGCGTTTGGTTATACCCTTTGATAACCGATTAAAATCAATTATGGTTCGGTTATGGATGGCCAAAACCGAAACCGACCCGATAACCGAACTATATATAAAAAAAACCCTAACCGTTCAATCCCTCCTCATTTCTTTCAAAACCTAATCCTCTCAAATCTCATCTCTTTCACACCGCACAAAGCCACAAACCCCAGATCCCATATCTCGCCACTCGTTGCCGCCTTCTCGTCACTCATTGCCGCCTTATTGTAGCTCCTTATCTCCGTCTCCTCCTCTTGGCCTGGGTATGTTTTCTTTTCATTAACAGTTTTTGGTGTTTGAAAATATATGGTGTTATATCAAACAGGTTGATTATGTTACGTTTATTAGTCTTACATATAAGGGTGTGTTAACTGTTAAAGCTTAAATACTCCTATGTTGAAACTTTTAGATTTAGTAAAAAATTAAGATGGTGTTACTGCTTGGTTTTATTTTTTAAAACTGTTTATTATCAGTCTTTTTTAAAACTGTTTGGTTGTATAAATACTCCTATGTTATTGTTTGGTTGTAGTTTTTAAAACTGTTTGGTTGTCTTTTTTAAAAATTAAGATGGTATTACTGTCAAGTGTTAACCAACATATGCATTTTATATTTATTCCTTTTAAAACAAAATGTCATCATTCACAGCAGATCCAAGATTCGGGGAAAAGAATAGGAAAATTATATCATATAAAAATGTTATTTTTCAATTTTTTCATTCTCAGTTTCTCTTGACAGTATGTTAAAATCAAATCAAATATTGTTGTTGACTGTTGCTGCTGTTGTTGTTGAAAGTTGAAACTTTGTTGATAATATTATGAGTGTTGTTGTTGTTGAAAACATATTAAAAATATTGTTGATAATATTATGTTGTTGTTGTTGATTGTGAAAATATATAGATGGATTCACGTGAGATTACGTTGCGTTCCGATATGGATAATAGCTCAGTTGCCAAAGGTAAGAGCAAGGCCAATATGATTGGGGTGAGGAAAAAAATTAGTAAGACAAAAAGCCTCCTATTCCCCCTCTAAGTGGAGGGGTTGATGATAAAGTTACTGGTAGTGTTATTACATATTCCTTTAGTAAAGAGGAATGTAGGAGGGCATTGGCAGGAGATGATTATAATAGATGAATTACCTTTTAGATTTGTGAAGAATAGAGGATTTCATAGGTTTTATAGTTTGTTGTGTCCTACATTTAAGGTGCCATCTAGGAGAACGATCGTTAGAGATTTGTACAAACTGTACATCGATGAGAAGGCCATACTGAAGAAAAGGCTCAGGAAAGTAAAGTGAGGGTCTCTTTAATCACTGACACTTGGACATCGATCAAAAACATAAATTATATGGTATTGATATCCCACTTTATTGACTCTGACTGGCAGTTGCAGAAGCGGATTTTAAGCTTTACTTAGATAGGAGACCATAGTGGGAATTCCATTGGGAGGTCAATTAGAACATTTTGCTTGAGTAGGGTATTGAGAGAGTGCTCACAATTACTGTGGACAATGGAATTGCCAACATTACTATTGTTTAGTATTTTATTAGAAGGTTAAATAGTTGGCATGTCGATGGCAATTTTAGGGGGTAGATTTTTGCATGTAAGGTATTGTGCACACATTTTGAATTTGATTGTGAATGATGGTTTAAGAGATATGGATCATTATGTTTTGTCAATATGAAATGCAGTCAAATATGTGAAATCTTCTCCTAGTTGATTGGAGAAATTTAAAAAATGTGCTGCACATGCAAAAAAAAAAATTGAAGATAAATGGCTTGTTGTGTTGGATGTGCCTACACGGTGGAATTCTACATATTTGATGTTGTCTAGTGCTGTTAAGTTTAGGAAAGCTTTTGAATGATTAGAAGAAGAAGATGGACACTATATAACTTACTTTTGTGAGAATGAGAATGGGAATCAGCGGGTTGGGCCTCCCAATGCTGTTCACTGGGATAATGTCAATGTATTTATTTGTTTTTTGGAGACTTTTTATGATATTACCTTGGATTTTGGTGCATCTTTGCATGTGACATCCAATGCTTACGTGGTGGGTTGGTCCATAATTTTAACTCAATTGCGGTCTTTGAGTGTTGATAATTACCAACTTGTGATTGCTGTTACGCCTTTTTGTACCCGCAAGTATACGGGATCGGCACAAGTAATACAATGATGAATAAATTATCGTCTCCACATGGATATTTAGGCGTTGAGTACTAAAATTAACTAAGTCTACTTCTATTTGGACAATCGAAAAGTGTAAAAGAAGAAATTAAAATATAAAAATATAAAAAACATAAAAAGAAAGCAGACAACCAATATGAGAAATTAGTTAGGGTATTTGAATTCACCTAATCCATCAAATTGAATTTCATGAAAATACATTATTGCAACTCAATTATTCATGTTGATGACTGTGTTTATCTAAATTATCCAAAGTCCCCTCTCGAGGAAAATCGGACCTATTACCACATATACTAATATCCTATCTCTCGATGGTATATCTAAGTGTATGAGAATGCATTAGTCACAATAAACACCTTCTATGATCACACAAGTAAATTAGCATATCTCTATCTAATTCTACTTATGGTGGATATTACATTGAGCACGTTGTGGGCGTCTCCTCTCAGTACATAACACACAACCATAATATCAACTAAATACAAGCCTTCACATTCAGAAGCATTAAGAACAATAATACCACTCAACAACATAATAATCAACCACAATAAATTAGATAATCAATTCATTCAACCTTCATAGAAAAAGAATCCATCAAAACCCTAACTTACAAGTTTAGTTCATAATCAAATATTTACAACCAAACATGTTTTTCAATGATAAAAGAGAGTTACAAACAAGAAAATAAAGAAGAAAAAGGATAGAAAAACTCTAAGTGTGATGAACTCTCGTCCTTCTCCTGTTGCGAATTCGTCTAGCTTCCACTTTCTCTAAATCCAAGCTTGATGGTGAGATTTTGTCTCAAGGATTGAATCCAAACCCTCTTGTCTCCAAGGTGCTCTTCTTCTCCCCTCTTTGCCTCTTTTTCTCTCTCCTGGTCTCCTCTTGGTCCTCTCTTTAGAGCCCTAGCCGAACTCTGGTCGAACTCCCCTTTGTTTTCTCTCCTTTTTCATTTTATAGCGTGCTGGTTTAGGGCTGGAAAGTACCGCTCGTGACTTAGCCAAGTCGTGGGACAAGTCACGAGTTTAAGTAGCATGAGTCTCGGCCTTGGTGCTGAAATTTGGCTCTCGCGACTTGCACAAGTCGCAACCCAAGTCGTGAGTTTGCGTACTAATGCGAAAATGAACATAACTTCCTCTAGAAAACTCAGAATTATGAACCGTAAAAAGTTTCGAAAAGTAGACATCTAGAAATTTCCAGAAATATAAGGCTCGTAACCCAGATCATTATGTGAAATTTATGATGGTATCCAAAACATGACAGCTGTGCACTCCTAAATCGTCGATTTAGTCCACAAAAGCTCTTCAATTACGCACAAAACCTTATTACCTGCACACTAGATAAAAACATCAAAAACAACCGATAATTATCCGTGAACGGGACAAAAGTATGTAAAGAAAGGTATTAATGAAGGCCCATTTTTTTATCAAGAAATGGAGCAAACAAATGCAATGGCTACTAGTATGCAACAAAAGTTTGACAAGTATTGGGGGAGTTTGGACAAAACCAATTACTTGTTGATAATAACATGTCTACTTGATCCGAGGTACAAATTGGGTTATGTTTCATTTCGCTTTCAGTACTTTTATGGTGCAGAGAGGGGGTGTTCCATGACTGCACGTGTTAGAGTATTATTGGATAAGCTCTATATGTGTTACAGATAATCAAACTCCAATATGGATGCAAGTCGTGATGTATTATCTTATGGTGGTGATGGTGAATGTATCGTGTCTGAACAACCTATTCAAGTAGACAAATACAAAGTGAGGGAAGTAAAATTGTGGCAAATCCACCAACAAGAGTCATATGTGGTTGTGGAGAAGAGTGAGTTGGAGTTGTACTTGTTATAGAAATATGAGCTAGCAGATAACAAATTTGATATTTTTAGTTGGTGGAAAAATTCTTGTACCAAATATCCAATTTTTTCGTGCATTGCAAAAGATGTGTTTGCAATACAAGTTTCAACTATGGCTTTTGAGTCAGCTTTCAGCACTAGTGGTCGTATTCTTGATCTGTTTATGAGTTCATTGACTTCTAAAATGCTGGAGGGGTTGGTATGTTCTCAAAATTGGTTGCAAGCTACTTATTCTATCTTGGAACCCGAACCACTAGTTTTAGAAGCACATGCTCAGAAAGAGGATAATTGTGTTCAGAATGAAGAGTTGTATGAAGCCGTTCAAAACAGTGAGTTTGACAATTATTTGGTTTTATTTATATTTTAATTGTTTTTTTGTTATTTACAATGTCCATTTAATATTATTGCATCTTAAATATAGATTTTACAAGTACATCATCAATAAGTGGACAATCAATTGATGTGGATTGAACAAATATTTCGGTTCGGGTCTTCTAAAAGGTAAGAATTTTTAAATTGGTATTGTTTTCTATAATTAAATTGTTAAAAATATAACATTGTTTATATTCTAATGAGTCTAGTATTGTTTTTTATTTTGAAGAAATTCCAAAACGTGCAATGAGATGTTTTAACTTTTAAGCACTTTCATATTTGTGTCTTTTTTTTTATGTAATTCAAAGTGCTTTATTATGGACTCTTTTATTAAGGCACGATTTAATTATGGACTGTTTTATTATGGTGTATGATATTGTTATCGACTGTTTGATATAAACTATTTTATTATGGTGGATGGTTTTATTATAGACGTTTTTATTATGGACTGTTTTATTAAATCGTGACCGGTCAATTAGTTTGGATTGTATGTTTAAATCTCTTATAGTGTAAATATCTGATTGTATGTTTTATTATGGATTGTTGACAAGTATAAAACATGTGTTATAAAAGATTATTGAAAGATTATTGTATGTTTTCCAATACAATGACAACAGGTTTATGAAATTTTTTTTATCAAACAAGTATCAATTATACAGCAGGTGTGAAAAAAAAATATATATAATACGAAAGAGACTCAGATTTGATATTGGCCCAAATTTAATGTATATGGACCCAATAACTTATAAATTTACAAACAATTGGTTAAAAAATTAAAAAAAAATTAATTTCTATCCCAAAAGGCCTACTTAAGCCTATACACATAAGTCAGACCCAAGAAAGCTCAAACCGAGATAATCATACTGAACTGAACCGAGCTTTTATGGTTTGGTTATTTTCATTTTTTCACATAAAATCCACCATGTTTGGTTGACCCAATTGTTCGGTTTCGTTTGGTTATGGGCAAAACTGAACCAAACCGAATTTTGCCCGCCCTACCACGTGAGTGCTCAACCATAATTGTCATTACACAACCATACCGGTTTATACGAAAGTGCTTTACAATCACAACATACGACATAAGTGCTCGACTTTAAGGGTTAACCCCTTTTAGAAGACACCTTGCTCCAAGCATATCGATCATATAAAAAGTGATCTACCATCATGGTTAACATAAGCACTCGACATGAGTGATTGACTATAATTTTTGACCCCTCTAAGGAACATCTCACCATGTCGAACTCTTAGCTAGTAGACCTCTCTCTTAACCATGCTACGACTAAGATACCAAGCAAAAGCGGTCAACCTAGTTGACCTTGAGCATAGCTCAATGCATTCGACCATAGTGTAAGTAGGCATGCGGTCACTTACACTTCCACCTAACGAAGAAGCTTTCTTCAGGGGCATATAAAGAACATTCGACTATTATTGTTCGACTGTTGGTATAATGGTCTTGTTGATCATGAGTTCCTCCATGGAAGGTCGACCATTCCTATACATCTCACTCGATCGTTCGACTTTTGGTAGCATACTTTTGTTGATCACGAGTTCCTCCATATAAGGTCGACTACTCCCATACATCTCGCTCGACCCATTCAACTATTGGTAGAATGGTTTTGTTGATCACGAGTTCCTTCATGAAAGGTCGACCATTCCCATACATCTCGCTCGACTGTTCGACTATTGGTATAATGGTCTTATTGATCACGAGTTACTCCATGAATGGTTGACTGTTCTCATATATCTCGCTCGACACGTTCGGCTGTTGGTAAAGTAGACACACCATCAGTTATGTCTTTGCCAAACAGGATACTTATTTCACACATTAAGAACAATTCAGATAGAGCATTCGACGCAGTCGACTCGACGTAGAAAACTCAATGAGGTAGAATTCCCTTCCTACAGGTTCAAACACGCGATTGAGAAACAAAACAACAAAGAGTTAGCTAGAGAACTTGACACCATTGACGAAAGGAGAGACAAAGCTCTACTACGACTCGCTATCTACTAGCAGTGGATCGCTCAACACTACAACAAGAACCTTCGTGTTCGAACCTTCAAGGTCGGCGACTGAGTCCTACATCTAGTCTTCTAAGGGACTAAAAAACATGCAGTTGGAAAACTAGGACCTACATGGGAAGGACCTTACAAAATCACAAAGGTAGTTTGACTAGGCTCCTAAAAACTACATTGCATGGACGACAGAGAAATCAACGACAGCTGGAACGCGGCCTATCTCAAACTATATCATTTCTAAAACCCTTGTCTTTTAATATTTTTATTTTATTATCATTGGCTAAACCAACGGCCATCCCTAACCCTACTCTAAGCAGGTTGATGTTGTACGACACTCCCGCACTCAAGGAACATGTCTCGCATCAGCCACTACATAAGCTTGAAACTAGTCACTCGACTAAGTGACCTGCGCTCAAGAATCTAATCCCCCATGCTCGACTCGACATAAAGTTCAAGTGTGAAACCAAATGATCCATACTTCAATTGGGGGCAAGAAGATATGATTTTACATGGACTCAACTAGTTTGACACGCGACACTAAAGTTCATCAACAAAGTGTGAAACCGAATAATCCATACTTTCAAGAAGACATGATTCTACATGAACTCGACCAGTTCGACACTCAACAATCAAGTTCATCAACAAAGTGTGAAACCAAATGATCCACACTTCAAAGAAGACATGATTCTACATGGACTCGACCAGTTGGACTCTCGACACTCGAGTTCATCATTAAAGTGTTCGATTCAATGAGATTTTAAATCCATGATTCTACATTGACTCGACCAGCTCAACAGTCGACACTCTATTAGTTCGACACTCGACACTCGAGTTTATCAACAAAGTGTTTGATTCAATGGAATTTTAAATCTATGATTCAACATTGACTCGACTAGCTCGACAGTCGACACTCGAGTTCATCAACAAAGAGTTCTATTCAATGGGATTTTAAGTCCATGATTCTACATTGACTTGACCAGCTCGACAGTCGACACTCGACCGGTTCGATATTCGACACTCGACATTCGAGTACATCAAAACTACTTCGAGCTGTTCGACAATCAACACTCGACATACGAGAAAATTTATAAACGATAATGTTATCAATGGTGCGAAGCCTCTAAGGTTTATCAAACAATTTCTTATATAGTTAATGTTGTTATCAGCTAGACCAAGTCGAAAATTCATCAAAGATTGTTATTCATACCGTTTGAGTTTTTATAAATAAAAGTTTGATTAATTGCTTTTATATATATTTATGCTCGACCAAGTTGAAATTAATTGGTACTCGACCTAGTCGAATGTCATGTACATGACAGGTTTCACCTATACTACTCAGTCGCCTCAGTCGCACTAGCAAGTCTAACTATTTCAAAGTCATACTTCAAGTTGGCTCGACCTAGTTGAACCCAATTTATCTCAACATTAAGACTCAAAGTCGCTCGACTGCTTGACTACAATTAACAGATATACTCAAGATACGAAGAAGAAAAATTTCAAGAAATTTTACTAAGTCCAAAATATTCAAAGCATCCATAAGTTCTAGCCCTTTATGGGTAAAAATCAAAATAAAAAACATAAGTTCTGTTATTACAATCCCCGATGGGGCAAGCTCACTCGACTGGATCTTCCTGTGAAGACTTCTCCTCAACTTAACTATCTTCTTCGGTCGCTCGACCATCCTCTTCGATTGTGAGCTTCTTGATTGGCTGAGCCTCAAGACTAAGCACGGCTGACCTATCCTTAGATGGCTCGATACGACCTTCATCCTCTATCATCTTGTCCTCCTCAACATTATCCTTCTCCTCGACATCGTTAGCCTTTTGGGCTCCCTCGACCTGCTCTACCTCAACTACTTTATCAGTCGCGCATCATGTTTTGGTAGTCAGCAATCAAAACATCAGGCTTCCACTTATTAGTTATACCCTCCTTGAACTGCTGCATTAGGTCAGCTCAGATTTTGATGATGGTGTTGCATATGTTGTCATCCGTCTGGTCGTACAAGTCATCGTACTCGACCTTCTTGGCATCCAACTCGGATCGAAGCCTCTCGACCTCGACCTTTAGGTCGACATTCTCGACCATCATAGCAGTAGCCTTGGCTATGGCCTCGTTGGCTGTTTTCTTGGCCTCGACATTGAACAGCCTTACCTTCTCTACCCTGCCCTGCTGAAGGTGGTACAATCGACTCCACACATGTCCTCGACCCACTCGGACGATCAACACTCCTCACTCCACTTGGTGGCTAGACCACCATTGTTTGTGAACCTATGTACATGTTCCAAGGGATGACCTTCAACCTCAGTCTCAACCTTAGCATCAGCTATGGTGACCTCGGCTCACCTCAAGAGCTTAAATACAGGTCTACCATCTCATGCTCGCGACCTGACGTACTAGGGCCACTATTTCGTCTCGACTTGACATCATCTTTACAGGGGCTGTTAACCAAAATGTGAGACATAGGTAGTATAAGAAATCCTACACGACACTTTCGACTCGACATTAACATCCTACGTCGACAGCGTGACTATCACTTGACCATGGGCAAGTTAGTGTCCAACCTTGAACTTACTCACTTTGACATTCCTACTTGACATGGTCATTCGACCAATGTGGAACTATATGCAGAATGACCTTTTGATAATGGCAAGTGCCTCATACTGATTGACTCGACACTTATCATCTACATGACATGGTCGACTGATATCCTCATATGAGAGTGTATACAAGCTCAAATCATGGACCTGTCTCTTTAGTCGACATTGAAGAGCCATGCAATACACAGTTCATATTCGACATAGTCGAGTCATCAACTCAGTTAGACTTTGAGTGCCTTACCCTACATGACCCAATGCCTGGGAGCTTCTAGCTTCTCTACTCGACATTGTTATGGTAGATACTGACTCAAGTAGGTGCCAACATCTACACGAACTTTCTACACGACAGTCTACACGAACTGTCTACATGACATGTCTACTTGACGTGTCTACATAATACACGACATGTCTACAGGACTATCTACACCACTTGTCTACACGACGTGTCTACAAGACTATCAACATGACATGTCTACACGATTGTTTACACGATGTTGTCGAACCGTGAACAACGTGGCCATTCAATGAATGACATAGTACCATGCTACTCGGCTCGACGTCTCTACTCGACCTTATCGAGCCATTCATTGACTCAACTAATATACAAGGTTTCTACTTGACACGACATTGTCGAGTCATGTGCTAATTCATATTGCCATCACACTTTAAGCGGCATGTTTTGAATAACTATGCTCATGACCATGTGATGGTTCGACAATGCAACATACATTTACACGACACAGTCGATCCATTGACAACGTAACTCCTAGGAATTTGACATTGAGGGTTGGCCCCTCAATCTTATTCGACCCGGTCGAACCAACAAAGCGAACTCCTTGACATGAACACCTGACTCAAGCCAAGACGTTTGATGGCAAACTGTAGTGGCAAAAATCAGTCAAGCCCAATTGTCAGGCCCAAGAAAGTTTAAGTCCAAGCTAGACATTATAAGGCTTAAGGCCCAATCACATAAACTAGCCTTCTTCAAGGTTTAAGGATTGTTGAGACTCACAACTTGAATCCATATATGATCCAAGCCTATAGCCCAACACTTTGAATGTCTAAAATCCAGTGAAGAACCAAAAGCAAGGTCTATATGTCAACCCGAGTCTCGCATGTTGACTTGTGAACGGTTGACCCAAGACCCGCATGTAGACCCATGAAAGGTCGAGCTGAAGACTCGCAGGTCGACCATGAACGGTCGACCTAAGACCTATATGTCGACCCATGAACAGTCAACCCGAAACCCGTATGTCGACCTATGAACAGTAGACCCAAGACCCACATGTCGACCCATGAACGGTGGACCCAAGACCCGCATGTTGATCCATGAACGGTCGACCAGAGATTGGTCTACCCGAGACCCGCATGTCGACCCTAGATTGTAACCATCAGACTTCACATTTGAAGTCTGATGGACCAAGTCAAGGAGGCAATCAAATTATCCTTGATTTGGACCAAAAATAAAGGTAGAGTGACTCACCTTTCAACGGGTGGATCAGAGTCTATAAAAAGCAAACCTTTACTCTAAGTGAGGGTTCACATTTTTCAACCTTCAAAGCAGACCTTAGTCATTCTGATATTGCACTATTCATCGTCTACTATCGCCAAGTGATTTCCAGCCAACTTCGACCGCCACGATCGCCGTTCACTCGCACCGCGATCAACTCCCTCTACGTATTTCTACACCCTCATCGACGATCACATTCCTATATACAGGAAGTATTTCTAAACTCCCTTTATGTTTTACATGTATTTAACTTTCAGTCTACTGACTTGACCATCGGAGCGTGTTTGGCATGCATCACCCCGATGTCTCAAGCGTCCTACGGGTCACGTGTACTCTAGGTTTACAGGTTGTATTGCTCTGATCATCACCTTGCCGTTTTCATGGTCTACAATTACCAAATTATGTTTTTTACTTCAAATATTTATATTTAACTATTAGGTTGGTTTCAATGCAAATAAAAATTAAAATATTTTACTTTTATGTCTACCGTTAACATTATATTAATTCACAGCAATTAAGAATAAAATTTATCAAACGTATATATAATGCTTTTTAGTCTTATAACAGTTTTAACAATAGAATTAACCAAGATAAGATAAGGTTGATCTAGTGGTATTCACCTCACACTTACGCATAATTAACTTTACAGCATATTATATGAAAATATGGATCTACATTGTCCATCTTAGAGATGGACAATAAAAATCCAACACTTTTTTTTTTGTATTTTCTTTCTTTTATAAAAAATCCTCCCTCTATTCACAACTAAGGGAGCTCACCTCCCCCATTCTTAGCAAAGGAGGCTCAAGCCTCTCCTAGAGATCCATCTCTGAATATCAATGAAGATCTAACCTAAATTTCCATTGATCCATTTTTTTTCGTCTTTTCTATTATTTTTAATTTTCTTAATTTTTTGAGATTGACGGAGAAAATACATTTTTTTAATTTCTAGTTTTTTATTTGATTTGTACCATCACGTTCATAGATGGACAATAAAAATTTATATTTTTATATATATATATTTTTAAAAAATTATGATTTTACTAAATTAAGAGTATTATAAATATTTAAGTCTTTTACCGTATTGACACGATGAAATGTTAAAGTTAACAGTTAAAAACTACACACATAGGGCATTTTTGTTACAACTTACATGGGATTGGTCCAATCCCAAGTTTGACACAAATTTATCCCTTTTTTTATTTAATTATTTTTATATAAAATATTATTTATTTAATACATTTTTTTTATGTAAATTAATATTTTTAATATCAATAAAAATAAATATTATTTTGTTTAAAATTAATTTTAAGTAGTTTTTTATTTTTAAAAATAATTTAATTTTTTATAAAAGGAATTACACACAACTACCTTGAGGTTTGTCTTTTTACTTTCATATACAACTTTATGGTCAACTGATATAAAATCCCTTTCCCGTTAGTCAACCAAAGTTAGATTTAACAGTTAAAAGGGTATTTTAATGTTTTCATCCATTTTATAAAAGGAATTACACACAACTACTTGAGGTTTATCTTTTTACTTCCATATACAACTTTATGGTCAACTGATACAAAATCTCTTTTCTGTTAGTCAACCAAAGTTAGATTTAACAGTTAAAAGGGTATTTTAATTTTTTCATCCGTTTTAATATTTTTTCTAAAAAATATATTTAAAAAAAATTAAAAATTAAAAATTAAAAATATAATTATTAAATATTAAAAAAATTAAAATATTAAAACAATTAAAAAATTAAAAAATAAATAAAGAAGACGAACCAGCTGGTTCGGATCTCCATTTCCATCGATTGGAGACGAACCCATCTCCAGAAGATGGAGACGAACTCGTCTTCATCTGGAGACTAGGTCTCCATTGATTGAGTGATGAAGTTGTCTCCATTTCCATAGAGATCAGATCTTCATAGGGGGTAAAGATCCCAAAAGGGATCTCCACCCATTTTTTTTGTAATTTTTTTAATTTTTTTCTTATTTTGATTTTTTTAAAATATTTTTGATCTCGTTAGAAATCCATTTACTCTTTTTTTAATCATTTATTTATTTATTTATATTTTTTAAAAAATATTATTAATATTTTATCATTTTCCTTGAATAAAATTGTAATTACATTTTTTTTTTGGATATTCGAGGGAAACCCGCCTTTGGGCCACTCACGTCTTGGGCTCGTACGTCCCAAGCCTGCTTAGTGGAGATGGTAAAACCCCCGAGCCCACCCTCCCGGCCCCACAGTAGGTGGACAAGGTAAGTCAGAAACTCGCACAGCAGTGGTAGGATTCGAACTCCACACCTAAGGGCTTTCTAGACCTTTGAGAGCGACCCCCCATGCCACTGCGCTAACGCCCCTGAAGGCAATTTATCAGTGAGTATTTATTTGACACTATTAAGGGTATTTTGGATTTTACATACAATTTTGAAGTCAACCATTAAAACTAATTGCAGTGGACTAATGGCGGTGGGGTTTTATGTCAGTTGACCATAAAATTATATATAAAAGTAAAAAGGTAAACCTCAGGTAAGTTGTTTGTAATTCATTCTATTTAAAAATATTTTTAACCAAATTAATTTAAATAATTTAATTTTTTAATTAATTTAAAATTAATTTAATTTAATTTTTATATTAACCAATCTCACGTATATAAGACATAAAACACTAACTATTTTTATTTTCTGGGGCTAATTGCTCTAATACCCCTGTATTTTGGCCATATTGCACTCGCTGTCAACTTTTGCTTTTATTACACAAACATTCCCTGTAAAACGTTGACCAGACGGTTGACTAACATCAACTTTAACGTTATGTAACTGTAGTAAGGACAAAGTTGTCTTTTACTTATAAATATATAAAAAAAATAAATTTTTTAATGGACCCATCACTATCCATAACCCATTACTGTAACACCCAAATTTAAATGAACCCAATATTTGTTCTAAACATTTAAGTTTTAATAACATACCTTTATATGTTCAGTTTAAACTGTGATTAATAAAATAATTAATATTTTTTTTAAACTCTTTGAAATTTAATAGAAATATTGAACCTTTATGTAATAAAGTATTTTTGAACCCTTTAGGGTTTCCCTTTAAATACTATTATAAAGAAAAAGAAACTCTACTTCTTTACCTCTTGTATGTGACTCAAGATAAGAAGAAAAAGAAAAAAAAAAAACTCTCATCTCTTAAAGTTACCAAAATCTGAAGAAGGTGTTTTTTAATCAAGAAGGACAAAGAGATCTTAAAGGTGTGTTATTAATACTTTATGTATTTTTATACTTATATGCTTAGTGATTCAATATTAGGGTTTTGATTGGGTATAAAACCTAAAAGCATTCTAGTTGAGTTTTTAGTTTCAATTTTATGAAATTAGGTGTAGTTTTGACTGACCAGTACTTATTTCGGAAATTTTCTGTAAACTAGACATCTAAATGGTTCTAAAGAAATTCGTTTCGCTTAAAAATATTTAGTATTTAATTTGTTATGAATTTTCGAGTCTATAACAGAGTTGCTAGAAAACTTCTGTTTTCAAACGTAGTTTCCGTTCAAATCATTGTTTTGGCAGGTTATACTGCTCAAAAAATTACAAAATTTTATATGATGGTTTTACAAGATGTTAATATGAGTGCTGTAAAGTTTCGTAATTTTTAGAGTTTCTTTGAAAACGATATGAATTTCGCAATTAGGGTTCTGCAATCTATCCAGCAGTACACAAAGGGCAGAAACGTAAAAGTAAAAATACTTTAAAAATATTCATATATATTATTTAGTTTTGAAACTTTTATTTTGGTATTATATATGTTTATTTCATATTACTGCAAAATTTTATAGTAATTTGAGTTTTGTAGAAATTCTAAACAATTCGGCATTATATAGTGTTCCGGACTGCCCACTGTCAGGCAGACCAGAATACTCCAATAAATAAATTATTTTAAGGTAGTTTGAAATTTGATAAATTATACGGAGATATATTTATTTAGAAGGTTTCTGTAAAGTTTTAAAGTTTTCTAACTTGTAATTAATTTACTAAAAATCTAATATTGGACACTGGTCTTTTTCTAAAACAGCACTGGTTAGATCTAATATTGAGCTTTTGGTTTGGGGAACATTTTGAGAGTTATATTTCAGTCCTAGGATATTATTTTGAATTTAATATAAGTCTGATATGTGATTTAGGCTAAGGTTTGGATCGTTATCTTTTTGGAGGATTTGTTTTCTTGCTTGGATTGCTGAAAGGTAAGTATACTAAATCTTTTGTTTTCAAAACATGAATCACAATGTTATATGTATATGAAAGTGTTTATGTGTGCTTTTGAAATATGTTTATGCAATCATTATGATTTGAAAGTATGTGAATGCATGGTACCATAAAATATATTTTGACTAGGCATACCTTTATTTATTATTCTTAGTAGGCACCTTTATGATTTTTGTGTGGAGCCCTATGTGATATGTGATTTGTTATGTGTGTGGTATATGGAAAGTGACTTCAGGGCACCCTGGGGACTAAAGAGTCTTCGCATTTATGTGTTGACGTATTGGTGCATGTGGGAGGACTCGTTGATGATCATAACGAGGATCTGGCTCTTACCTTCAGGCATGAGTGTTCTGTATTTTTAAGAAAAATAATCCTCACTTGCATTTTCTCTGTATACATTCGTTGCCGACGGGTAACTTTGGCTCCAATATGTGATATGTATTATGTGCAAGTCCTACTATGCAGTGATGAGTAAAGGAATCATAGTATTATTTTGATATAAGATAAGTATGTGATTTTCGATATATGATAAGTCTTATTATTTGTGTTTTGAATGTTATTTTGATTTGATAAATAAAAATTAATATTTAGTATGCTTACTGAGTATCCAACTCACTTAGTCCATTGTGATTCCAGATAATTGAGGTTTTGATTCGCGCATAGCATGGATTGGCATTTCGGCGAAGACTAGTTCTCGGTTCCCTAGGCTTTAGGAGTTTATTTGTTATTTTAGGTCGTTGTTTATATTATTTGAAACATTTATTGGATGTTGTATTTGTTTTCAAGTTTATCTTAAGATTAGTTGCAAGTTATTTGACAGTAAGTAAGATCATGTTTTGACCTTCAGGTTGGGGTGTGACAATTACTCTCTCCAAAACCCATCACTCCCAGAAATTTTTTTAATGGAGTTTTTTTAATAAATGTTTATGTTAATTAACTATCTAGAACTCATCACTCCCTCAAACCCATCTTTTCCTGAAAAAAAAAAAAACTGGAAAAAAACTCTATTGAAGGAGCTCGAGCTCCTTTAATGGAGTCCAGAAAAATAAAATGGAAACTCCATTGAAGGAGTTGGAAAGGAGCTTCGAGCTCCTTCATGGAGCCCATATCTTGTTAAAGACCATTTCGAATCATTTCTTTGACAATGATGTTCATAATTTGAAGAAGTTGGTAAGATTTTGGACATTAAAGTTGGAAGGGAAAAAAAAACCCCATTTGTTGATTGTTGGAATATCACAATTTTCATAGGCGAAAATTTTGGAATTTTCATTCATTTCTCACACGATTGGAGGAAGACGAAAACGTTTCCACATGATTTAATTAACTACTTATATGTATTAAGAAAAACCCACCTAGATTATTTTGTATATATTCATTAGAGTGAGCTCCTTGAGAGAAAAGAAGAAGAAGACAACAAAAGAAGGAAAAAAAGAAAGAAAGGAGAGAGAAAAAAAGAAAGAAAAAAACCCTCCCAAATATTTATATAATTAAATTTTAAATAACTATTAAGGATAATAAAATATTAAATAAAATAATATATATTAAGGGTAGAATGATCTTTTTGTCCAAAACGTTAAATGTAATGTTAGTCAACTATCTGGTCAATATTTTTCGGGATATGTTTGTGCAATAAAAACAAAAGTAGTCAGCGAGTGCAATATAGTCAAAACACAACAGTATTAGTGCAGTTAGCTTATTTTCTAATCTCATGGTATATCAAACAAGAGTCAGGTCAATCCACTATTAGCAAACCAGTTGAGCACTTCTGCCTTTACTTTTATGATAGGGGTTCGAATCTCACATTTACCCATTAAATTGCAAAGTGCGGAGAGTCATCTTCCCATTAATGGGAGTTGTCATTCCAGGCTGAGTTTATAGTGTTTTTGCTCTCGTTAAATCCCGGTAGACCCCTGATCCAATTGATACTATTTTTAATTTAATCTGTACTCTGCCAATACACGTCACAGTAACAATTTATTAGTCGGGGTATTATTATTCTCCACCCAATAGTTTGGGGTATTCTCTTTTTTCCACCCCTTAGTTTTATTTTTCTCTATTTTACTCCTTTTAGTTTACAAAAATATTCAAAATTCCCCCTCCTGTTAAGTTTTTGTTTGACTTTTAAGTTTAATTACTAAATATTGAAGGGTATAGAGATAATTGTAGCATAATAAATACTAAAAAAAAAAATTTAAATTAAATAAAATTCATTTAATATAAAAAAATTAAAAAAAATTCTCTCTCCTCTTTTCCTCTTCTTCTACTTCTTTTTTTTATCTATCTCTTTCCTCTTTCCTTTTTCTCCTAATCTCCCTCTCTCTCTATCTCATCACATTGTTTTTTATTGTTTGTGGTATGAATGTATGATGTGAGATTTTTTTTTATTTTGTTTGTTCATAATTTTTTTAAAATTTTTTAGTTGGAGATTTGGTGGAGATCGTCCATCTTTTAAACGAAATGTTTATAAAAAAATTTTATTTTTAGTTTTATTTTATTTTTATTATGTGTTTTTAATTTTTTTCATAATTTTTTATTAAATTTATTAAATCTATCTTTTTATTAAAAAATTTTTTTATATGTTTTTAATTTTTATGAAGATTGTTGATGGTAAAAAATGGATCTGATGGTCAACAATGGTCAACTACGCCACATAAGAAAGTCTAGTGGGCAGTTAAGCTGATAATGTGGTATTTGTCCTTTTAAATCCTGCAAGAAGGTTCTCGGCTATGATGAGAACCTAACGAACACTGGTTGCAAAGCAAATATCTTAAAAGACAAAGACCGATAGGTGAGGGGTGCCGGACTTTAGTTGTCCTCCGACGATCAAGTCAGTTCCAAAGTAATGGAAGAGTTAATGAGTTGATTCTTAGAGTTTTAGGGCAGGTGAATATAAAAATAGTATACCTTTTGCTTCATCAATGACCTTATTTATATCATACAGTAATTCTCTTTGCCTTCTTCTAATTCAGGGATGTTCAGATTGTCTAGAAGTATGGTTAGTTGTGTGTTACCTTAAACGTGCAACACCTGCTTTCTCGGAGAGCCTGCCCAAGGACGAGACAGAATGTGTGGTTGAACGGTAACCTAGATCACTGGGGTATTAAATGCGCATGACTTTTGTGATGACAAGATTCTGAATTTGACCAGGTTCACCATAAATGCTAACCAGACGCGTCGCAGGTTATCAGACTCAATGCTACCATGGACCGTACTGTTTTTCGCTGACACCTTGCTGACAGTTAACTAATACGCTGCGAGAGCATTGATGATGCTTTGATTACTCTTCTCGCAGCCGAGAGGGGCTACTCGTTGGTTTAAACGACTGCGTTTGGTCAGTTAGTGATGACATAACGATATTGCTATGGAAATTACCCACAACAAAGATATTTAAGAATTATTTTGTTTAAAAAAATTGAGGGTCAAATAGTTTTTTCTAAAAAAAATCATCTTTTAATTTTCTTTCTCCTAGGATTTTCTCTGAATTCTGGGGTGGAAGCAGTAGTTGGATCTTTAGATCTGGATTCATTCCTTGTGAATGCAGTTAGTGGTGTGTTTCTTGGTTCTTGTTTTCTTGTTTTCTGTTGCAGTTATGAATTTTGAAGAGATTGCTACTCTATGTCAACAGTTTTCTTTAGACAAAAATGCTGTCCCGGTTGCTAGGCTAGATAGTGGGTTACAAGATGTTGGCTTACGAAAGATGGAATTGAGTTTAGTTGGAAGACTGTTAACAAACAAATTGGTGAACCGTGAAGCCTTCCGTTCAATCATTCCGAAAATCTAGCGAATCAAAGATGAAGTGGATGTTGAAGTTATTGGCTCTAATACCTTTTCGTTCAACTTCCGATGTGCTGCGGATAGACAACGTGTATTGTCGGGGGTTCTATGGAGCTTTGATCATTCTTTGCTTGTGTTAATGGAACCGTTGAGGAAGGGTGTGGTCTTATCACTACAGTTTGAATGGGTCGCATTCTGGGTTCAAATCCATGTTCAAGAAGTGCAAAGTCGCCTTTTCCCAGAATACAACAACGATCGAAATTTTGCTGAATACCTGCAAGAAAGAGAATTTGAGGAGGTAATTTTTGGTAATGAAACTCCTATTAATTTTAATCATGATTATTCTCATCCCTCTTCTGGCGGTGGTCCCTTCTCTGCTCTAACCCTCCCAATCCCAAGTGAAACCGTACAAATGCCGCAGGGGCAGCCAGATTTGTCAAAGTACAAATCTGAACTTTTTAAAGTTCATATGAAGAGGGTGGAGAAGGATGGGTTAGATATAGTGGTTTGCAACTATTGTTCCAAAGATTTTAAATGGAATAAATCCGGAGGGTACGGGACGTATTGGAAGCATATCAACAGCAAGCATCCAGCCGAAGCTCACCATCAGCGAGGACAACACCAAATTGGATGGTACACATCCCCTAAATATACTGATCAAAATAATAGGGACCAATTAGCAAGAATGGTAGCGACCAAGCATCTCCCCTTTAGTTTTGGGGAAAAAACTGGTTTTTTAAAATACTGTCATAATGCTTTAAATCCCGCTGCATGTAGAGTACCTAGGACCACATTAAAACGTACTATGTGTGATATTTATAAAAAAGAAAAAAAAGCTTTAGTAAAATATTTTCAAAATTATCCGGGTCGTGTGTCTGTTTGTGCCGATATCTGGAGTGATCATTGGCAAAAACATTCATACTTAGGACTCACTTGCCATTTCGTTGACCAATCATGGGATTTACAAAAACGAATATTGGCATTTAGAGTTTTTGACGACACCCATACTGCTGACAATATTTATAAATTAATGAAAATTATTTTTGAAGAATATTGTATTGAGAGTAAAATTTTTGCAATTGGTTTTGATAATACTGCAAACAATACTACCGCCATTCCACAATTAATTCAATTGTGTCAACCCTATTTTGGCGGCAGATTTTTTCATCAAAGATGTATTTGCCATGTTTTAAATATATGTGTACAACATGGCTTGCAAACACTATATGAGTGGATTACACCAATTAGGAATGCTCTATACTATTTGTGGAAACATCCTAGCACTATGAAACAATGGGCTAGGTATTGTAAAGCTAACGGGAAACATCCAATTAGGTTTTCCCGTAATGTTCCAACTCGTTGGAACTCCACATATAAGTTGCTTTGTGAAAGCTACGAGTATAGAGAATTATTAGTTAGATTTATGCAGCATAATGTTAATACCATTAATTTATATGAACACAATTGGGATGTTTGTACAAAAATTTGCATGCATTTAAAAGTTTTTCATGATGCAACAAATTCTTTATCCGGTATATATTATCCAACTTCACATTTATTTTTATTTGAAGCCCTTAATATTGTAGGTACACTTAATGAATGTGCACAAATAAATGAATTAGTTCAGTGTGTTTATGCAATGCGAGAAAGATAGATAAACTATTATAGGGACATTCCTGTAATTTATACTGTTGCATCAGTTTTTGACCCTAGGAATAAATTTAATAGTTTATATGAATTTTTTACACTTTATTACCAATCTTTAGGGATAATGGACATAGATGTTAGTGGTTTATATAATAATGTTAGGAATTTATTTTATTCAATGTATGACGAATATCGTTCTGTTTACGGTCCCTCGCTGAACATTAATGTTCAATAACCGGAACCAAGCGGAAGCGGTAGTACTAGTCATTCGCGCTTTCCCTTCACATTAAGGAAGTTAGGGGCAAGCGTGTTTACCAAAAAAGCAAGGACGTCGGGGAGTTCGTCTTCATCAACCTATGTTTCAGAGGTTGATGTTTACATAAACACCTCTTTTGAGTTTTTGGACACCCCAGACTTTAACGTCCTACAGTGGTGGAGGGAGTATGAAACTAACTTTCCAATTTTGGCCATCATTGCCAAACAAATTTTTGGAACCCCTGTCTCGACCGTCGCCGTCGAACAGGAATTTAGTACATGTGGCAATGTTCTGGACGAGAGACGAGCATTGCTCAGTCCTGACTCAATACAGATCCAGGTCTGTGTTGACTGACTGGACCAAGGCCACATACCGGCAGCAAGAATTGGATCTGGTGTCCGACGACAATGACTTCTTCGACACCAACGACGATACAACGGCAACCGAAGGAACAAGCGACGATTGATCACATCCGAAACATAACAGGTAAAAGAACTATGTGGGCTTTGATTCCTCCTAGAGGATACGTAGGCAGCTTAATTGAGGTAAAATTAAGTGCAAGCCTTAATTTTTTATTTATTTATTTAATTTTATAGTTTTATGATTTTATCAAAATTTTATTTTAATTTTATCGTTATTTTTTTGCAATCGAGTACTCAGTTTATTTATATATATTATTATCGTTATTTATATATTTAATTTTTTTATTAATTTATTTTTAATTTTTAATTTTTTTTATTTTTACCGGTTCCGGCCGGCTTGGAACCGGCGGTTCCAAAAAAACCGGGAAGGAACCGAACCGGGCGGTTCCCCCCCCCCCCCCCCCCGGTTCCAACCGGAACCGGGATCGGGACCTCCCCGGTCCTAGTTTCGGTTGATTAAAATTTGAAACTAGAACCGGCGGTTCCGATTCCAATGGTTATATCTATAATAGAAGGATAAAAGAGAGAAATAAAATTATAGGGTAAAAAATAAAAAAATATTTAAAATTATAGGAGGAGAATAATTATATCCTTTGTTAGTCTTATCTCATTCAATGCAATGAAAAAGACGAAAATCACCCGAGAGTTATGTGAATAGGCATATTTTAGTGTAATTTCTTGAAATATAAACAAGAGAGATGGTGGCATAAAAGTGATAGGCACCAAATTCAAAGTTTGAAGCATTTGGAAGGGCAGAGCCTGCAGACGGGAACGCAACCGTCGGCTAGCGTGAGCGTGAAGATCGGATGCTTTCTCTTCTCCCAGTCACCACCCGATCTTCAACCTCACTTTTAAACACTCGTCTTTTCTCTCTCTACTAATCTTCCCATTCCTCTCTTATATTCTTTTCCCTGGTACGTCCCACTCCAATTCTGATCTCAATCTTTTTTTTTTTTTCCATTTTCTGTTGTTTTTGTAACTCTCTCTCTCTCTCTGTGTCATTGGGGGCTATTTAGCGTCTTTGCGCTCTTTCATTTTCTTCTTCTTCTTATTATAATTTGGTTTCTTTGGAGTTAATTTTTGCGTTTATTATAGTGTCTCCTCTTTCGATATCTAGGGTTTTCTATTGATCTCTTAATTGTTAGTTGCGGTGCATGTTATATTTCTTCTTTCAAAGTTAGGTTTTTTGACTGCAATTAAAGGAGCAATTTTGGGTTTTGTTATGTTTTTGACATTCCGATGCGTGCGTCTGCTTGTGGTTTCCTAAATGTTTGGCTTATAACGAAGATGTTGAACACTTGCAATGTGTACCAGAAGGATTTGAATTTGTGTTCCGATTTTACCAAAAATGGCTTTAAAAGTAAAATTTAAACTCACATACTATTTCATTCTGAGAAAGTCATCAAATTATTATGATCTCTTGATGTGATCTGTTTTCTTCATTGTTTCTCTGGATGAATCTGTGGTAATAGTACTTTTCGAGATGCCGTTTTTCCTGCTTGATTCTGAGTTCCACTGTGTGATTGCGATTGCGATTGCTGACAAAAATTTAGCAAATTTTGTAATATGAACCTGTAATGTGAATTTGGGTTACAGACTACCATTGATATGGGTTGTTGTTAAGAGTAATTTTTAGTGTGGAGTGCTATTAGGATTATGGTTCTGAGTTTATAGATAGAATATTTGATGAAAGAATGAGTACCACTGACAGTCGTGTGTAATATCTATCTAGTTGATTTGTTTTGATTTCAAAATTTGGACCCACTAAAATGATGTAGAATCATAAAGCAAATTAGTCTTTGCAGCATAAGATTGCTTGTTTCTTGAGTATATAATTTAAGTAAATTATGAAGGGAATGAATACCACTGACAGTCGTGTGTAATATCTATCTAGTTGATTTGTTTTGATTTCAAAATTTGGACCCACTAAAGTGATGTAGAATCATAAAGCAAATTAGTCTTTGCAGCATAAGATTGCTTGTTTCTTGAATATATAATTTAAGTAGGGTGGTGCCAAGGGTTTCAGCACCGATAGTGACAATTTATTCTGGACTAAGCTTGAACCTCTGATGCTCATCTGCAATAGCCATTGATTTGTATCTTCTTCAGCTTTCAAACTTTGAAGTTTGAAAGGATTCCTTATTTTATAATTTTATTCCTCCATTTTGATTAATGGATTTGCATTGGACTTTGTGAACATGATAGAACACAGGCAGTATGGATTTTGATTAAATCTTATGTTATATCTACATATTAATTAGCCCATTCATATCTGTTGATATGATTTGATAAGGTGATTGCTTGCGGAGAAACTCTAGAAAGTGACCATAATGTCCTGGAAAGTAGGAACAAATTAGTATTGATGCTCGTAGTTGCAAGGTTTAAAGAAGGGTCCTTTTTATTTATAGTACTAAATTGGATTGAGTTTGTGGAAATAACACCAAGTTAGTAAATTGACTGGAAATAGCACCAAAATATGTATTAGGACAATAATGACCTCCAAAAACAAATCTGGAAAAAAGTTTAAGAGTGTTTTTTTTATTTTTTTTCCACTTGGCACAAAATTAGATCACAGCCAAGTGAGCTCACTTGGCCATGATCTATTCTTAAACAATTTTTTTTTTTTTTTTCACTTGGCAAATTAGATCTTATGTTGCATCGATACGGATATGGGGTGATACGGGGATACAACAAATCTTCAAAAACTAGAATACGGATATTATTCATTCATAATTAAACTAGTCAATTCATAAAACATCATTATAACAAAAAATAAAAACTCATAAAACATATTCTTAATTTCTAACTAACTAACTTCATTTATCAACAATAACACTGTCACCGGCACTAGAACTAAATAATACAGCCTCTAAATCTGGTTCATCAAGGGAAAGGTCTGCAATCTCTAGTATCTCGGCATTCTCCATGTTCATTGAATCAAAACCATCACCTCCAACATCCCATATTTTTTAAAAATTACAAAATGACCCCTTTTTTGAAAAAAAAAAATACAAAACGACCCAAAACGTATCCTTGCCGTAACCTATCGTAACCTCTTCGTATCCCCGGCGTATCCTGTAGTCAAACATCTCTAGAGGTCAACGGATACGCGTATCCTGATTTGGATATGCGTATCCTTGCATATTCGAGTATCCGATACGGACACGAGTACGATACGCGAGAGTTAGAAGTATCCGTGCTTCACTAATTAGATCATATGGCCCAGTGAGCTCACTTGGCAGTGATCTATTCTTACACTACTTTTTTTTTCCACTTGACCGTGATCTATTCTTACACCACTTTTTTTGTTTTTTTTTTTAGATCACGGCCAAAGAAAAATTAGATCACGGTCCAAGGAAATTTAGATCATGGCCAAAGAAAAATTTGAAAAAAAAAAAATTAATTTTTTTTTATTTGTGTAGTTCCCACTTCCTTTTTAAATTTTTCAAAGAGAGATTAGTGAGAAATTTAGAGAGAGAGATAAAGATAGAAGAGGAGTGTTCGTTCAAAGCAAACAATTTTTTAATGAGAGAAGAAAAACAATTTTGAGAACTCAACAAACACAAATGCGTTTGAATGAGACATTAAATGAGTTTGAATGAGACAAAAATCACTTTACGAGGGTAAAATTGGGGTTCTATGAAAAATTGTGCTATTTTCCAAACTTTTATTAACTTGGTATTAGTCTCACAAAATTAGTTGGTTTTTGTGCTATATTTGACCAATCTCTCTTTAAAGAATCAATTTTTTCTTTTCATTTTCGTATTATGTCCGAGTAGCTATTGCAGTACCCTTTCACCCTGACTTTTTTGTTTCATGCCATTTAAATGTAAAAGCTTCCTGAGTATTGTTGAAAATTTCAGTTCTGTTGCTTTTAGCTATCATTTTCATGTTACGGATTTAGAAATCAGTGTTGTTGTTTTGTAAATAGGATTTTGTATGTTATAAGAATTTTCATCTTGTTCTTACTGAGTATTGTTGAAAATTTCAGTAATGTTGCTTCTAGCTATCATTTTCAGTTTACAGATTTAGAAATCAGTGTTGTTTGTAAATTGGATTTTTTCAGTTCTTCTTTAATAATAAAAATTATGCAAAAGCTTTCTAGGATCAGTGAAGTTAATTCTACTTCGTATCTCATAGATTATCGATTTGCTGTTGTAGTATACGTTGTTCTGTTTTCTGTATCTGTCCGAAGAACATGGCAGTTCTTTCTTGTTTAATACAGACCCAAATCTTTGTTAATGTCTGTAATTGTAGTTTTTCTAAATGAATTTACATTCAATTTTATGAATTTATATTCAATTTTATCATACTTTCCCATTGTATTTCGAGTAAGTTGCAATGCAGGTCTACCATGCATTTGAAACCAACAACCTTTTCTTTCATTAGCACCAAGAGTCAGGACCTCAAAGGTCAGCGAAATTCATGGAAAGGTTGCTGCCAGCCAATACATGTCGGGAAGGGTTAGGGTAGGTGGGGTATGGTAAGGTAAGGATACTGATTATGTGATTGTAGATATAGAAAACAGACAATAAAAGAAAATAAAAAATTGCATCAAACCTGTTTACCAGTTGGATTCAAAGCCATTTTCACTAAGAGGAGCCTCACATTTTGCTTTCACAGGACAATATGTTGTTTGAAAAGTAGGGAAACATATACCTGAGTGTCATTTTGTATGTAATGAGGAAGTATGGATGCTTTACCTTCCGTGCTCCTGTGCCGAAACATCTCAAATGTGATTACCATGGATCTTGTGGCTGGAAGGAGTACATCACCTCATCCTCAAGAATTTTTTATGTAAAATCCTTTTTCTATAAATCTGTCCTTGGCAGAAAAAGGTTTAGTCAGCTATATTAGATGACTTGGATGAGCATGTTTGGTGTCTTATGTGTGGCTAGGAGTCTTCTGCTCTTCTAAGGAGCAATGGACACAGTGGGGCATGCTTGATGCCAGCGCACAACTCGTTTTGGAATATCGATTAAAAGTGGGTCTTTTGACTCTATTCCATGGATAGGCATACATGGTATTGAGTTTTGATGCGTTAGACAGTAAAATACACATCCCACACCCATGCATTCATGCCATGCCTTTTTATGCATTGCTAAATGGTTGCTCCATGTTTAGAAGTCTGGATATAACATGGTTAAGTTGCAGTTGGGTTTAGTAAGGAATGAATTTGTCTTGCTGGTACATTAATATGGTGTGACAGTATCTGATATGACTACGATTGTTAAATTAATCAACCTGATTGTTGCGCTGGGCCTCACTCTTGCCCTATGGCCAGCCTTGGGTTTGTTTGTTATATATGGATTTAATTGACATTACAATTTTAAATTGAACCAGATTATATTATGTAAATATTTCTGTATGAATGATCTGATTACTCTCTCCCGTCTCTGTCTGTTTCAGGCTGAATCTGTAATGGGGAAAGTTGACAAGGCACGGTGCAAGTCTGATTCACGACGTCGTCATAGAGCGACACCATATCCATTACCACCTTGTTCAAGGAAGGCTGGTAAAGAAGGCCGCAATCGGAAAAAACATTCCAAAGCTTTGGAGAAGAAAGATTGGGAAGGTGCAACCTGCTCAGTGTGCCTGGAGTTTCCTCACAATGCCGTTCTCCTCCTTTGTGCCTCTTATCACAAGGGATGCCGACCTTACATGTGTGCTACCAGCCGTCGTTTCTCCAATTGTCTTGAGCAATACAAGAAAGCCTACACTAAAGTATCTTCAGTTGAAATGGGGCAACAATCAAATGGGATGATAGGTAATTCCAGTTTGAGTTTGGATGCAGGTCATGCCAATGAAAAGACTGAAGTTCCAGAGCTTTTATGCCCGCTCTGTCGTGGACAGGTGAAGGGTTGGACAGTGGTGGAACAAGCCCGTAATTATCTCAATGCTAAGAAGCGAGCATGCATGCAAGATAAGTGTACGTTTGTTGGAACTTATAAAGAACTGAGGAAGCATGTTAGGGCTAAGCACCCATTGGCACAACCCCGAGCAGTAGACCCTGTACTTGAGGAAAAATGGAAGAATTTTGAATGTGAAAGAGAGCGAAGTGATGTGATCAGCACAATAATGTCGTCAACACCAGGGGCAATGGTGCTGGGAGATTATGTGATTGAGCCAGGGTATCATGGTGTTTATAGTGATTATGATTCTGATGACTCTTTGGATGACGGCTACTTCCCGCTGGAGTCATTTGATCAAGAACAGAGTCGCAGCATCCACTGGCGGGGTAGATATCGCTTGGATTATGAGTCACTGGATGAGGATGATTTCATGATGCGTCGTGCTTTTCTTGCTGGTTCAGCAGCTGCTTCTGGACGCATTCTCCCCAGGTTATTGGTGGGAAGTTCAAGGAGACGGTGGGGGCATAGAAGAAGTAACGGAAGTCGGTAATTTGCATGACAAAATTTATATTAGAAAGGGTGAGTATGGACCAGGCTGAAGCTCTTCTATGATCTTTGGTGACTGCCATGCTAATTGTACCTTGATGTGAAGTGTAAGTTTGAATTACGATTACCAAGTGATTTGTAGAAATCCAGTGGAAAAAGGGTGCCTCACCCTTAGATTAGATATTAGGCATTGTAGTGGTAAGCTTCCTCCTAGTTGGTAGGGGTGTGGTATAATTATCATATGGTCATGCATATTGATCTTTAACACAAGGAAAAAAAAAACCATATAAACATTCTTTTATATTTATCAGTTTGAAAGATTTGGTGGGTTTTCCTTTTTGTTTAATGTATGATTATTTAAATAAATTTAATGAGGTGTTTAAATAAAATACCAAATTTATGCGTAAATAATGTGGTATGTAAGTCGTAGCTAATATTAGTATAAATTGACATTGTTGGCAGTGAAAATTGGATTAAATGGTTAACAATGGCAAATACAAGAAGTAAGACAATGAAGTGGTCGGCTGTTGTGACAATAAGGTAAGGGACAAAATTAAAAGTAGCTAAAAGATTATGGAAATAATTGTTTTTAACCTGAAAAAACGAAACAATCGTTTTTAACCATTTTGAAATTGGCAAATTATAATTTAGTCTTTATATATATAGGTGGGTAAAATCTTACTTGAACCCAAAATATTTTTTTTCAGATTTCATTTATTAATTAAAATACCTAATTTTTTATTAATTTCCTAATTAATTTTTTATTAATCTCATTTATTAATTTCCTAATTAATTTTTACCCTAAATTCAAACCCTAACAATTTTTCTCATCTCTCTCTCGGCCGTACGCAGCACCTCACCCTCACCCTCTCTCGGCCATCTCGCCGTGCTGTTTTCGTCCATCTTGTCGTGCAGTTTCCGTCACCGCGGCGGGCGTCTCCCTCTCTCTCTCCTTCACCGTTACCTCGACTTGTCGCCTGTCGCCGCCTCTCTCTCCTTCGCCGTTTCGGTTTCCTTCACCATTACCCGGACTTCGGCGTCTCCCTCTCTCATTCGCCGCACATTACCCGGTCCTTGTCTCCTCTAGCCGTTTCGAACTCCTTCGCCGTTTCGTTTTCCACGACGCCGCTGGCCTCTTCCTCTCTCGTTCGCCGCACATTGCCCTGTCGTTGTCGCTTCTCGCCGTTTCGTATTCTGCTTGGTCACATACGCGATTGAGGTATGTTATCAAAACGATTCAGCTTATTTTGACTGCTCTGCCTTTATTTCGGTTCTTGTTGTTGCTAACCCTGCAAACATCAATGCATTGATCCTGAAGGAATTTGCACCATCAATTCCTGAAAAAACCATTACATGCTTGACCAGGCTTGATCATAACAGGACATTGGGCCAAATCTCTAAGAAACTGAATGTTCAAGTGTCCGATGTCAAGAATGTGATTATTTGGGGAAATTGAAATTAAGTGGTATTTTATTTACTTTTTCATTTAATAAAGTGAATGTATTGTGTATAAGCTTATTGAAGCATTCTCATGATTTTATTTCTCAATTGTATAGGTTGACTGCAGAAATCATAACCACAGTTCAACAACGTGGTGCTGCAATCATCAAAGCCCGAAAGCTCTCAAGTGCATTATCTGCTGCTAGCTCTGCTTGTGACCACAAACGTGATTGGGTCCTTGGAACACCTGAGGTGATATCGACTGAATTTATCTATTCATTTTCACTTTCCAGTGATATATACTGAATTTATCTAATGGTTTTAATATCTTTTTACTGCAATTATAGGGCACTTGAGTTTCGGTTGTGTTCTCTGTGATTTCAGTGCAGTTTTGAAAAGAGAAGTTCGAAGACAAATAAGGTCGTCTCAACGGAATGAGTCCATTACTGCCGAAGTTTCAACGTTGGAGATGAATCCCGGCGAGCAGCAAACGACGGTCAGTTGTTAAATTTTGTATAAAATTTGTGAAATATTTGGTTTGTGAAATGTGTGAACGGTTGTTGTGAAATATTTGGCTTATTGAAATGTTTGGTTAATAATTGTTATTGAAATGTTTTGTTAGTGAAATATATTGTTATTGAAATGTTTGGTTAGTGAAATATTCTGTTATTGAAATGTTTGGTTTGTAAATACATTTGGCTAGTGAAATGTTTGAGTAGTGAAATGTGTGGTTTGTGAAATGTTTGAGTAGTGAAATGTTTGATTAGTGAAATGTTTGAGTAGTGAAATGTGTGGTTTGTGAAATGTTTGGTTTGTGAAATGTTTGATTAGTGAAATGTTTGAGTAGTAAAATGTGTGGTTTGTGAAATGTTTGGTTTGTGAAATGTTTGATTAGTGAAATGTAGGATTAGTGAAACATTTCACTTTTGGCTTGTATAGAAGTTATAAGCTTGTTTTTCTTCTACAATGTTACATATAAATTTAAATTTTCATTGTGAAACCAGAACATGCAAACCCATGTTTTGTCAAACCAAACAGCATTGCAATATGAAGAAGAATAGTAGAATACAAAGAAAGTTTTGAAGAGCAACTTTTGAGTTTCAATAGGTGTCTTTCGATTAATGGTTTTAATTAAAATCATGGTAGCTATACAAATTGGCCTAGATTTTAAAAATTGGTAAGTCATCCTCCATATATGCTTTGCCCATTGGCTTTATCTTTAAAGATTTTAATTGTTCCTGTGCCTGACTGAAGGAACACCTTTCATTTATGCTAAAGCATGGACTCATGCACCTTTAATTTTTTTATCTTTTGTTGCATCTGATCAATATGCTGTCAGGGCATTTGTTATAAGGATTATTTGCGTCAATGTTGAATTGTGATAGCAATATGAACTCAATGTTAGGTGAACTCTCAGTCTCCATTAGTTTCTGATGTCCAAAATGTTTCCTTAAAGTGTGCAACTTGAGGCTGAATTTATCTTTACTATTGCATTTTAGCGTATTCAATTTGAGAATACAGCTATACTTTCAGAAGTTCTCATTTTGTCTAATTTTTGGTCTTATGTTGTTTATTTAGCTTACCCTTTAATTCTCCTTATGTCATAATTGCATGAAGTGTTTGTTTAATGTTTGAGTAGTGAAATGTGTGGTTTGTGAAATGTTTGATTAGTGAAATGTTTGGTTTGTGAAATATTTGATTAGTGAAATGTTTGCTTAGTGAAATGTTAGGTTAGTGAAATGTAGGTTAGTGAAATATATTCCCCTTTAAATGTAGCTTTTACTTATGCTTTAAATTTAAAATTTGTCAAAAGTATTTTGTTCATGATTCAAATATATGTCTTTGTTTTTAAATATAAGAAATTTAGAAAGTAAAAAAATTAACGAAATGTGTGTCTATAACCATTTATGTTTTTTTTTTTTACGCAGCTCACCGATGGTGATGGTGCACCTGAGAAATGGCAGTACAAGCGAGGAACTAGAAAATGGTTACCTGCATGTGTTAACATATATTGTCGTATCAGTGAATTAAAAACCTTACGGGACGTCTTCAGCAGAGATAATATGCTCGACAAATGGAAAAAAAAGGTGTATTTGGCAAGTTTTCGAGGATGCAATGTGACCAATTGTTTAGTGGCAAGTTGTGCCACTCATTATTATGTCGCGAGATCCATTACCCAGGAGCCAGAGAGGATGAGATATGGTTTGCTGTCGGTGGGCATGCTATAAGATTTGGGAAGGAGGAGTTCCTGCTATGCACCGGTCTGAAGTTTGGACCCCTCCCAGCTGCAACGGTTTCTGAAAGCAAGATAGTGGATGATAGTGTTCATGTTAGACTATTTGATGGATTGCTGACCCCCATACAAAACGTTTTGGACAGGTTGAACGAAGGGGGGTTCAAGACCGACGATGATGCCCTTAAGTTAGGCTATGTATTCTTCGTTTCCCATATTTTAGCTTGGACGTGAAAAGAGTCGGATTGTTCCACCTTGGTTGTGGGGTTTGGTGGATGACCTTGCAGCTTTTGAGACTTTCCCTTGGGGGACGTATGTATACAGTTTAACGCTGTATTCGCTGCATAAAGTTTTTTATTCTCGAAGTTCTATTAAAAAGAATATGAACGTTGCCAAATCACAACTCTTTGGGTACAACGTTCGTGGATTTGCTTGGGCGCTTCAGGTTTGTAATTTAAATAACAACCGTTATATTTCATCATTACACTTCACAAATTTCAATAATAAATTCTGTTTATGTATTGTATTCGCAGTTTTGGCATTGGAGGCCATACCTAGCTTGAGGGACGTTGTTGGGGTCTCTGACGGTGACGGATTACCCCGTTGTACAAGATGGTTTAGCAGGAAGAAACAAACAACTTTGGAAAAGGATTTGAACGAAGAAGTACGTTTACAGATTTAACTTTGTTAATTCGGTATTATATTAACAAGCTAATTATATTTTGATTATCTTTTGTTATTTTCAATTCAGAATAGTCATCTACGGACCTTGTCAGCATCGGAAGCGGAAAAGGCCACAGATTATTACTCATCCTTTGATCCTGATCAAGTAGTGGGTCCTACACTTCATATGGAAGGGGGTTTAGGCAGCCACTCCGATAATGACGAGGAAGACATTAACAATGTAAGTGAGAAGGAGCTGTCTAAGGACATACTTCAGCGAGAGAACCGGTCAAAGGCAAAACACGATCGACCGGGTAAAAACAATGTCAAGGTTACTGGTAAAAAGCATATGCGTCGTACAATGGATAATGAACAGGTATCGTTTTTGACAGACTTATGTTTAAGAACGTGTTGTTAAAATGTTTAACAATTTGTGTTTTTGTTTAAAAAAGGTTCGCTCGGATGACAGTACTAGGTCGTTTGTTGCAGATTTGGTTAAGGAATTACGTGATGAATTACTGACTTCTGAAGCTCGGAGTCGTGATGAATTACTGGCTACTGAAGCTCGGAGTCGTGATGAATTATTGGCTTCTGAAGCTCGAACTCGTAAGCTTATATACGACCTCAGGGATGACCTTCATGCTTTATTTCCTAATGTCCCTCCAGCACCTGATATCCGTTCTCCTCCATTGTCCACACAAAGGGAGGTAACATAAGTTTCTGTTGTTGTCCATTTTGATGTTATATTCATTTTGTCTACTTTGTTTGTGCGTAAATATAAAACATGTTAACACAGGAGTCCCAGAGGGAGGCAGCTGTATCATGTGAAAAGGTGGGTGATGGATCGGTTATGCCACATGCGAGAACAATATTTAAAGATCGTCCTAGTGATGTATGTACTTCTTATTAGGTTACAAGGAAGTTAATATTATTGAATGCTTTGCTTTTAACATTACTAAAACTGTTATTGCTATATACAGGATCCCATCATCGAACTTAGTGCTGAAAAAGATATGCAATTACCTAAGGTTGGCTCTCCAACTCCAAACATCGAAATGGTGGATTGTGACAAAAGTGTTGAGGCGGTTGAGAAGCATCAGTTTATGAGGAAAGGTCGCAAGCGGAAGACTGCAGCAGCGCTTAGGACTCCTTACACAGCAACAGGTGTAAGGATAAAAAAGAAGTTTGGTGACCATTTGACACAGCCTGCTGATTACTTAAATTTCATGGCAGTGAAAAGACCGCTCTAGTAAGTTCAGTTATATAATAGTGGTACATGATTGATTAGTAGTATATGTAACATAATGATTATTTTACTGTCATTTTCATGGATTTAGTCGATCGGTGGGCTGGACCGAACATTTGACGCAAACGCATTTGAGGCAGATAATAGATCCGAATGAAAACATACAGGGTGTGGTATGTTATTGGTAGTGTCTAAAATATAGTATCTTTAGTATTTGTATAGTTGAATTATATTTCTATTTGACAAGCATATACTTGTGGCCCACTTTACAGCATATAGACACGTACTTGACAGTACTGCGAGAAAAGCAAACTGCATGCCCTGCTAATTATGATTCTCTCATCATATATCACGGAACTAACTTATTCGTAAGTGTTGTTGACATTAGTTATATGCTATATAAAAAATCCCATCTCTATTTTATTAATTTCATTATTTTTTTTATTTGTAAATGCGTAGGGTGAATTAAGCCATTATTGGAAACAGAATTTCGTGAAACGTGGGCAGATAAAAAATTTTAAATCAGAATCATATATTTGTCTAGATTCATGGTTAACGTACGTGAGGGGGGAACAATATGGAACTCGGCCATGGTGGCATATTGATGAGGTTAGTTTGGTTTGTAGTGATTTGATTTTGAGCAATTTTTATTAATAAACATAGACACTTTATTTATATGATTTGATTTTAAGCAAATTTTATTAATAAACACTGGGGCAACCCAAACGATTGTGACTGAGTTTTTTTTCTGGCTGTATTTGAAAAAGTTTATTCCCCATTTTTATTAATCAACACTTTATTCCCCATTTGAGGAAGAAAAAGCAATGGGAAAAAAGTTGACCTTTTCATGTTAGTAAATTCAGATACTGAGTTGGAAAGGTGTTTGGTTGTCAAACAAAAGCTTTGATATTAGCCTACGTTGAGACAAGTGATAGCAGCAGCCCCTCTTTTTTAAATTTATTATTTTTTTAAAAAAAAGCATGTTTTCCATGTAAACAATGTCTGTTAAGATCATGAAAAGGTTAGATTTACACCAGATCTTTGAAATCAGGATCTTGGACAGTTTTGTTTTTATTTAGATGATAAAATTAGTGCATGATTGAGGTTCTTTTTAGATTGTAAATTGCATATTCTGTTTTTGTGTATCTCTAATATTTGGAGTTGTGAAAATTTAGTTTGATTTTTGAGACAAGAAGATGTATTATTGTTATGTACCCATTGTTAACATTGCAGGTCCTTCTCCCTTGTTGTATTGACAATTACCATTGGATTTTATGCAAAATAAATTTGAGGAAGAAAGTGATTGTCATTTATGACTCCTTCCAGAAGCATAAAGATCCAAAACACCGCATTTCACAAATAGAGTCATTGATAAAAATTTTACCGTTAATGTTGAGGTGTGGAGGATTCTTTGAAAATACAGGTATCGCTCCTTAGACGGACGGTATAAAGGTTGAAGTCCTTTCGACCGACATACTGCCACAGCAGCCAGACGGGTAATGGAGTATTTGAGTATTCGTGATATATTATTTCCTTCATATATGTATACATTTTCTAAGCTTATTAAAATTACAGGACCAGCTGTGGGGCTTTCGTGATGAAGTACCTGGAGAACATCATGACATTTAAAGAATTTAATTGGGATTTTGTTGAAGGAGATATAAAGAAAATTTGGGAGGAGATTGCTATGGAAATATTTGCATATAGTATACCTGTGGAGTGATATTAGAAATGAACAATTTTTAGGTGAAAGATAGATGGTGGTAGATTTTGTTGGTGTATATACTAGTGGTGGTAGAGGTATATTTTGTGGGAGCATATGAATTTTTTGGTGTTTTACCATGGTCACTACTTTCAATCATCTGTAAATGCAACAGCAAATTTGATTACGTTTTCAAAATCATTCATGAGCTAGAAAAAGAAAAAACTTTTGACAATTTTACAGAGATCTTTCTTGCTTTCCCATGTTTCAGCATAATGAATTAAACTAGGACAGATAAGCAATACCAGCAAGTCTTATCCTTTAGATCCTCAAATCTGAGAAACTATAAAGACTTTGAGGGTTTACATCAATGTTGCAGTCTTATACAATTCACATAGTGTCATAGGGACACTCACAAAAACAAATCTAAACAAGCAGCATTAGTCAACACAAAGCACATATCAGAATATTGAAAGCTAACTAATAGGGGATCAATCTGTAACAGGAACAAATGCATTTAAGCGAGTGCACATCCACAAACATGGAAATGAGTATAAAGCAAGACATCCAAAAAATTGAAAAGGAAAAGAACATGGCAACAAGTTTGTTTACTGTGCCATTATGTTTAGTCAAGTGATGTTCATTAATATGAAGAATGATTACCAGTGTAAATATGGTGTGACTTCAGCTGCTCAACAGATTAAAAAATTCAAGCTACAAATCCACTACACCGATTTTGGTCCACATAAAGAACATGTCATTTAATGTGATAAACGAGTTAGTTAGATTGTCCATAATCCAACAATTAAATCCATTTAGTATGACCTATATATATGCTCTGCATTTCAAAGAACTTCTGGTGAAATTATTCCTTGAAAATGTTGTCTTTGGAGAAAATGAGAAAAAGACTCTTGGTTATAGAGAAAAAAAGATGTTAGTTAAATTGAGTGTAGTCCTGATACATCCTTTTTGATCTATAAGATTGACAATTCATGATTGCTATTTTGAATCTTGACAGTTTTTTATTTTAATTTTTCAAATAATGGAACACATGATAGGAGTTAAATATTCTCTCATAAAAGTTATCCTTGATGTCACACAAGTTCAACACATAATGTCACAAAATGTTTTACTAAATCACCAAAGTTCATCTCTATTGTGCACTTCCCCCTGTGTACATATTCGTCTCGTTGCTGGTTTGAGAATGATCAACAAACTGGCATGTCACGGGGTTATGTCCTAACTACTTGCAAGCACCGCATTTCCTCTGTCGACGTACGGGAACTTCTTCACTAATAGGATTGCATGGCTCAGGAACTGCAGTTCTTCGGCATGGGTTTGGGCAACCCAAACGATTGTGACCAGATTCACCATATTTTCTGCATTTATTATGCCATTGGATCTCACCACTCGAAGGTATCTTGGACTGTCTAGGCCTTCCTGACTGTCTTCTACCTGCTGGTGATAACACAACCTGACTGCTTACATCTATAGGTACATTCCACTGAGATTGATTGGGAACTGGATTAATTGGTGGTGCATATGCAGCCTTCAGCCAGGAAGTGTTGTAGTACTCATGGCATAAACAATTAAAGTCAATCCTCGAGGACCTGTACAAACCAACATATAGACACATGTGAAATGTTAATACAATTAAACACAAGAAAGCAAGCTACGTTTTGAATAATTAATTTACACTTATATTATACCTCGCTACTGCAATAGCGTGTTTACAAGGAAGCTGGTCTAAGTCCCATTGTCGGCAGGAGCACGTCCTTTGTTCAACATCAACCAATCTATCATGCTCGCCATCTTTTACAACAAATCTGGTCATGGTAATAGGATTCACATGGAATGATAAAGACTGATCATACCTCGTTTTGCAGTGATTAGAAGCTGCACTTGTAAGATGTGAACCATTTGTTGCAACCTTTTCACACCGTTCATAGAACCATCTTTGAGGCATATCCCTCAGGAACTCCATTGATGCGGTGATTGACAACCTTCGTGCTCTCTTTATGCAATTATTTAGTGCCTCAACAATGTTTGTTGTCATCAATTGGTATCTCCGACCTGGCATATAAGCACGTGCCCACCTATTAATTCCAGCTTCCATTAACATGTTGTAAGCTCTTGGTTTAACATTTTTAATTTGATCCAATGCTGCATCACAAATGTTAGATTGGTACGCGTACGCAGCCTTGCCACAAAGGTCCAAGATATCCTGACGTCCCCTGCAATGCTTTTTCAGATTCTGTTTCAGATGATAAATACAAATCCCGTGAGGGACACCAGGGTAGACGGACTCCATTGCCTTCGAAATGCTTTTATATCGATCGGAGATGATAACCAAATCATTAGGAATACCAAATGCCTCCCGCATTTGTCTCAAAAACCATGTCCAGCCATTCTCAGACTCACCGTCCCCAACTCCAAATGCCAATGAGTAGACCATTTCATCTCCGTCCATGTATGTAGCAACATAGATAACGCCGGTAAATGCACCCTTCAGATGGGTAGCATCTATAGCGATAACCGGTCATATTATTGACTGAAATCCCTGGATACAAGGCCCCAATGCGAGGAATGAATACAAGAATTGATTGTTTAAGTTCGTATGAATTGCTGTCACGGTACCTGAAATGCCCAACACATACACATTAGCAATAAAACAAAAAAAAATAAAAAAATTCAAAATTGCTGTCACGATACCTGGGTTAGCCATTCTGAGCATATGAAAATATGATGGAAGGAGCTGGTAAGAATTCTCCGGGCTACCATACAGAACCTTCTCAGCATGCTCTTTGGCCCGCCAAGCCTTACTGTACATTAGATGAACACCATGTTGCTCCTTCATCTCTGAAATTATGTCAACGGGTCGAATGACACTGACCTTTGGTGTTAACTTTTGGTGCAAACAGCTCCCTAATTACACCGAAACTGACACACCGCCACTGTGAATCATATACATCCAATGTACATGTGTGAACACTGTTAAATTTCTTGACATGCCAAATTGAGCAATTCTCTTTACATATCGCTCGGAGGACAAACGTGCAGTTAATGTCCCTGCACCCTGCCTCAAACCGATTATTTGTCGACCGTCGTATCCTGAAATTGAACTTCTCATGGAGTGCAAATTTACCCAACTCTAACTTCATTTTTTCCTTACTTTTAAAAATCTGCCCTTTAAACAAAGGCAAATCTACTGAAGTAGAAGCTCCAACATGTGTTGGTTGAATCGAATACTGATCTGCACCGGGCAAAACCCACCGAGACTGAACACCATCAACTGCAGGATTATACTGAGGAGGTTCTACTGCAGAAGGCCAATCTGCAGATGCACCTAACTGGATGACCACCTACATCTGCTCCAATTGGTCGTTTGTCTTTGTTGTCCATGCCACCGCCACACTCATCAGAAAAATTCTCAACACTGTTAGAAGTGGTGGGTGACAACGAAATCCCATCATCATCGGATGAATCAGAATGATTACCATATTCAGTTTTTTTATCCTCATCCATAATCATTGGTGTAAACTCGTGATCTCTATCCGATACAGGAGGAATTAACTCTGAATGTCGACTACATCCGCCAGCAGCTGAAAACTGGGTTCCAAATGGAGGAGGATCTGTAACATTATTGTTGACCTTTTCAACAAGATCTATATAGACCTCCGGAATATTTACTGTTCTCTCTCGCAATAAAAATGCAATATCATCGTTGCCTTTAATTTGTAACTTTCTCGGGTTATGATTCCAAACGACCGTGTTTATGCCTATGTCATAACGTGTGCTGTCAATGTTAAACTTCTGATATATCAACTCAACCAACCCTGTAAATTTCAACCTTTTAGAAACCAAAACCCCAAGCAATGAACCACCAACATAATTTAGACCATCCTATTGTCCGTTACAGATGACCACAAGCCTACGGTTATTCATTTTCTAAAATAAGAGAGAAAATATTTAGAAGATGCAATATTTCACAAAAACATTAATAAAAGTGAATTTCACACATAATGATTCACTCCAAACATTTCAATAATAATATTTCACTGAAAATAATTACACCTTCAATACATTTCACTAACTAACATTTCACTAACCAACATTTCACTAGCCAACATTTCACTAATCAATATTTCACTAACCTACGATTTCACTAACCTACATTTCACTAACCAACATTTCACTAACCTAAGATTTCACTAATTTACATTTCACTAACCTACATTTCATTAACCAACATTTCACTAACCAATATTTCACTAACCTACATTTCACTAGCCTACATGTCACTAACAAATACTAAATATTTCACTAAACTACATTTCACTAACAAATATTTCACTAACCTACATTTCACTAACCAACATTTCACTAACAAACATTTCACTAACATACATATCCCTAACAATACTAAATATTTCACTAACCAACATTTCACTAATATATATTTCACTAACTTACAGTTTATTAACATACAATTCACTAACAACTATTATTACTAAATATTTCACTAACCTACATTTCACTAACAAATATTTCACTAACTAACTTTTCACTAATATATTACATAACCATTAAAATTTCACAAAACTAAACCCTAGTAATTAGTATCACCCAAATTCTTTCAACTACAAAACAAACACAATATACAAATAAAAGAAAAAAAAAACTTAAAAAATTTATAAAATACATTCTAAATAAAATATAAACAATGTTCATAAATTTACCTTCAATTTTTGAATTGGTGAAGATAAATAAACGTGATAAAGAAAGATAAATAGATTTTAATTTTAAGAAAAAAAGATAAAATAAGAAATAATATAATAAGAGAGAGAAATTTTTTTAATAAAAGATATAAAGTTGAAGCAAAGTGTACGGCGGCTAAAGGGAAAGTAATAATTTTTAGGTTAAATTGAATGGGTTTTTTTGTAATTTTTATTTTTACGGGTTTTTTTTAAATTATCCAAAAAGTGGGTGGTTGAGGGTTGTTTATGTTATTTTTTTCTCCAATTGGCTAAAAACGATTATTTTTGCATCTGCGGTTAAAAACAATTTCATCAATAATTTTTAAGTCATTTTTAACAATTTTCACATAAAAAGTTAATCTTAGCTTCAAGTTTCTTGACTACAGCAAGAACTTGAAGATGGAGTTGTCGGATAACAATAACTGTAATCAAAGAAAGATCGTCAGGGAGTACCAGACTTACACTGACGATTACATTTCGATGATCAAGTCAGTTTTAGTGTGATAAAATGATTTTGTAATAATATCACAAAGTATTGGGTTCGAGTATGGATAAAAATTATTTTGTTCCTCTTTGTCGGTGCTATTTATAGGGGACCAACATCCTTTTGGTACTGTCCCAGTTAGGGTATGGTCAAGCTGAAGCACCAATGGTTGGTTGCCTATTTCTTTTCTTAATCATGATATTCTCGAAGCGGTATTCGAGGGAAAAGACTGGTTAGGTGGCTTGGGTCGCATCACAATTAATGCCACTGTGAAGGTGTGTTTAGCTTTAAATGCAAACGTATTTACTATTGTCAGGTGCATTAAATATGTGCAGCTTTGGCTGAGATAGTGTTCTAATCGGCATTATAAGCGCTGATATGACAGGTGAGGGGGGTCTGCAGGAGCATTTATTATGGTTAGGTGGCCTTTTGACCTCATCGTTTGACTTATCCGAGAGGTATCTCGGGTAGATATTCAGTATCGTGATTATCTATCGTTGCCGAGAACTTCTTCAGCCTTAAAAATGGTTTATTGGGCCTTTTGGACATCTTGGGCGCAAATCGTATGTTTGGGTTTCTATATTGGGTTTGTAATACGACAAACCCAAATTGAAAAATCACCCATAATATACATATATTATAAAAAAATAATTTTTTTAAAGAACACTTAAAAATATTTAAATAAAAAAATAAATACGATAAAATTAATTAAAAATTTAAAATAAAATTTATAAAAATGTTAAAAGTAATATCATTTACTAAAAATACAATAAAATTCAAGATTAAATACTTATAAAATTCAAATAGTAATTTAATTATATATATATATATATAATATATCGTAGTTTTATTATTATAATAATAAATAATGTATATATATATATATATTGTAATTTTCTTATTATATTTCATTTATATAATGTATATATAATAGATAATATACTCTAATATATATATATATATATATATATATAATATTTTAAAATTTTAATTTTTAACTAAATTTTGAGTTTTATAAGTATTTAATATTAAATTGTATTTTATTTTTAATAAATAATATTACTTTTAAGATTTTTAAGATTTTTATATTTATTTTTAATTTTTAATAAATTTTATCATATATATATTTTTTTATTTAATCCTTTTGAAGTTTGTTTTTTTAAAATAAAATTTTTATAACATATTTAAATTTTTTATTGGACTATCCAAACTGTTAAAATTATTAAAATGTAAAAAGTTGTAGGGTAAAAATATAATTCTAATTTAATAAATTAATAAAAAATAGTAAAATGGTCAATGTATACTTTCTATCAGGTTTGGTCGTTAAAATTTTGGTTATAAAGACTAAATTGATGTATTTTAAATAATTTAATGATTACGCGATTAAATTAAAAAATAAAAATAGATAAAAAAATAATATTTTTAAATAAGTTAGTGATTAAATTAATAATTATCTAAGGTATTAAGTTATAGTTTAAGTAAAATTACCGTTTATTTGCAATATAATGACTAAATAACAGGGTCCAGCTTTGGAATGGGACACCAAGAGCTACCGCCCACGGCACTAGGCCTAAAGGGGCCAAATTTTTATTTGATGAGTTTGGATTTATAAGTCTAGAAAAATGACTGGACAAAGAGAGGTCCTTGGTATCAACGTTATAAGAGTCATTAGGTTGATCCTCTGAACCCAGATTTGGAACCGGGCCTGTTTGGTTTCACGACTCATATCCAGACTCTAAATTTTAGGCTCAATACGACGCAAGGATGTCCAAAGCGTATTTGCCTGTTCGAATTTTGGTAATTTCTGGGGCATTGGCTTGTTTTATATATTATTTTATTATAAAATTATTGTTTTCGTGTGCTTCAATAATTGAATTGAACTCACAGACACATCATTGGTAGGTTGGCTTCAATAATTTTGGTTTTATTGCAAATTAAGTAAGGTGAATTTTCCAAAACGGTCTTGGCCTCCTATGATCTGTTAAGTTCTCTCGATTGACAAGTAGATTTATTCCTTTGAACTGTATTGTTTTACAAGAATAAGATGTCTAAATTTGTTATAACAAACCACAATAAGTGGATCAAGACAAGACACCCACTATTCTGTATTAATGCAAATTAATCTACATTTGCATTTGATCACACAATTGACAATCAAACGGTAAGAATCAACTTGATCATCAATCATCTCTTCCATCCCTTGTTCCGATGACAACCAAACACTAATTCTTTGAGGGTGCTCTTCAATTTCCTCTGTAAATAAACAAAATAGCTTGAGTAATGCAAACAAATGAAAACTGAAAAATTCAACAAGTAATGTAATATCAATATACACAAAAGTGCGGATCGCTTCTTCTTCTCTCAGAGCTCTCTTTCTTCCTACTATTTACGCCTTCAACGCCATCTAGTGAATCAACAGTTTCTGTTTTCTCTTTTGATGCCATCCGCGTATACTTCCATTCTCCTTTGTTGCCTTGACAAATCTGAAGAAACATAACTTGCAACTTCGCTGGTGCACTACACCATTTCCACCTCTGTTGACAACCCATGCATTCAGTGTGAACACCCACAATTCAAAATACAAAAAGATTCAAGGGAATAAACATACCTTAGGCTTTCTGGGTGGATTCAGGTTTTGAGAATCTGCTGTTCTGAGATCATTTGCATATGCTAAGAGCTCTGACCTCCGATCACAACCCAATTTCCTTTTCGTTTGAGGTTTTCTACGAAATGGGTGAAGATGATGAGATCGAATGGCTGGTGATTCCACATAGTAGGTGATGATGACTGCATTGTTGTTCCCTTGAGACATTATATGATCAAATCAAAATTAATTAAAAAAATGCTAATTTTATTAGAATGAAAATGAAAACTTATTTTGCTTTCGTGTATCAGTTATTAACATTGTCAGGAGGCTTTTTTTTTGTTGCTTCTAGAGTTGCTACAGCCTACAGGGGTGCCTGAAATGACCTCTCCGTCGCTATATATATAAATTACTCGATTTATTATCTATGAGCATTGCTAAGTATACCACAATATGTTTCTAAGTGTTACCCACAGTATTTTAATGTCAAAATGATTCAAATTTATTGTGGATGTATTTAGTTATGGTTGCAGTATCTTTAGTAGGTCTCTCTGTTTACAAGTTGTTGGACAATTACAGCCAAGCCCATTGTCAAGAAGATTTCTAGTCAAATTATTTACTTGATTAGAGTCATAAATGATCGGCTTAATTATTAAATTAAATTAAATTATTTTTCATTTTCTATATAAAAAAGAATTAAATTTGTACATTCACTCATAGTTTTGGTGGTTAGTGCACTTTCTTCACATCTCAATAGTGAGGATTCAAGTCTTACCATGCATATTTACCAATAAGTGTGAATATTTTATTCCCTTATTATAGGAATAGATGACTCCCATTATTGGAATAAATATTTGGATCGCACGTCAAAAAGTGAATATAAGGCATCAAAATAAATCATTATTAAATTTTACTTCTACTATACTGCATAATGTTGCAGGCCTACATATTACTTTTCGAAAATCTATTTGATTCCAATTAGTGTTGCCAAGTGCTTAATCTTATAACCTAATTAAAATAAATTAAATTTATTCTAATGGCCGTTTGTGTGGCAACTTGTTTTATTCGATTACCATTTTCTTAAAAAATAAAATATATCCCAACTTTATGTAACTTCTATTTAGAACTCGTGACCAAAAAGTCACCATGAAAATTAAAAACAAAATTCCACTTTTAAGAAATCATAAATAATTGTAACGTGACTCGGTCTTAGGAATCACCTCAAGTTATTGTTGAATTATTATAATTAATTTGACACTTTAAAATTTAGGGAGAGTATATGATTTAAATTTCCAAACTTAATAGTATAAATTTAAGTGTTATAACATGGGACTAAGTGTGGAGGAAGCCCAGCCCAGCCAAGTTTTTTAGAAAAAAAATAATTATTTATTACATTACTTTTAGAAATTTTTTAATAAGACCATGTTAGTCCAAATAAGTAAGTTCAGTCCAATAATTTAAAAATTTTAGTAAAATAACGTTTTTCTAAACTAGTTTAAGACCCAATAAGTCCAAATATAAATAAAATCAATTAAAACAAACAATCACTTATCTCTCCATTTCCCTATCTTTTGTCTCTTTCAATATCTTAAAAATATCTCACTTCCAAAAAAAAAAAAAAATTTCTCATTCATTTTTCTTGTATCAGCTGACAAACACACTATTTTTTTTTGTTTTTTTTTTTTTATTTTTACTTTTCTAAATTTAAAACCCTAACTTTTCACTCACCTCATCTCTTAAAACTTTAAATATTATTTTTTTCTCTATTTGAAGTATCAAATGTAATTACTTTTAATTTTATTTTTATTTATTTAATTATCTATAATGTATTTAGTTTTAGATTTTGTATTTTATGATTGATACTTAAAATTTTATTTTATATGTATTAAAAAATCTTATTATGTGGTCTCTTAGTAGTTCACTCTACTATTTAAAATAGAAGTTTAGCTTTTTTTTTGTCCTATTGATTAAAATATTATATGTATTTTAAATTATAATATGTTAAAAATTATATATCCTTTATTATTATTAATAAAAAAAATTTCGTACCGTTAAAATTTGAATATTATAAAAAAAATTATTTTTTTTATAAAATAATAAAATTTTTAAATAGAAAAATAAAATTTAGATTAGTCCACCTAATAAAAATTTTAAAAATTAGTGATGGAACATATCATAGGTTTGCAAAAAATAGTTTTATGTGTTACTTGCATTCATCCAACTTTCTATTTTTTTAAAAAAAGAATTCATCCAGCCATTTTTGAATAAGAAAGGAAGTACATAAAATGTTTTATAAATACATAAGAATTAATAAATTTCTAAAACTAAATAAAAAAAACGAACAAGTTACACAAATATTATTTAATACATCGACTTTATTGTGTTGTAGGTGAGTAAAACAATATTATTTAAACATCGAAACAAATCTCTCCTCACATAACATGGTTGTGATTCGATGTAGTTCAAACACAAATATAAATCTAAATGGAGAACAAAACAGGCAATATAACAAATATAAATCAATCAAGATGTAAAGGGATCAAAAGAGCAGATTCTTGATAACAATCTTTTTTTTTTTTTTTTATCTGACATTTTTACGGGTTAGAGGACTACCGAGACCTACCGAGATTGAACTCCTACTAGTACGACCCATATATCTACTTCCATAGCATAAGCCGTCTAATTCCAATACGGAAGAGGTCAACCTATACTAATTATATTTTTATACGTAATGATGAGATAATATTAGATAATATAAATAGAACTTTAGTAGTATGAAGGAGCTTATAATACTCCACTACCATAAGTTAAATAATGAAGTCACAGTAAAAAGTCAACATATAAATACTAGTACTGTTAACTTTCCCTAACGCTTTTTCCAATTTCTCACCTTTTCTTTCCGGGTTCTTCTATGGCAGCTGCTGGCCCGCAGAGCACTACCTCTCCCAAATAAAAAAAGCTCCATGCTTCATACAATCAAGCCACTATTTTTTTCTAATTCAATATTTTATTAGGTCTATATTTTTTAAGGTAATTTATATTTTTTTTATATCTATTTAGTTTATTTAAATATTATTTATTAGTTTTATATAAATAATTTGTATTGATCATTTAATTTAATAATTAGATTTGTTTGGACCACATAATATATAAATTAATTTTTTATTAAAGTTTATTAAGAAATTGGAGGAAAAAATTAATAATTTTATAATTTTTAATTTGTACCATATGTGTGTCTACCAAGTATTTGACTAAATAACAAAATGAAAATAAAAATTTTATGATGATAAATTGTAGATATTCTAAGCATTGAATTGAACTTGTTTGGTTTAATATAACATTTTTCTCACTGTTTTCTATCAGAGAAGCAAAGGGAGTTCTATAAGAATACTAAACGTGTGAGTAAGTATAAGAAGTCACTAAATCAACAAAGTCAGCCAAATGACATCCCTTCATACGTGAGATCCATATAGGTTTATAATTCTCTCATAATCATTATGTTTATCAATTTCTCTTTGAAAATTATCTTAAGAAGAATATTTTTATCAAATGCATGCAATTTAGTCAAAATGAGATTGAGAATTGTATGTTGCTATTTTTTAATATAATATTATGTAGTATAATTTATATTTTTGTCCTGTAAGGATTGTTTATTGTAGACATATAGTGGAAAATTTAAATAAACCTCTAAATATTTTACATTACAGGTTTGTGACTGTGCAATATTGAAAAATCATAGTTAGAATTATGGTTAAGTCGTCTAGGACAATCTATTCTTTTTTTAAAAGAAAAGATGTACATGAAGATGACACACCTCCTTTTCCTCCTCCATCTAACCCAGAACCTTCCACAGACGAGCAACGCCCTTCTAAATCTCTTAGAGTTGAATAAAAAGATGTTGAAAATAATAAAAATTCTTTAGTACGTGATCCGGGCTTGTGTCGGCAAATTTGGGAGTATCCAATTAATGAACAAGATGAAATTTGACGAGCTTACATCAAAGCTGGACCATATCAATTTCAACCTTCAGAGGATCCACTTTCAAAGTCGAAGCATTCTTATAGATTTCAATTTTGGTGGTTTGAAAATTTTCATTGGTTAAAATACTTTCCTTCAAAAGATGTGGCATTTTGCTTGCCATGTTTTCTTATTGCAAAACCTAGAGGACATGTATGGTCTGTATGGATAAAATGCATTTACACTTGATAGGTTTCGAAATTCAAAAAAAGTTAATGATGGCATAAGATGTCCTTTTAAAAAGCATGTGACTGAAGACCCTTTCTCAGCACATAATGTTGCTGTGCAATCTTGCGAAGATCTAATGAATCAAGGTTGTCACATTGACAGGTAATTAATAGCCAAACTTTAGATCAAATCACGAATAATCGTTTATGGCTCAAGAGCTCTATTGATTCTATTTGATAGCTTACATTTTAAGGATGTGCTTATAGAGGTCACGATGAGTCTCCGGAATAAAAAAATCGAGGTAATTTCATTAAGTTGCTTAAAATTTTAGCAAACTACAATGATAATGTTGCAAAAGTTGTACTAGAAAATGCTCTGAAAACTGCCAAATACACCTCACCAAAAATTCAAAAAGAAATAGTACAAATCCTCTCCAATAAGGTGAGAATGCACATCCGTTAGGAAATTGGAAATGCTAAGTTTTGTGTTCTTATAGATGAGGCTAGAGATGTAGATAAGAAGGAGCAAATGACTCTTGTTTTGAGATTCGTGGATAAAAAAGGTTTTATAAGAGAGAGTTTTCTTGACATTGTGCATGTTAAAGATACCACGACAACTACTCTTATAAAAAAGTTGTGTACCATTTTTTCTCGTCATACTCTCAATGTTCAGAATATTAGAGGTCAATGATATGATGGTGCTAGTAACATGCGTGGTGAATGGAATGGGTTGCAAGCTTTATTTGTTGGTGAGTTTCCGTATACTTATTATATACATTGTATGGCTCATCGACTACAATTATATTAGTTGGCTCACCTAAAAAGGTAATTCCAGTGTATCAATTCTTTTTTAAGCTGACTTTCGTTGTGAATATTATTAAAGCCTCTTACAAATGCAACAATGAACAATAGTCTGCTCAAGAAGATGCAATTGTATACATGATAACTATTAATGAGATTGAAACCGGTAAATGGGCAAATCAACTTGGGAAAATGAAAATAGCAGGGGATACTCGGTGGGGTTCTCATTTTCATTCTATTTATAGTTTACTAAGACTTTTTGGTCTAACTTGTGTAGTGCTTCAAAATATCATAAATGATGGATCTAATTATACTTAGTGTAGGGATGCAGATGCCGCTTATGATGTTATTACTTCATTTGAGTTCGTATTTATTTTGCATTTGATGAAGGGAATAATGAGATTCATCGATATTATTTGTCCAGCCTTGTAACAAAAGTCCCAAGATATTTCTAATGCAATGCATTTTGTTTCTATAACAAAGGCACTTATCCAGAATATGAGAGAAGATGGTTGAGAATCTTTACTTGAAAATGTAAATTCATTTTGTTCAAGGTATGAAATTTATGTGTCTAATATGAGTGATCGTTATTTAATGGGTCAAGGTCGTTTTCTCACAAAAAAGTGCATATCACAATTGCGCATCATTATTGGGTTGAAATATTTACAGCTACAATAGACTCTCAATTGCAAGAATTAAATGATAGATTTAGTGAGCAAGCAATGAAACTACTTACTCCCAGCTCAGCTTTACATCAAAGATATGGTTTTAAGTCATTTAACATTGAAAATATTTGCAAGCTAACAGATAAATTTTATCCTATGAATTTTACAGAGCATGAGAGAGATCTTTTGAGTTTTGAGTTGAAACATTATAAATTACATCAAAGATATAGTTTTAAGTCATTTAATATTGAAAATATTTGCAAGCTAACAGATAAATTTATCCTATGAATTTTACAGAGTATGAGAGAGATCTTTTGAGTTTTGAGTTGAAACATTATAAATTATATGTGTCTCAACAGCAGTATTTTCAGAACATGTCTACAATTTCTGAATTGTGCCAAGCATTGGCGGAAACAAGGAGTTCACATCAATTTCCTTTAATTGATAGATTAATTCGTCTTATATTGATACTTCCAGTTTCTACAGTAACTACAGAGAGCATTTTCAGTTATGAAACTAGTTAAAACTGGTTTTCACAATAAGATAGATGATAAGTTTCTAGCAAATTACTTAGTTGTCTACATTGAAAAAGAAATTGTAGAAAAATTTAGCACTGGGTCGATAATAGATGACTTTAGGTCATTAAGAGAACATTCTGGACAACTTTAAGCTGTTAACATCTTTCTTTTATGTATTCTTCTTTTTGTAAATATCTTAGTCCCACTTGATTAGATATTTAGAGGTAATTAGAGATCTATCTTTTAATAAAGAAAATGACATGGTTTGATATATAATAAAAAATTTCTCATTTTGAAGTGCTTTATCTTGGATTTCTTTGGTTATATTTAAGTTTATATTTGCATATATTTATATTTATTAAAGTCTTACTTATTAATTGTTATACTCTATTATTTATATTTGCATATATTTATGTTTATTATGTTTATGTATTCTTCTTTTAGTAAATATTTTAGTCACACTTGACTAGATATTTAGATATAATTAGAGATCTGTCTTTTTATAAAGAAAATGACATGGTTTGACATATAATAGAAAATTTTTTATTTTGAAATGCTTTATCTTGAATTTCTTTGAAGTTTATATTTGCATATATTTATGTTTATTAAAGTTTTACTTATTAATTGTTATATTATATTATTTATGTTCTTGTTTTCAGTTTGATTGTGGCTTTTGAATTGGTTCTCTATTTTTTTTATATCTTATGTTATGAACAAAAATTTTCAAACCTTCTATAGATATCTTATTTTTTTTCTTAGAATTAGGCTCCCTCACCTTTAGTCTTCTTATTCCACCCCTGCCTACGGCCACATTTATGGTATCAACTTCTGCCACAGAAACCATCACACTCAACCTCTTGGCTAACAGTAGCCCTTCCTTCAGCGTAAAACATTCCCCCACTTCTGTAGAGAATAGTACCCACCATAGTTTTGGCCAATGTAGCCACCACAAAACCCTTTTCATCTATAATCCAGTGTTGTAAAAGTCAGCATTAAGCGCCGATTAAGCGGCGGTGAGGCGCTAAGCAGCGTCTCGCGGTTGCGATTTGGACCAAGGCGTCGATTAAGTGGTAAGGGTGATGTCGAGTTGGCAGTAAAGGTGGAGGAAGACAGCTCACGGCGAAGGAAGAAGAAGAAGAAAGAAAGAAAAAGAAGAGAAAAAAAAAATTAAAACCTAACCCCCAAAACAACGCCGTTTTGGGGGTTATGTTTTTAATTTTTTTTCTTTCTTCTTCTTCTGGCAGTGGATAATTTTCTTCTTCTGCGTTTTTCTTCTCCAGCAGCAGCAACTTTTCTTCTTCTTCTTCTTCAGTTCTTCTTATTCCCGTTGTTTCAATCTGCCATTGCCAGTGTCGTTTCCGTCCGCCGTGACCTCCTTTTCTCTTCGCAGTACCACTTTTCTTGGTATTTCATTAGTTCCTCTCTAGCAGTGTTCTATAATGCGCTAGGCGCTAGGCATTTGGAGGCCTAGCACCTAGCGCCTAGGCAGTTCCTCGGTACGGTCAACGGTTAACATGTTGACCACACCACCGTTAACCATCTGAAATTTTTTTCTATATGATTGTATTTAACAATTTACATGTAAATGCACCTAAAACAAAAATATATATGTCATTCCAAACAATATGAAACTAAAGTATTCCAAACAAATAAGTCATTCCAAAATCCAAACAATATGAAACTTAGTCATTCCAAACAAATAAGTCATTCCAAACAATATGAAACTAAGTTATTCTAAACAAATAAATCATTCCAAACATTCCACACAAGATGAAACTAATGAAATTATAAAAGTATGAAAATATGATGAAATGATAATACAAAATCCTAAACTAAACATCATGTTCAAACTCCTATTTTCTATATTCTTCCATTACACACTCTTCATCGGACTCAAACTCAACATCAACTTGATTTTCCTCTTCTTTCTCATCTTCCGATACAAAGTCATCTTGATGTAGATCTCTTCGTGTCACCCTAGAACTCCTTTTAGGTGTAGAATGTCATCTACACCAGTTGCATCATCTATCAATTGTCAAGTTAGCCCCGTTCTAGGCTCTACTTCATCATCATCACCACCACCTTCAATAATCCATTTTTATGCATTGGTGGCTTAGGCATCTTTAGTAAGAATGACATCCACATTCTTTTCCTTTACTCTTTTTTACTTGTTCCTCAACTTAGAATTAAATTGGACATAGACTAGATTATTCAACTGACTCACATCTAGTCTGTTCCTTTTCTTTGTATGTATCTACAAAATCAAAATGAGAATAATAATAAATTGTTAGTTAAGAGTTACTTTGTAAATTTACAGTGAACTAGTCATGCACTCACTCCTTCAAAAGTGCTCCAATTTCATTCACATCTGGAGGAACTTGTGGTCAAGTTAAGGATTCTTTTAGCCATGACTTGCAAATTGAGTGTTTGACCTCCATAGCTAGACTACCAAAAAGCTACAATCACGAAGATACATATTTCAAGTTTTCAAGCTTTAGAACATATTATAAAAAAAAAAAGTAAAGAACTACAACTACAAGTTTACAAGTTTAAAATAGTACCTGGATCATATTCCTCATCGTTAATTTCATATCCTAAGACCGCCAATGGTTTCCTAAAAGATCCTTCCTGCAACTTATACTTTCGTATTTCAGAATTTGCAATTTTACTTTGCATTGCTAAATTCTCGACACCACAAAAAGCCTCCACATAATCTTGCAGTGAAATATTCACATCATCGTTATCTTTAATTGTTGGATCTCTGTAGCAGTAGTATGGGTTGAGGAAATAGGCCGCCAAGTGCAATGAACTATCAAGCCGACCTTTAATTCTTGCATCAATAATGTCAAAGATCGGTTTATAGTTCCTATCAACATTGTTCATTGCCACTTTGATATCTTCTTTTGCTTGCAGTAGCTCTCCATATACAAACCCCATGGCTGGCTTTCTATCCCTATCAACAAGTCTAAGCACCTTCACTAAAGGTGCAAAGACCTTTAAGCAAAGGGTCACACCATTCCAAAAGCCTATACTCATAACAGTTGCATATGTCGTTCTCCCCTTGCTAGTGTTAGACCATTTGCATTGCTCCCATAGGTCACTATAAAACATTAGACCATTTGCATTGCTCCCATAGGTCACTAGAAAACATTATCCTCAATTGAGCTTTTTTCTCCATTAGACTACAATGTTAGAAACGAAGAGGCAAATCTAGTCACTCCTGACCTCACTATGTCTCTCTTTTTTGTGAAAGACCTCATTAAGGATAATGTCTTGTGGTGTGCATAGATGAAGACGGTAAAATTATTGGCTTGGTCAATGGTTTTTTTGAACTTCTGGACCTTACCAATACTTTCAAGCATGAGATTGATGCTGTGAGTTGCACACGAGGTCCAAAATATCTGAGGTCTCTTCACCTTGAGCCATTTCACCGCTGCCATGTTGTTTGTGGCATTATCTGTGACCGCTTGAATGAAATTCTTCAGTCCAACTTGTTCAATGCACCCATCCACATACTGAAAAATGTGCTCAGCCGCGTGTGCCTTATCTGAAGACTCTTTAGAGGAAAGGAAAGTGGTTCCTTCCCTATAATTGACACACAAGTTCATTATGCTCCTTCTTTTTCTATCGGATCAAGCGTTCGTTATAATGGACACCCATTCAAAGCCCAGTCTTATTCTTGCTTCTTCAGTAACTCTTTTGTTCTCTGAACCTCCTCCTTCAATAATGGTTTCTTTAATTGGTATTGACTAGGTGGTTTGTATCCCGGTCCAAATTAACCAACTGCTTTCATCATCAGCTTGAAATCATCTTTGTCAATTGCATTGAAAGGAACCCCTACTCTGTACACCAATCTACTCACATACTGGTGCACATTATTGTTTAAAAAGTGCTTCGTGGATGTTTTGTTGCCTCTTAGTTGCACCACTTAATGAAGTTTCGAGATTGATTCCCAATACAAATCTATCTATGGGGCCAAGAGAACGGAGATCTCTCCTCACCTCTAATTCTTCCATCGCATCTTCTCCCTCAGTTGTATCAACCACGTTTACTTGTAATCTCAACAACAACTCTTCCTTCTTCTTACCCCTTCGCTTACTTTTAGCCTCCATAATAACATTTCTACACTTGGCCTGTGCTTCTGGTGTTGCTTTTGGACAAGCTGCAACATTTCCTAATATCTGGCTATGTGCTCTTTCATTCTATATGCTCCTCCGGACATCACTTTTCCACATAGGATACATTTGACCCTGTCTAAATTTTTGCATCAACTAACACTCCAAACTCCCATCTAACATCATTCGACTTTATTTTAAGTAATGACTCGGATATGGATTGGACCGTTTGGTACACTGAGACTGCCAAGGACGCCATTATAAATATAATAACCTAGAAAAGTTAACAAACATTTATAATTTATTTAACCATAAAGACATAAATAAAATAATACTTCAACTATAAAAGATTACAAGTACACAACTACAATCTAGTCATCTATGACTATAAATAATTAAATTTCAAAAACTTCCTACTTTCCTATTTGGCTATTTCCTAAATTCCTACATAAACATTAACTTAAAATTTTAAAATACTAAAATAAAAATAGTAAAATCTTTGTCATAATTTAATTTTTAAATTATCATTTCAAGTTCAATATAAAATTATGGTAATCAACAATGAAGACTAAACTAAAAGTATTCACAATTTTACAAAAAAAAAATTCATCTAGGCATTTAATCAAACACTTGGATTGCATATATAAAATTATATTTCTAACAACAATAAATCTTAAAAATACTAAAATATAGAAGAACAATACCTTGGAGATGGATGATGGTGAAGAAAATGGGTTGAAAATAGATAAGAAGATGAGACTTGGGGGCTAGGGTTTGCTGTTGGCGTACACTGGTGAGGATGAAGAAGAATGAAAAAAGAAAACTTGTTTTTTGCTTCTGATTTGGTTTTGCCTGAAACTGATTGATTTTAAATTTATAACTAAGCCAAAATGACTGATTGATTTTAAATTTATAACTAAGACAAAATGACTTCACTTTGGGCTTGTTATTAAAACACCCAAAACGACGTCGTTTTGGGTGTTAGAAAAAAAAAAAGAAATTAAAACCGTATCCGCAGCTGAGCGGCCGTGGAGACAGATTCGGCCACCTAGGCGGCCGCGGTCTACGCGGCTGCGCGGCCGCGTAGCCCGAATCTGCCTCTTAGGCGGCTGCCTAGCATCTTTTAGGCAGTCGGCCGCCTACATTGGCCGATTTTTCCATTTTCTAGGCGGTGGCCAAATTGAACGATTTTTGGAACACTGCTGTCTAGTTATTTAGGGTTTTGAAGTTTATTTTTAGGAATTTTTAATTTTTAATTTTTAATTTTGAAGTTGAATTTTTTTTAATTAGTTAGTTTAAAATCAAATTCTAAATAGTAAATACTATAAATTTATGATATATGATATATAAATATTGGATTTCTATTTCATGCTATTTTATTATTTATTTTATATAAGTTGAATATATAATTGGTTGAATTTGAATTCATTATTTTTTATGTTGAAATTAAATTGTGGTTGTGCGTTGTTGTTAGGACATAGGTAATGAGTTCCGGAGCTAACACGAATAATCGTTCGGAGGGTACCTCTAACTCGAACGAATCTGTTCTGAAACGGAAATCAGATGATATTGAGTGGAATTATGGGAAGTTGGTTGATTCCTCCAATTATGATAAAATTTAGTGTAACTATTATGGAAAGGTGTTTTTTGGATGAGTACATCGGTTGAAGCAATATATTGGCCATATACCGGGAAATATTTTTAGGTGTCCGAGGTCAACGAAGGAGGATCAAGTTAAATGTAAACAAGTTATCGAGGATGCTAAAAGTAAGAAGAAAAATAAAAATAAGGAAGACTGTGAGATTAGAATGGAAGTTGATCTCATCGGGATTGAGGAGGAGGAAGAAGAAGTTGAAGGATTAGAGTCAAGGAAAAGACCACACATTCTTGGCCATATGGATAAGTTTGCATCGAAGATCAAGCCTGAAGCTTCGATGAGTACCGATAAGTCTCTTCACCAATAGCATATTACTAATGTAGTTTTCAAGGAGAGAACACATTTCGTACATCGATATGTGGCTAGGTGAGTGTATGAAGCGAGCATTCTTTTCAATGCTATTCAAAATAATAGTTTCATTGTGTTACGCCTTTTTGTACCCGCAAGTATACGAGGTCGACACAAGTAATACAATGAGAGTAAATTATCGTCTTCACGGGAATATTTAGGTATTGAGTACTAAAATTAACCAAGTCTATATCTATTTGAATAAATCAAGAAGAATGTAAAAATAACTAATTAAAACTAAACAAAACAAGAAACAAACAAAATAAAAAGTGAGAGTTGTATCGAATGGAGAACTAGCTAGGATTTCCAACTTTACTTATTATGTCCTAATGAATGGAAATAAAAATATAATGAAAGTGAGTTATTACCAGTTGATGATCATATTAACTAAATTGTTGAAAATTCTCTCTCGAGATAAATCGAATCTATTCCCACATATACTAATACCCAATCTCTCGATAAATATCCAAAAATGTATGCGAATGCAATAATAACAATAACACTAATAATGATCACATAAAATAAGTTAACATATCTTTATTTAACTCCAAAATTATGGTGGGCATTTTAATGAACACGTTGTGAGCATCACATCTCGGTTCATAACTCATAAAAACAAAATCAACTAAATGCAAACCATTACACATAGAAGCATTAAAAACAAAATACACACTCAATCAAATAATAATCAACAATCAAAATAATTTATAAAACTATTCAAAATTCCATAAATAGATCCATCATCATCATAGCATATAAAACTAGTGCATAATCATATAATCCAAACAAAACATAATAATCAACTTTGAAGACATCAAATAAGTATAAAGGAAACAAATATTAAAGGAAAACAAAAACTCTAAACTGAATGACTCTCGTATGATTTTGTGTGGATAAATCCAAGTGGCTTCTAGTCTTCTAGCTACCAAGAATCTCTTCTTCTTCTTCTTCCTCTCCTCGTGCTCTCTTTTCTGCCTCCAAAGTATGGTGGTCTACTGGTTGTATTTTTTTCTCCCAAGGTTGCTGTCTTTTTCTCCCAAGACTACTGCTGGTCTGCTCTCTTCTTCCCGCAGCTACTGGCTCTTTTTCTTCTCTTTGGCAGCTGCTCACAGCCCTCAACTTTCTGGTGCGTTTCTTTCTTTGCCCCGCAGTTGCTACCTCTGCCTAAGTCTTTTCTCTTCCCGCAGCTGTTGCTGGTTTTAGTATTTTTCTAATTCTTCTTTTTCCAACAGCTACTGGTATTTTTCTTCTTCCTTGGTCGCAGCTCATAGCCCCCAGCCCAGTCTCTCTTTGGTCTGCTGTTGCTGCACTTTTAAATGAAGCAGGTTGGGCGAACATGCATGGCCGCGACTTGCGCAATGTCGCACACAAGTCGCGCGCCTTTTATATTTATTTTTTTTCTCTTCCAGCTTCAAAACGGCGCTGTTTCATTAAAGTCTGGTGCGAATGTTTGAAATTACACTTTTATCCTGACTTTCTGAGATGCTTTCAACTAGGCCCATATTATCAAGTTATAAAAACTACACTTTTACCCTAAAATTCTATAAAATCTTCACTTGGATCCTTATACCTGCACACTAAAGAAAGATATTAAAAACAACCGATAATTATTCGGGAACGGAATAAAAGTAGGCAAGGATAAGTAAAGATGGAGGCCTATTTTTTTATCATGAAATGGAGCCAACACATTGCAATGGTGGAGGCAATTGATCAATTTGGAACGAGATATATGTTAGCACCATTTCTTGCTGGAAATGGAGCCTCACATCTTCGTGCTTTTGTCCGTCTTCGGGTGATTATAGGACTTTTTTGATGGTTTTCTTGAGTGTGCAGGTTTTTTAGGTTCCGTTGGTGACTTCGGTTGATTTTGGCAGAAAATGTGCATTGAACATCCATTCGCTACTTGTCACCTCGCAAAGGCCACTTTCCAGCAAATTCCAGAGAGACTCGCAAGTTAGGGTCGCGACTTTCTCCCGACTTTGCTAACTCACGAGAGCAAAAATCAAACAAGGGGACAGAGACTCACGTGACTTACTTGCGAGTTGGGCAAGTCGTGAAGGCCATCAGCACAACCAGAGACCGAGACACACGCGACTTACCTCACGACTTACTTGCGAGTTGACTAAGTCGTGAAAGTCAAATTTCCAGCGAGGCCGAGGGACATGCGAGTTTACTCGCGACTTGGCTCGTGAGTGGCGTTAAGTTGGAAACCCTAGCTTGCATTATAAAAGGAAAAATGGGATTTTTCAAAGAGGGATCGTCCAGAAATTTTAGAAAACAAAAGAGAGAGAGAAGAAGGAAGAAGAGAGAGAATAAGGCCTAAGAGACTAGCCAACGGATCGATTCGCCGGACGACTTCCATCACTCATAGGAATCGGGTTTGTGCACGAAGAAACTCAGCCGAGTCGGTTTCAGACGAGAGTCTAGCCAACTAAAGGTTTTTCTTTCACATGCTTTTCCTTAATCTTTTTTTGTTCATGACATTCTTGATGAAAAGTATTTTGTATTTTTATTTCCTAATCATGAACTAAATTTCCTATACTAGGGATGATGATGGAACTTATTATGATTGATTTTAATAAATGCTTGAATGATTTAAGTTATTTGATTGAGTATTGATTTAATGCTTCATTGATTGTATATTGCCTGATCACTAATATTCAATATCTTGTTGTTATGGGTCAAGTACCGAAAGGAGACGCTCACAACGTGTTCAATAAATTGACACCACAGTCTAGGAACCAAATAGAGATATATCGATGTAGGTTATCTGATCTAATATGTTTCCGTGTTTGTTGCATTCTCATATATTAGACATTCATCGAGAGATAGGGTGTTAGTATATATTGAGTAGGTTCGATTTGCCTTAAGAGAGGATTTCGGATAGCGAGTTAATATGATCATCAATCATTGACGTGAAGGTCCATGCATAGTTATTTGACATCTTTAGGAGTAATTAGCGAAATCGGATTCCTTAGTTCTTTTCTTCTTGATTAGAAAATCCTTTTTAGTTTCTAATTTTATAGTTTACTTAATTTACAAGTCATAAATCACAACCATTGAGTTAGTTTTCTAGATAGCATTAGACTTGATAAATTTCAGTATTCAACTTCTAATCGTCCTTGTGGGAATGATAATGTGAACTCACAATTCTATATTATTTGTGCCGACCCCATATACTTGCGAGTACACAAAAGGCGTAACAAGTTTTTGGTGTCGTTGCCGGGGACGGTTTAGTTATAGTTGATATTGATACTTACTTAGTTTAGTACTAATCTGGACTTTTGCTATTTTTGTTTTATTTCGTTTTTTTTATTTCCCCTGTTTTCTTACTTGTTTTATCCTTTGGTTTTGCAGGTAGTTCTATTTGTGTATGAGACATACGAGACGCACTAATTAGAGCCTCTCGAAGCATTTGACCCAGAAATTGAACGAATGATTATTCAGAGAGTAAGACAAGCAAGATAGCAAGACACCATGGATGACCAAATGCAGCAACAAGTAAATCCTGAGAATGCTAAGGCGTTGCGTGACTACGCCATTCCTACTATGGTGGGAAATCAATTGAGCATTCGATGACCTCCAGTTGCGGCAAATAATTTTGAGATCAAGCCGGCAATCATCCAGATGATTAAGAACACTGTTCAGTTTGGGGGTATGTCGAACGATGATCTTAACAGCCATTTGGAACGATTCATGGAGATTTGCGACACCTTCAAGCAGAATGGGGTGTCTGATGATGCGATTCGGCTGCAAATATTTCCTTTCTCATTGACGGACAGAGGTAAGTTATGGTTGAATTCATTGCCGCCGAATACTTTCACAACTTGGGAAGGCCTTGCTCAAGCTTTCTTTGCTAAGTATTTTCCACCAGGGAGAACAGCAAAGCTGAGGAATGATATTACTCAGTTCGGGCAATTTGAGATGGAATCATTATACGACGCCTGAGAGAGATTTAAAGATTCGATGAGGAAGTGCCCGTACCACGGGTTACCTGATTAGCTGGTAGTGCAGACATTTTACAATGGTCTCACACAACAAAACCGCAGCATGTTAGATACAGCTGCTGGTAGTGCTTTAATGAGCAAGCCAACTGATATTGCTCACGATTTGATTGAAAAGATGTCCACAAAAAGTTATCAGTAGGCAAATGAGAGAGCAGTTCCCAAAAACGTAGGGGGCCCAACAATAGCTTTCGAAGTTGACGAGATCACATCACTCAAAGCACAAGTGGCTTCCTTGTCAAGCCAAATAAACAAATAGAATGTAAATTCTATTCAGTCAGCTACTCCAGGATGTGACATGTGTGGAGGACCGCACATCAGTACAAATTGCATGATGGGTAGTTCTTTTACAGGTGGTAATAGTACAGAGCAGGTACAATACATGTAGAACTTCAATAAGCCATATAACAATCCCTACTCGAACACCTACAATCCTGGCTGGAGAAATCACCCAAATTTCTCATGGAACAATAAGTAGTAGAATAGCAATGCGAAGCCTATTCCGCTTAGTTTTCAAAATCAGAGCAATTTTTAAGGGAATCAGGTGTCCAATCAATAAGAAAAGAAACCAGCCCTAGAAGACATGTTGGTCAAGTTCATGACAAAGATTGATTCCAAGATTGACAATCAAGACGCTACAATGAAGAATATGGATGCGAAAATTGACCATTTAGCACAGCAGAATCAGGCTGCCATTCAGAAGCTCGAAGTACAGATTGGCCAGATAGCCAGAGAGACACAAAGTAGAGCTCAAGGCACATTACCCAGCAATACAACCTAAGCATGCGTCGACAACAGCAGCAGGGTCGAACGACAGCAGCAGCAGTATCAAGCCGAGTAGAACCAACAGCAAAAGCAGCAGCAGGGTCGAACGACGCTTGACCGATAGAAGAGCGAAACCATATCCTACATCCTCGAGGCGAGACAGGGGCAGAGACATACGTCGATAGGTAGACCGACTATCGAGGCCAGTCGAATGACCCAAAAACAGGTTGCTCGAGTACAACCTAAGCATCAAGCCAGAGGAGGTCATAGCCATCCTCAAAGGTATGGGTAATTCAGTGAAGTTGCCATCCAAGATCAAAAGTCCTCCCGACTTGAGAGACAACTCCAAGTGGTGCGAGTTCCATTGTGACCATGGCTATAAGACCGAAGATTGCATCGCTCTCCGTCTGGAGGTATCCGAGCTATTAAAGAGGCGGCACCTGAAAGAGTTCTTAACCGATAAGGAAAAGAACACCATGGCCCAGCGTGACGATGAGCAGTAGGACGGTCGCTTGACACCTCCCCCAAAGCCTCCTCGACACGAGCGAACAATCAATGTCATCTCCGGAGGATCAGAAGTGAGTAGGGTGACCTACTCCGAAGCTAAACGACACACTCGACAGTTGGGTAATTCTGAGGTCAAGCTTCGTCAACCGGTCAACCCATCCCTCGCTTGCCTAGTCAGCTTCGACAGCAATGAACACACGGATTTGCTCAACCCGCACCACGATGCATTAGTCATCTCTTTAACAGTGGCCAATTGCTTGATAAATAGAATCCTCATTGACAACGATAGTTCGACCAACGTTCTGTTCATAGATGCGCTGAAAGAAATACAAATTGACGAGGCAAACATCACTTGTCGATTGACAGTCTTGGTTGGCTTCGGCGGTGAGTATAAGAACATTGTCGGAGAGATTACACTACCTGTCTATGCAAATGGAGTCAACTTGAACACCAGATTCATGATACTTGACTGTCAGTCATCCTACAACATCATTATGGGGCGACTATGGATCCATTAAATGAGGGCCATCTGGTTGACCTACCATCAGTTGATCCGCTTCCCGACCAAGTGGGGGGTCCGCGAGATCAAGGGATAATAAAAGACGTCGCACAACTGCTATCAAAACACACTCATGTTCAAGTCGAGCGACTTATAGCAATTATAGAACTCGACTCTTCTGAACGTCAAAGAGAACCCAGAGATGGAGGAGCTCGACGAAGTGCCCATACATCCGAACTACCCGGACCATAAGGTGAACGTAGGGTTTCGACTGAAATCGGACCTTAGAGCCAAGCTCATAGACTTCCTATTCATACTATACTACAGCTTTGCATGGTCTCATACCGACATGACCGGCATCAACTCAGAAGTAATAGTTTATAGACTCCAGGTAGATTCGGAGTACCCACGAGTGAAATAGAAACAACAGAAGTTCGCGCCCGAGCGCAACAACATCACCAACAACGAGATTCAGAAGCTAATCGACATAGGCTAGGTTCGAAAAGTCAACTACCCCGACTAGCTAGCCAACGTCGTGGTCGTAAAGAAGAAGAACGAGAAGTGGCGAGTATGCATTGACTTCACGGACCTCAACAAGGCTTGTCCCAAGGATTCCTTCCCTTTACCACACATTGACATGATGGTCGATGCCACAGCTGGCCATGAACTTCTAAGCTTCATGGATGCCTTCTCGGGTTACAACCAGATTCTAATGCATCCGGAAGACTTGGAAAAGACTTCATTCATCACCGAGCGAGGGATCTTCTATTACAAGGTGATGTCGTTCGGCCTCAAGAATGCAGGTGCTACCTACCAAAGGTTGATCAATAAGATGTTCGCTAAGATGTTGGGTCAAACCATGGAGGGCTACATCGACGACATGTTAGTGAAGTCACTCGTGGCAGAACAACATTTGGACCACCTATGACAGTCGTTCGACTTCATCGACCAATACAACATGCAACTCAATCCCTCAAAGTGTTCCTTTAGGGTTTCCTCTGGAAAGTTCCTTGGCTACCTTGTAACCAAGAGGGGCATCGAAGCTAACTTAGAGCAGATACAGTCAGTGATGGGTCTACAGTCACCCAAGTCAGTAAAGGACGTTCAAAAGCTAACCGAACGACTAGCAGCTTTGAACCAATTCATATCCAAGTCGTTCGACCATTGTCGACCATTATTCGATACGATCTATAAGAGCAAGAACTTTGAATGGACGTAACCTTGCGAAGAGGCCTTCCAAAGTATCAAATAATACTTGGCCAATCCTCATCTACTGCTGAAGCCACATGTAGGAGAGACCTTGCTACTCTACTAGTCAGTGCCGTACTAGTCAAAGAAGAAGAAGGGAAGCAACTGCCGATCTATTACATGAGCAGGTCCCTACTCGATGTAGAGACACACTTCAGTCAGTTGGAGAAGCTAGCCCTCGCACTAGTCACAGCCGCACGAAAATTGAGACCTTAATTCCTGTTAGGATTATGCTCAATAGTAAGAGTGTAATAGTGCATTTGACAATCGATCTCATATAAATAAAAGTTATTTCTGTTTTAATAAATCATATAGCAATTATATTATTTGTCAAAAGTAAATAATCATAAGGTCAAAAGACTATATGAAACAAAAGAATTGTTCGTACATCTGGATATTTATGATGTAGACACAATTCTTTAGTTAGTCTCGATTTAGTTAGTCTCGAATACGCATTCACAAATTAAGATATAAGGTTGGACACCTTTATGTTGTCAAAATTGTAGATTCTTTTGTTAGCATTTGAGCGGGATCAAATGTGATATAATGAGTCTAAAATCATCGAAATGTCTTTAGACGAAAGAATCTAGTGCATTTGATGCATTGAATAGAATCACTGCAAAAAACTTTATCCGCAACCATTAGTGGATAAAAGTATTCAACTAAGACAATCAGAGAATCTATCTGAATCCTGAGATAAATGATGGACTTATGGTTGCATGCGTTATCATTTGAGCTGTCAATAAGTACGATTATATCGCATAGTCTATCCTCGATGGCTTAGTGGTATTCACATGTATATCGATAGAGGACATCATTTATAGAAATGGACATTGTGACTACATTTAGCAAATGTTAGTAGAATATCATTATATGGATGTTTTAAGGTATTGGATATTTAAATCTTTATGTAAAATTTTCAATAATGGTTATTGAAACATGACTTCTGGACAAGTAAAAATATCCAAGTTCGAAAACATGGTCATATGAGTAAATATGATAACTTAGAAAGCTATAAACAGTCTATGAGCTCTTGGCAATTACTGGTATTTTTCACGATGATACATTTACTCCATTTAGGTTGTCTAGGGTACGAATTAGTATGCTCACTTATTCTATCTTTATTTAAAAGTTCAATTTTAGTTTTTTAGTAGAATGAACTAAAATTAATGGATCGGATCTAAGTGAATCATTTGTTGATTATGATTAGGTTATGTCTATTGGAGCTTAAATTTAGATAGCCCGCCAAGATCCCTAATCCACACTAACTTGAATAGATCATTAGTTATATACTACCGGATCATTTATTTGATTCATCTTATGGAATTGATTTTGAAATTCTTTCCAAAAGTTTTGAGAGGTGCGTTATTGTGTTCGATTAAGACACGCGGTAACTCGTTGAAATACCTGGGATGGGCGGCCAAGGGTGTGTGACCCCTTGGGCGGCCCTAAGAGATGTTTTTAACATCTCATAAATATATTGATAATATAATTAGCACATTTAATTAAATGGGGCTGTTAAATTATTAAATATATTTATTTAAAGACATGTGGACTTGTTTCTTTTTGTAAAAATGGGCCTAGTTTACATGTGAACTTTTTGTGGAGGTCCAATGAGATTAATAAAATGGAAAAACAAAATTTAGCCCATGCCAAAAGGGGTGGGCGGCAATGGCTAATTTATTTAGCCAATTATTTTAGTTTATTTTATTATTTAATTAAATGGTAGTTAGTTAATTATTTAATTAATTAATTATTTATTTAATTAAAGGTCAAAACACTTTTCTACTAGGAATTAGGTTTCTAGTTTTCATGCTATTTGTAATAGTATGATAAGTATCAAAAACCTTATTTGATAAGGAGATAAATAAAAGGAATTATTTATCAAATCAAATTAGGAAGTTTTTGATATTTATCAAAAACTCTAAAAGTTGACTATTAGTCACCTTTAGGAAGTTTTTGATAAGTGATTCTAATTCACAATTATCCTTTAATAATTATTAGATAATAGTTTCAAGAGATAGAAATAGAATTGAACTCTTGGTTTGATGGTTTTTGGGTGAAACACAAATCCTCCTTATGGGAGGATTCGGCCACCCTATATAAACCACCATAGAGAGTTTGGCCAACACTCATGCTTAGATGCAAGTTTTAAGTTTTTTGTGAACTTTGAGAAGTCAAGAAAAAAACTCACCATCTTTAGAAAAAGTGTGAGAATTCGCCCGAAAGAAAAGAGAGAAAGAACAACGTGTTTTTCGTTTTCTCATGAGGGTTTTTGAGTGACTAACGAAAAAGAAAAGTTTTTTATTTCTCATCCTCGGGTACACAATTCAAAGAAAGGGAGCTCACACTCCAAGGTAATCCACATTCGTGAAGGATTGGAAAATCTTGCGGTTCATAATCGATGCAACATCAAGCCTCATGTAATTCAAATGGTATGTTACCTTTTATTATATATTTAATTAACTATGGGTTAAGTTGCTCTTTTTGGAAAAAAAATTCAAACGTACCAATGCAAAAATATATATGTTTTTTTTTTGCACCTTCCGCTGCGCCGTACTCGTCATTTTTCCTACACTTCCAATACCACACAATCAGCGTATTGACCACCTTCCTACTAAGGAACGTGCTACACAAACCCGAGCTATCTGGATGACTAGTCAAGTAGGCTATGGAACTCAGGAAGCACGACATCAATTACCAACCACGCACAGCAATCAAGTAGCAAGCGTTAGCTGACTTCATCGTGGACTTCACTCCAGCCATTCTCACTCGAGTCGAGGAGGAAGTCCAAGCAATGTCGAACGACACCATTAGTGGTGAATGGACATTGGCGGTCGATGGTTCCAACAACGTTAAGGGTAATGGCCTTGGCATAGTTCTCACCTCACCTGAAGGACACGCGTTCGAACGATCAATCACATGTGGGTTCAAAACGACCAATAACGAAGCGGAGTACGAGGTTTTCATAACCGGACTACAACTCACCAAGGATATGAACGCCGCACGACTCAAAGTCCAAAGCAACTCCCAACTCATTGTCAGACAATTACAAGGGACATATCAAGCCAAAGACATCAAGATGTCGTCCTACCTAGCACTGATGAAACAACTCCAAGCCACATTCCAGTCGTTCGACATCCATCAGGTTCCAAGATCTGAAAACTCCCATGCAGATGCTTTAGGGAACCTTGGGTCAACACTCGACATGACTTCAAAAAGATCAATCCCAATGATATTCGTCCAATAGCCAGCCGTCTGGAAACAGGTACCCAAGGAAGTCGCTCCCCTCACAGTCGAACCTACGTGGATGACACTTATATTCGACTACCTCAACGATGGCTCATTGCCATCCGACAGATACGAAGCTCGAAGGATCAAAGTCAAAGTTGTACGTTACTCCATCATCGACGGATGACTCTACAAGAGGTCATACTCTGGCCCATATCTCCACTGTGTCGACTCAGCCGAAGCTCGACGTATACTCAAAGACTTACATGACGGAGATTGTGGTAACCACTCGGCTGGTAGGAGCCTCGCCAATAAATCTCTAACAGCTGGATACTACTGGCCTACCATAAGATCGGACTCCCACGACTACGTTAGGAGATGCGATTCCTGTCAACGGTTCGCCCAAGTATCACACTTACTACCTGAACGGTTGCATCCTATCACTTTCCTATAGCCTTTCATGAAATAGGGGATGGACATAGTAGGGAAAATGCCGGTCGCGGCGGGAGAAAATGTCTACATGCTCACCGTGATGGATTACTTCACTAAGTGGGTTGAAGCCGATTCCTACTTGAAAATCAAAGACTCTGAAGTCAAGAGTTTTATTTGGAAGAATGTGATATGCCGCTACGGCGTACCCCAAGAGATAGACACGGATAACGGCTCGCAATTCATTTCGTACGACTTCCAAGCTTTCTGCGATAAATGGAAATCAAACACAGCTACTCTAGCCCCAGATACCCTCAGACGAATGGTCAAGCATAATCGACAAACAAAACCATCGTCTCTACTTTGAAGAAAAGACTCGACCAATGCAAAGGCAAATGGACGGACGAACTTCCAGGAGTACTATGGTCCTACCGTACGACAGTTAGGACCTCAATGGACGAAACTCCTTTCTCCCTAGCATACGGAGCAGAGGAGGTGATCCCCATCAAAGTAGAGTTTCCCTCCTACCAAGTCGAACATACCAATAAAGTGGATAACAGCAACGAATTGAACCTGTCGCTCGACACAATCGACGAGAGAAGAGACAAAGCAGCCCTTCGACTCGCAACCTATCAGCAAAGGCTCGCTCGACACTACAACAAAATCCTTCGCATTTGAACCTTCAAGGTGAGAGATTGGGTACTACGCCGGGTCTTCTAAGGAACAAGGGAACCAGGAGTAGGCAAGCTCGGACCTACTTAGGAAGGACCATACCAAATCATCAAGGTAGTAGGACAAGGGGCGTACAAACTACGTTGCCCGGACGACAGAGAAATAGGCAAATAAGCAATAGTTGGAATGCGATCCACCTAAGGTTGTATCATTTCTAGACTCTTACTCTTTAAATTTTTTATTATTATTTTATCAAATAATCTTGACTGATTTAAGCATTGGAAGGCCATTGGTAATACCAATAGCTAACTCTAACCATGCCTATGTAAGTTGATGTCATACGACCATCCTGTTCTCAAGGACAATGTCACACATCAACCAGCCTCAACTTACACCCGCAGTCAAGGTGCAACTACAGTCACTCGACAATCTGGCCTGCTATCAAGGTCCTTCAGGTCGCACGACCTACCTCTCCTATAATTTAAGTATGAAACCGAATTATCCACACTTAAACTGGGAGGTAACAATAGATCAAACAAATTATGCCGCTTGACAAAGGACCAAAGAAATCCATTTGACAGTCCTCACAACAATCACTCAGTCTTTGCGAAGTTCAAAAAATTATGCGAAGTCATTCACTACGTCACTCGACGGTCATTTTCACAAAATATTCTACCAACAGACTCAACAAACATTACGAACGACAGCAATCCCCTGTGTCGTTCGATGCGACTTACTAAAAACAATTGGCTTCAACATTCAAAATAAACCCTCCAAAGGCAATTAAAGCATTAAAAAAAAACAAGGAGAAATACTCTGCAAAGCTAAAAAAAATAAAAAATAAATAAAGTGTCAAAAAGAAGGCAAGCATGAACTAACCTTAAAGCATAAGGTGCAGAGAGGACTCTGGCCATAAAACGCCTAGAAACTACCTGAAAATAACCCAAAAAAGATTAAGCTCACCGTTGAACACACTAAGAGAGAAAAAGTGAAAAATCTGGAAAGAGAAGAAAATGAAAAGTGAAGGAAAGAGAGGGAGAGGCGGGAAACACATACCTTCCCCCTTACTGATATGTCCCTTCATCAGTGGACATGACTCCTCATAACCATCAGCACATAACACAAGGCACCCTTTGCATTCCCAACGCAAAGCAATCATTGCCCTGGCAACAGTTAGCAAAGCAACCGAAGAGTATAGCACCTACCCAAAACATTCGTTCGACCATGACCTGTTCCACATATCAAACATCAGACACGACAAACCCTCATCCCTTATCGTCAACACAGCCGCTCGATACTATCGAACGATAAATGACGATTTGAAGAAGTTTTTTATAAATCCACCCTGAAGATCATCCTAACATGATGGAACAAATACACAAGGCATGGTCGTACGACCTCCAGAAAACATTTATCGTGTTCACAACAGTCGAACGACCGGGGCAAACCTTATGTTATCCACCCACGGACTAAAAGCAGCAGGTTTAGGGGCAAACTGTAGCGGCCAAAAATAGCCCAAGCCCAAGAAGACTCAAACCTATACAAAAGCCCAATCCACAAGCTCTTATAAACCCAGAATCCCACTAGAAGCGACTCCAACAGATATGTCGTTCGACCATATGAGGTAACGTCGCTCGCCTTTAGCAAGTAAACCCGGCAGAACGTCAACTATCTAAACAAAGACACTGTAGCTCAACACACATACCAATGTCGTTCGACTACCTTACCTACTGCTTCAGCATCTCCCGTTACTCAATGCCATGGTTCGACCCTACACATGTCTCGACACCTCACATGGCTCGACACTACTTATGGGTCGATAATGTCACTCGACATTTACCTTAGTCCATAGATGACTCATCGTGAGACTTAATCCAGCCATCGAGACATTTCTATTGTAACACCCCCTGACCCGACCTGACTGGATCGACCTAGGGAGCGCTACTCGGGTTTTCAAAACTTTCTAAATTCACCTTATAAATTTTCAAACCTTTGTGAGCCCATCAAATAAATTTTCAAACCATTGGAAAACCACATAGTTTGTAATGTAAAAACGTTTTCGAGTGAGCCCATTAAATAATAATTTCAAAAATTTCGGCAGAGTTTCCTTTGTTTTTCGGATTTCCCAAAACCTGTTTTTCCACAACTCAAATCAAATACAAATCATAACAACACTTCAAATATCGTTTTCAATCAATTGCGCACTCTGCCGTTTAGTGCGACTTTTCCACAGTTTTAAAATAAAAGAATTCAGAATTCAATATTTACAAACATTCTAAAAATGAAAAACAGAAATCATAAAATTATTTACAAAACATATAAATAAAAACTCTTCGAAATTACAGACTTCTGTATATGCACGCTACAGAATATATATACAAAAATATATAACTACCCCAAGTCAATGTAGTGACTCTGAACTTCAAGCTGCAGGAACCTCCTCTCTATTCCTTGTCACCCACGCGTTATGAAAATAACTAACGCGCTAAGCATATAACTTAGTGGGTGTACACTAAACTCATATATAAAAATTCATAAATAACTTTTCATAATAAACTCATAAATACCTTTTTATAATCAGAATATTACAATATACATCTTTCAATTCCATACAAAACCAAACAGAGATAAACATATAAAATCGATTTATAAAGTCACTTATAACCATATCACTCAATGCATTTCAATTCTAGCCCTCTAGAATACTCAACATAAACCATGACTGGAATATAGGGTCGTTCGACCACAGTAACTATCTGTCGAACATAGCTCCCACCCTAGGACGAATCCTAAGAGTGGTACGTATCTCCCTACCCTAGGACCGAGGGTTCGGACCCTAGAGAGGTACATATCTCCCCATCCCAGGAACGAATCCTTAGGAGGGTACGTGTCTCCCTACCCCAGGACGAATCCGTGAGGAGGTACGTGTCTCCCTACCTCTAGACGAATCCATGAGGAGGTACATAATCAATCATCAATAGCAATGTCAATGTCGGTGCAGTACTGCTCACTGAACCCAGCTCGTATACCAACCTCCTATATCCATTTCTATGTCTAAGTATCCTAGGGCCGTTTCGATAAAACACTGTCAGATATTTACTGAAATTTATAAATCAACGGTCACTCCATAATTAAACAATTCAAACGACAAAACATACATAAATGATTTCATGAAAAGTAAACAATATTCAGACAATATTCTAACACGAGTAATTTCAATAAAAATCGTAAGAATCGAAATACGATCAAAATACGATCAAAACTATAAAATCATTCCAAAGACAATATTATAAACATATAATAAAAAAATTCTTCAAATAAATCGCAGATTCAAACTAAAAATACTTAATAGGTTTCGTAAAGAATTCGAAAACAGGTGTACACCAACCTGGATACCGTTTCCTTTCGACAACTCGCGTTACTAGGTTTCTTTTTCCTCCCCTTTTCTCTTCCTCCTTCACTTTTCTCTTCTCTTCCCTTCCTCTTTTCTTCTTCTTCTTCTTCTTCTTTTCTTTTCTTTTTCTTCTTCTTTCGGTCTCTCTGCCCTCTCTTCTTTTTCTGTTCTGTTTCGTGGCTTCTCTGAGAAGCCAAATTATTTTTTTATATTATTTCAGTCGTCGCGACCTGTGGTCGCGCCACCAGGTCGCGTTGCTCTTTGGAGCAACTCCACCGCCTTCATCGCGATCACACATCGCAGTATCCTGGTCGTGATGGTGGTCGCGATGCTCACTGCCAGGATTTCACTTCTTCATCACGAGCTAGTCAGTGTGAGCTGTGGTTGCGGTGACCAGGTCGCTTTGCTCTCTGCCCGAAAATGCCATTTTTCACCGCGAGCAGCTCATCGCGACCTGTGGTCGCGGTGAGGGGTCGCGACACACACTGCCTCAGTTTTTCACTTTTTTTTCTTCATGCATCATTTTTGGACCGTTCCATCAGGTCCACCTGGAAACCATAAAAATAAACATACTTTTAATTACATTTTATACCCCTCATATCATAAATTTTTATATCCATATATGCAAAATTAATAATTCGAAATCCGGGATGTTACATCTATTGCCCGACCATAAAGAGGGTTGATGAGTCGTTCGACCTTCCTCACCCTATAAGTCAAGAACTAAACCTCTCAGCCGAGAATACCAAGTCAAAAACCCCATCGAGTTTTGAACTTTGAAAGACCATGTCAAAAGAGGGAATTATGTCCTCCTTGATCCGTGCCGCAAAATCAGGGATAAGGAGACCCACCCACCAACGGGTAGGTGATCCCCTATATAAACCAACCCTCACTCAAAGTGAGGGTTCACAAAATTCTCTACTCTAAAGCGCTTAATATTACTTGCTTACTTGACATCACTCCATCAAACGATCACTTAGGACCTCCGTATATAAACGATTTTTAGCAACCTGCAAATGCCTTCCACGGCCAACTCTATCGTATCCGTTCGACCTCTGCCGTCTACCATTCACGGTCAGGAAGTTATTTCTTTCTTCGTTTTTCGTTCATTATATCTTTTTTGACCCTCAAACTAACTTGATCGTCAGAGTTTCTTTGGCCGGCACCGCCCCAGTGTCCAAGTGCTCCGATCAACCTGTCGACTCTTGTTTTGCAAGTTATAGTGTCCCGATCCTCGTCCCACCTCATTTCGTGGTCTACAATCTTCAGATTGTAAAGTTCACTAACTTCCTTAATCTTTCTCAAAATATTATGCCATACAGTCATTGCCAACAAAAACCGAAAATTCTCAAGTTCAGGTGTTGCTAAACTTTCAGCTTCAGTGCTTGCTCTTGGATCTTCACTAACTCTTGACAATTCAAACAAAGCATCTTTTGTATCACTACCTTGAGTTATTATAGCTGTAACACTATCAACATGACTTTTCTATCTAGTTGCTAACAAGGATTCTAAAGTTAAGTGATGTAAAAAATCCCAAAAAATTTTCCATCTCCTTGTAGAGCTAGCAAACAAAGTAAACATGTGTTGTACCTAGGGCCGGTCCTAGCTTTTTGGTGGTCCAGGGCTAGAACTTAAATAAAGCCCTAACCTATTATACTTAAATAAATTCTAACAAATACAAAATTTTGCTAGACATTTTTTTTTATGTTTGGAAATCAAAGAGATGTTAGGTCATCGCATCTTTAATTTCATTAAAATTAAAAGTAGTTATTACAAAAGCTGAATGAATAAAAACTAAGTTCTAAAAAGCAGCTTACAAAAGCTCAACAAAACAAACAGATTATATGACAAAAGTGTTTTACTGCTTGCTAGCTAATAATCTTCCATCTAAACACAGACTAATTCACATCTTTCATAATCATTTTGACTGCATCATTGTCCATTCCTCTTTCATCCTCTACATATTCAAGTTAGGAAACTCCTGGATATCAAGAATACAATACGTAGAAATAATCACAAAAAGATTTTAGATATTGAAGTATTTTGAGAAGCAAAATCATCGATAATAGTTTTAAAATCCAACTTATCCAAATATTCATTTCGATGCTTAAGATAGCCAATCCATTCAACCTCTTATATGACATAGTTTACCGCAAATAAGATTTCAATAATTTAAGTTTAGAAAAACTCCTTTCAGTGGATGCAACAGTAACAGAATAGATAACAAAATTTTATAAGCAATTGAAATATTTGGAAAAAAAAAACTCCAAAGATTCCACAAACTCAAGAACTTAAATGGTTGTCTTTGTTCTTGCAAGTAAGTACATTGTCAACACTTGCATCTTAGAAAACAGGTTATCTGCAATAATGTCTGATTTGCTGTTAAGTGTTAAAGCAGCTTCAAGATTAGAACAACATGCTTGCAATTTGTTATGCTCCATCATAACCAACTTTTTATGATCAAACAAAAATCCAAAAAAACCTTCAAATGCTGCTAGTTGTTCAAACCTACTCTTCAAAGAAGAAAGAGCAACATCAACAACAACTAGAAAATAATTAACCCTAAATGATTCTTCAGCAGACAAAGAGGTGTCTTCGTGTTCAAATTCATCAAATTGTTTTTCCCTACGAAGCTGTTGTCTTTTAGGAAAGATAGGATCAATTTTCAACTCAGATGCAATTTTTGTAGCCTTCTCCATATTATATGCGAACTCATGTTCCATATACTTCTCAAAATAAGAAATTACCAACTTTAAATTCATAATTGCAACATCAATTTGCATATCTTCAGATTGTAAAAGTTCACTAACTTCCTTAATCTTCCTCAAAATATTATGTCATACAGTCATTGCCAATAAAAACTCAAAATTCTCAAGTTTATGTGTTGCTAAACTTTCAGCTTCAATGCTTGCTCTAGAATCTTGACTAACTCTTGTCAATTCAAACAAAGTATCTTTTATATCACCAGCTTAAGTCATTATGGCTGTAACACTATCAAAATGACTTCTCATCTAGTTGCTGACAAGGATTTCAAAGTTAAGTGATACACAAAATCTCGAAAAAATTATCATCTCCTTGTAGAGCTAGCAAACAAAGTATACATGTGTTGCACCCAGAGCCGACCATAGCATTTTGGTAGTCTGGGGCTAGAACTTAAATGAATCCCTAACTTATTATACTTAGATAAATTCTAATAGATACAAAATTTTGCTAGACATGTTTTTTTTATGTCCAGAACTCAATAGGAGGTTAGACATCACGCCTTTAATTTCATTAAATTAAAATTGGTTATTACAAAAGCTGGATGAAGAAAAATAAAATTCTAAAAAGCAGCTTACAAAAGCTCAACAAAACAAATAGATTACATGACAAAAGTGTTTTGCTATTTGCTAGCTAATAATCTTCCATCTAAACATAGACTAATAATTCACATCTTTCATAATCCTTTTGACTACATTATTGTCCATTCCTTTTTCATCATCTGCATATTCAAGTTAGAAAACTCCTGGATATCAAGAATACAATAAGTAAAAAAAATCACAAAAAGATTATAGATCTTGAAGCATTTTGAGAAGCAAAATCATCGATAATAGTTTCAAAATCCAACTTATCCATATATTCATTTTGATGCATAAAATGGCCAATCCATTCAACCTCTTATGTGATATAGTTTACCACAAATAAGATTTCAACAATTTAAGTTTAGAAAAATTTCTTTCAGTGGATGCAATAGTAACAGAAATAGATAACAAAATTCTATAAGCAATTGAAATGTTTGGAAAACACTCCAAAGATTCCACAAACTCAAGAACTTAAATGGTTGTCTTTGTTCCTGCAGGTAACTACATTTTCAACACTTGCAACTTAGAAAACAAGTCATCTGCAATAATTTTGATTTGATGTTAAGTGTTAAAACAGCTTTAAGATTAGAACAACATGCTTGTAATCTACTATGCTCCATCATAACCAACTTTTTAGGATCAAACAAAAATCCAGAAATACCTTCAAATGTTAACAGTTGTTCAAATATGCTATTCAAAGAAGAAAAAGTAGCATCAACAACAACCAGAAAATAATTAACCCTGAATGATTCTTCAGCAGACAGTAATGTGTCTTCATGTTTAAATTCATCAAATTGTTTTTTTCCTACTAGACTGCCTTCTTTTAGGAAAGATAGGATCAATTTTCAAATCATATGCAATCTTTTTGGCCTTCTCCATAGCATATGCGAACCCATGTTCCATGTACTTCTCAAAATAAGAAATTAGCAACTTTAAATTCATAATTGCAACATCAATTTGCATATCTTCAAATTGCAAAAGTTCACTAACTTCCTTAATCTTCTTCAAAATATTATGTCATACAGTCATTACCAACAAAAACTCAAAATTTTCAAGTTCATATGTTACTAAATTTTCAGCTTCAATGCTTACTCTTGGATCTTCGCTAACTCTTATCAATTCAAATAAAGCATCTTTTATATCACTAGCTTGAATTATTATGGCTGTAATATTATCAACATGACTCTCCCATCTAGTTGCTGATAAGAATTCAAAGTTAAATGATGCATGAAATCTTGAAAAAAAAATTTCATCTCCTAGTAGAGCTAGCAAACAAAGTATACATGATTTAAATTAAGAGAATGACAAGAGCGTGCATAAAAAAAGCTCTAAGATTAATTTCAAGCAACCTCTTTTTGAACACCTTGGTGTTTCCCTTTCATATTAGACCCATTAACATAGCCTTGCCCTCTTACATTATCAGCATCAAGTTTTAGGGACTTTAACACAGTTAATAACTCATTAAAAAATCATAAACCAGTCGTATCATCCACTTTCAAAAACTCTAGAAATTACTTTTCAACTTTCACCGAATTGTTTGACACATCTACACATCGAATGATTAGTCTTATTTACTCTTAGTTACTTGCATCTGGGGTACAATTAAGTATTACAGAAAAATATTTTGTATCTGTAATTTTCTGAATTATAGATCTCTTAACCTTAGAGTCTAACAAAGCAATCAACTCATTTTGAATTTTACAACTGAGATAGTGATGATGAATCTCTTTATTAAGAAATCATTTAAAACGCTCCTATATAATCAAATCAAATTCAGCAATCAATTCAAGCAGCCGTAAAAAGTTAGCATTTTTATTGGTATATTTTCTCACTCTGTCCACGAGATGCAAGACACCTCACAACAGAAATAATTCTTACTAAAACCTGTTTCCAATTTTCTTTCTCTTTTCTAATTTGCAATTGTATTTCTTTATCAATTGTTTCATTCTTTTTCAATTTAATTTACAAATCAATCCAGGTTCTCATGTTATTAAGATGCTCAAAATTGTGCTCATATTGTCTAAGCCTCTCATTAGCTAATATACTTTTGTGGTTTACTGATTTGAACAACTTACAATAAAAACAGCAAACTTTGTCCACTTCCTTTGAGTACACAAGACATTTTCTATCTTGATTCTCTCCATTTGCCAATTTTCTTATATAATAAGAACATGAAAAATGTCTAGAGAGCCCATCCTCAGGAAACTTCAAATTATATTCTCTTGCAGGACAATTTTCTATCACTGTAAATGCTGAAATCTACGCTTAACGACCTGGTGGTCTACGGTGATTGAATATGGGATGACGATATGCAAAACAACAAAGAGAATGTCATGCTGTTGAGACACCGGGGTGGTGCCAGCCAAATAGCTTCTGATGTCCAAGTTAGATTATGAATCTAAAAGGGAAAAGATTAATGAAATGAATATTACCTGAATTGTGTGTATGTCGAGCGGTATACTATTTTACGTCGAGCGTAGTGGTCAGATTAGAGGCTATGTCATGTGTTGCTGGTCTTAGTATTGTGTCATGCGCGAGTCTGATTGTTCGAAAGCAGAGTGATGGCTTAGAGTAAAAATTGCTTGACCCCTGATAATGAAATCATATGGCTGTATTTATAGAAATTGGTGCTAACCATTGCACCCATATCGCGTTGAGGATGTTGTGCTCTGAGATATCAGGGATTCCTGTTATCTCGGAGCTTATTTGACTGGGCAAAGTTGATTGAGTCAACTGACTTAGTCAATTGTCTGGTAGCTATTGGGTCGGGTCGTGCGCTCGGGCTTGGCATTTAGGTTTTCGGCCCCCGCTTTGGGCATGTTGTTTTGTTGGACCTGTGTTGAGCGCTGAGCTTGGTTTTTTAAGCTGTTTTCAGTCATTTTGGGCTGTCTTTTGGGACTAAGACTTTTGGGCTATTTTTGACCACTACAACTACAAGATCTTTTATTTTGTTATTAAGGTTATCCTAAGTTCTAGGATCATATATATTCACATTCAAGTCATGCCATTGTGTCTTGTTTTAACCATTGTCTTAACTAGACCAGTTTCATTTTCATTTGCAATCATATCGGTTTCATTTTCATTATGAATCAAATAAACAACAACTTCATTCATTCAATCATACCATTTTCTCTCAATTCTTCTTAATTAACTGGTTGCTCTGGTTCATTAACTAAATGATTCACTGAATCTTGAATTGAACAACTAGCTTTGAAAAAACTTATCAAGTGCTCCCTTTTGAGAATTAACCAAATGTTCAATCTTTTTCTTTTGTTTCTTTTTTTACAACCTGATTCATGTTTCCTAGGAAACATGCTTCAACTTTCAAGTACAAGTACTTGCATAATCAATGAACCAATCAAAACACAGCTAGTGAATCAAAGTATCAAACACAATCAATGAACTAATTTCTAAATACAACCAAGGAGATAAGGAACCAAACACAACCAGTAGAAGGCTAGATGTAACAAAGAGCGATAGAACCTGGTTTATACTCATATAAATGAAGGCATAAATCTTGCAGTTGTAGAGTGCAAATCCAACCCATGGTTCTTCCACGGTTCCACCTTCCAAAGACAAAACATAAACTATTAATAAAAATTTCATATGAAATTCAAATTAAAAAACAATGTACCTAAATAAACTCAAATTAATATTACATTTTAGTTTCTAAGTCCCAATTTCTGGCTCAGCAACTACAATATTACAAACGACAATGTTTTTTTTTTTTTAATGTTTAGATTGTAAGAATATGAGAAAGTGAAAAATAGGGTATTGAAGAAGTAGTGAGAGGCTCAAAAATGAGATAACTGAAATGGTGAAAAGGGAAGAAGAGAGAGCATCTGGAACCCTAATTCGTTGAATTTTATCAGCTTGGAGAAGGCAACCATCATTGAAAATTGGAAAAGAAAGAAGAATATTTTGATAAATGAAACATTTTCTTGTAAGGAGTGTTGGTGTGTTGCTTGCTGGGCAGTTAAAGATTAATTGAAGGAAGGTTTGCAGCGTTGTTGTTCGCTTCTTTCAAAGGAAAAAATTTATTATCTAACTTTTTGATCTGAAAAATTCTATCTCTAAAATATTTTATATATATATATATATCATATTTGGACTTCCAAAACACTAACCAGCTTACATATATATTAGCCTTATAAAAAAAATAAAAATAAAAATAAAAAAATAGGCTCCTTTAGACCTGGTGCCCTGGGCGTCGCCCTGGACACCCCGGTCTAAGGCCGGCCCTGTAAAAAACTAACAGTTAAATCCCTTACCGTTAGTCAACCGTTATAAAATGTTAGCCAACATTGGTCAAAGTCAACTAATCTAAGAGCATTTTAGTCATTTTAATTTATTTATAAAATATTTTAAAAAAGAAAAAATTTTAAGATCTCCACCATCCATCCCATTCGAGATGAATGGTCAAAATTTATTTAAAAAATAAAACACTTAAGATCTTCATTGTCCATCTCAAATGAACGGTGGAGATTAAAAATAAAATGAATAAGTAAATAAATCTGGAAACCTCTATGGATTTGAGAGATCCATGGAGGTTGCCGAACCAGGGGAGATTCAAATTTTTATATTTTGAATAAATCTCTACCATGCACTTGGATGGTGGAGAGAGATATATATATATATATATATATATATATTATTTTATTTTTATTTTAGTTTTATATTTTGGTTTTTTTAGACTTTTGAAACGGTCAACGATTATTTTTAACAGTCAATACTAACAGCAGGGGAGTTAACTGTTAATTTTTCAATAACTTCATTCCGCCTGTAAAAAGCTAAACCCTAGGTAGATTTGCTGTAATTTGTTTATTTTATTTTTATTTTTATTTTACATATGACCTGCTGTAACTCGAGTTTGGAACATTATCACGCTGAATGAATATCGCTTTACTACAAAGGAGAAAGTTCATATATATATATATATATATATATATATATATATAGGGATAATTTTGAAAACAACCTTCTATCAATATAAAAGATTGTTTTAATCACATCTAATAATTTTATTGTTCATAACCAACTAACAATTAAAAAAATCATCTATAGCCACACATATATGAAAACTTAAAAAAAAAACACTTTACTCATAACTACTGAGAGAAATAAAAATGTAGAGGGAGAGAGTCTCACCGTGTTTAAAAGTAAAAGGGTCACAAAACCCTTTTCCCATCCGTGAAAAACAAAAAAACAATTATGTTACTAAACATGAATTACATTATTCATGTTGGACTGTCCAACATGAATTACCTTATTCATGTTGGACGATGCAACATGAATTTTGTAATGCATGTTGGACGGTCTAACGTGAATTACATTATTCATGTTAAACGGTCATGAATTTTGTAATGCATGTTAGTCAGCCAACATGAATTACATGATTCATGTTGTACGGTCTAACATGAATTACGAAATTCAACATGAATTACTTGACTCATGTTGGACGGTCCAACGTGAATTACATTATTCATATTAAATGGTCCAATATGATTTACAAGTTTCAGACAATATTATTCCAAACTTTTTCAATTTTTACAAATTATTACAATATTTTTACCATTTATTGTTCATAAGTAAGATCTATGAATTTATTGACTAAAAAATATAAATTACAAACATATAATTATATTTACATACTTTAAAATAATTATTAAACTTTCTCTCTACCCTCCAAAAAATTAACTTCATATATATAATTTCATCAATTAATTAATACTATTAAATAAAATAAAATTTTAATTTTGTTATTGTAAAAATTAAAAAGAGAGAGAGAAAAGAGAATGTGGATATTTTTGCACCAATACCATAAAATAGAAAAAAGAAAAAAAAATCATCATTTATCTATTTTTGAAAATTTCCACTGTATGTTTAACTCAATTGTAACACAACTCTCTTCTGCTCCTCATAATGTGGTGATGTGATTGTACTAGAAAGGGCCAATAAAATATTTTTAAAAATATGTTTCTAATTCTCTCCCCATATATCCTAGGAAAATATATAAAAGACAAAAGAAAAAGGAAGAGGAGAAGGGTTGTGGGAAGAAAGTTGGCCTTCCCCTAAATCTATGGACCTTATAGAAAGTTTGACAAAGCTTTTTGTCTGGCATTCAACAGAGAGAGATGAGCCACCAAATCCAAGATGGCTCAAAGCTTCACCAAAAGGCCAATCTCTCTCTTCAGTTCCCAATTAGCCGCCCCTCCAAGTTGTGACTTGGTGACCCTTTCCATTTTTGTGTAATTTTTTCTTTCTCATTTCTCTCTGCTTGGAAACCAGCCCCAATGTTTGTGTTTATTATTGGCTGTTGGGTGATCCCATGCGCCACTTCACGCCCTCAATTTTGCCCCTCACTTCTTTGACCCATCTCTTCTTCTCCCTCTTTTAACTTTTACCCTCCCCAGCTGTGCCTGTCTGTGTCTCATATTTAATACGAATTTGTCATGTTATTGAGTTTACTGGAGAATCTTTATTTTAATTTTTATATCTAATCTCTATTTGTTTTTTTATTAAATAACAAACTTGTCTGATCACTTGTCGCCACACACATGGATTGCCCCCTTAAATAAGCCCCTTTGTATATCGGACCGCCACACGGTTTAGAAACATGACTCAAATTCATTCATGACTAACTAGTTAACAACTTGACCACCTCAACTCGGGCCACCTCAACTACCATCAAGATACTTATTAATTTATTAGCCACTAAAACATCACTCAAGCTTATTAAATTTAAATTACACCATTTATAGATGATTAATTAATTAATTGGTTTTGTCAACCCTAATGCAAACAAACATGTTACCCTTTTGCTCAAGTAAATGATACAAGTTCATGTTGGATTTAATTAACTATAATTCCCTCCCTCTTGTACAATATAATTAATCAACAAGTTTTATACAATTTTCAAGTGATGAATTTGTATGACGCATTTTAGCTACTGCTTCTACGGAGAAAATATACATATGATGTAGTACTGTTATATGTCCGTATAAAATAGTCATCGATGAAGCTGTGTCTCTATCGATGCAATCTGTCAGAGATTTCTATGACATATTATTGCTAATTAATCAATATATATATATATATAGAAAAATTTTATCATGCAATTTGACTTAATTTGTGAACGTCTACTTGCGTACTGTATTAATGTTATATTAATAAGTAAATATTTCTCTATATAGATTTTATCACGTCAATATTGTTCTCATTTAATTTAATTTTCGGCAATTATATATATATATATATCATATTTGCTTATCATTTTTGTGTTGTTACTTGTTTCGCATAAAACAAAATGACAAACAAATCACATCTGATAAATGCAACTAATGACTAGCAATTGAAACTTTAGATTTCCTTTTTAATTTTTTTAAGTTTGATCTCTCTCAAAAACTTTGAACATTAAAATGTTAATATTTAATTCCCTAAATTAATCATTTGTTTATGAGACATTTAACTGTAATAAAAAAATATTTTTGTTAAAGACTTATGACTCAGATCATATATATAGAATAACAAAGAACAACAACAAATTTCTTTTATATATTATTTTAAGATTTTTAAACTAATTTTTAGAATTGCAACAAAAAAAATCACCTGATACTAGAGTTACTTTATTTTTTTTCCATCTTTCATCTTTTATTTTCAGAATTCAGTAATTGAATTAGAGTGCATAAACTATTTTCTAAAGGAATGTTAAAATATTTAAAAAGTAATACTTTTATTTTAAGGGTAATATTATAAGATTAACAACTAATGAGAACTGAAATTAACCATTAAATTCGTAGTTCGGATATCTATTCCTATAATGAGTGATATTTACCCTCACAATAAGGGGAAAAAACTAATAATACATACTAATAAATGTGCATTATGAAACTTGAACCCTCAATATTAGGATGGTAGGAATTTAAAAAGTAATACTCATAAACAAAATTATCTTTGTTTTTATTGTTTATAAGTTATAACTACTGCATTATTAGTTCAGATCCACTTTATGATTTTGAAAAAACATCAATCGAATAGTGCGATGAATGTTCGAAAAGAAAGAAAATGATAAAAAATTTGGTATAATAATAGTGAGTGTTAAAAGTAAAAGAAAAGTTACACAAAGCATGCATATGAGCATATGCTGCATATCCTTAAAATGGAACTCTATGGGGAAGTTGTTATCTAAAGTTAATTCATTAAAAACTTTAACAAATATATATATTTTTTAAATACGATATTATATGGGTTAGAGGACTACCGTAATCTATCAAAATTAAACTAAACGAGTACGATTCAGACATCTATGTTTATTACGAAAACCGTCTACTCCTAATAACAAAATGAATCTACCCACACAATTGTATTTTTATAGGCAATAATGATAATATATACATTATCAGCACATTAAATCTTGATGGGTTTAAGGAGTTTAAAATAAAAAAAAATAAAAAATATATTTAATATTTGTAGTACAATAGATATAAGCCAAATCCTTTCACACTAATATCAGCAGTATTTGAAAGCAAGACAATGTACAATAACAATAAGCCTTACCCACTAAAGTAACTATATCCTGTTAAATGTACATTTTGAAAACAGTAACACTGTCTTCCAATTCTAAATTTTGAAATGTTGTAAGGCCATTTATTTTTAAAAAAAATTTGGTAATCAATGAGTCAGAGTTTAGCGGACTTATTAAAATTAAACATCACACGAACGATATAATCGGAATATATTTACTTTTTCAATAAAAAGATCTTATGCTGAATGAGTTAATAGCATGTTAAGATATATCAAGATTAATCATCATTCGAGTGATTGACTTCTACATATTGGGGAAGAAGTGAAGGCAATTTCTCCCCACATACTGATAATTTTAAATGATAGAATTTGAACCTCGCCTTGCAAAGGAGGTTTACACTGTGAGTTATAAATGAATATCTAACAGCACTTTTCTTACTTGAACTAAAATAAAGCATATTCCTTAGATGATTTCTTTTTTATATGATTGTATCTAAAATGAAAAATAAACTTATTAGTAAAAATTAAAGGTATAAAATTAAGGGCAAATTGTATTAAGATATTCTAAATTTATGTATAATTACACGTATAATGTCAGTTTACCGTTTATTACATTCAAGTATCATTGACTATGTTGACTTCGTTAAAATTAACTGTTGACCAACTTTTTTAAAAGAAAAAAACATAAATACTCTTATTAATAAATATAAAAATAATATTAAAAAATAATAAATAATAAATTAAAATAATAATTCATTCAACTCTCTTCTCCATCTCCACCATCATCATCATCTTTCTCAAAATCCATCATCTCCACCATCATTATCTTCCTCAAAATTCACCGTCTCCTTCATTCAACTCTTCATGTTCATCACCACCACCCATCCAACTTCAACAATTAATCCATTAACCATCCACCCAAAAATTAAACACCACATCACAAAAAAAAAAAAAAAAAGGAAAGTACAAGGTGGAGCAGATCCGCTCCACCTGCATTTGGAGCGGCGCTCCACCGGTGAGAGAGCGTCGCTCTATCGCACAAATGGAGCGTCCCTCCATCGCGCAGATGGAGCGTCGCTCCATCACCGCGATGGTCGACCCTCCATCACAAATGGAGTTTTCTCCATTTTGCGATGGAGTAGATTTTTTTTGTTTTTTTGTTTTTGTAAATGTTAAGGAAGAGATCTGAAAAAAATTTCTAAATCTCTTCCATTTCTAGATATGGGTATTTTCCATTTCCAGATTTAAATATTTTTTTTATCAAATCTTTTCCATACTTGTAAGTGGTTGTACTACTTTTATTAGTTTTATTACCACATTCATTAAGTTAAATATTTGAACTTTGATGTTTTCTGAGTAATGGGTATCCATCAGTCATAAATAATATATATAAAAGAAATGGTTTTTATTTTTATGAATAAAATTATGGTTTTATTCTTGAGTTGTTGTAGTTAAAGTACTTTGCCTACTAGTATGTCATTTTGAGGAAGATAATAATGGTAAAAATGATGATGGTGGTGGAGATGGGGAAGAGAGTTGAATGAATTATTTTTTTTAATATTATTTTTATATTTATTAATAAGGGTATTTATATCTTTTTATTTAAAAAAGTTGGTCAAGAGTTAATTTTAATAAAGTTAACAAAGTTAAAAGTACGTAAGTGTAATAAATTGTAAACTGATATTATATGTATAATTATGTATAAATATGTATAAATATAGAAAGTTTAGTGCAATTCGTCCTAAGCATTTATATAAAAGATATGACACGTAATATAAGTGGCAGATATTTATTAGTCCAGAAAGTATTAAATATAAAAGAGGGATGAATTCATAGTAAGTGATAATTCCTTTCAAAAAAATAAATAAATAAGTGGCAGATAATTTATGTAGTGTAGGCTAACTGATCACACATATAATCATATATCCACCACTTGAGCCACTCCACTCCCTAGCCGACAGACACTCTCCCTCTCCCTCTCCCTCTCTCCCTCTCACATAAAGAAATGACGTCACTTGCTGTATCAAAGTAGGTCCCTCTCTTTCTTTGACACGTTTCTACCTCCTCGAGCCCTATATAAAGTCACCATCCCAGCCTCCAGTATTTACTCAAAGAAAACAAACGTGGTGAGTGAAAACAAAAAAAGAAAAAGAAAAAGCAAAGTCCACCTCTGCTCTCTCTCTCAGAGTTCAATGGCGGCCTCAGTTGATAATCGCCAGTACAGCCGTCTTGAACCCACCTTAAACGGTATCGGTCGCCCTTATAAAGCGGGTCCAAATCACAGGTCCGACTCCCCTGTTCGCACACACAACAATTTCACCCCTATGAAACAGGTCTTTATTGAAGAAGACTCGTCAAGTGAAGATGAAATTGAAGCAGATTATAAGGATGTCATACGAAAAGGCAACAACGAACTTGAACAGTCGATCCGGGACCCAAGAGATGAGGCCACGGCTGATAACTGGATCGAGCGCAACTCCACCATGGTCCGTCTCACAGGGAAGCACCCTTTCAACTCCGAACCACCTTTAACCAGGCTCATGCACCACGGTTTCATCACTCCGGTCCCGCTTCATTACGTGCGAAACCATGGACCGGTGCCAAAAGCATCCTGGAATGACTGGACCATTGAAATAACCGGTTTGGTCAAGCGACCAACCCGGTTAACCATGGAGCAGTTGGTGAAGGAATTCCCGAGCCGGGAGTTTCCGGTGACGCTAGTTTGTGCAGGTAACAGACGCAAAGAACAAAACATGGTAAAGCAAACCATTGGTTTCAACTGGGGAGCTGCAGGAATTTCCACCTCCGTGTGGAAAGGTGTACAGCTCCGTGATGTATTAAAGCGATGTGGTGTTTTTAGTCGTAAAAGTGGGGCCCTGAATGTGTGTTTCGAAGGGGCCGAGGATTTGCCTGGTGGCGGCGGGTCCAAGTATGGTACGAGTATAAGGAAGGAGATAGCAATGGATGCATCACGGGACATAATAATAGCGTACATGCAAAACGGAGAGCGTCTATGTCCAGATCATGGATTTCCAGTGAGAATAATCATACCAGGATTCATCGGTGGGAGGATGGTGAAGTGGTTGAAAAGGATAATAGTGACAACACAAGAATCGGACAGTTATTACCATTACAAAGACAACAGAGTACTTCCATCTCACATCGATGCAGAACTAGCCAACGCTGAAGGTAAAAAAAAAAAAAAAAAAAAACCTTCATATTCCACCACCTGTTTTTTGCTTATAGTGGCCCACTCTTCTTCTCTTCTCTAATTGGACTTACGTAACAATATCATTTTCTTTTCTTTTATTATTATTTTTTTCTTCAAAAGAAAAGGAGATAATAATGTTATTTTCATTGGCGTTGTGTGCAGCCTGGTGGTACAAGCCAGATTATATCATCAATGAGCTGAACATTAACTCAGTAATAACGACACCTTGTCATGAAGAGATCCTGCCCATTAACTCGTGGACGACTCAGAGACCTTACACTTTGAGAGGCTACGCATATTCTGGTAAGCTCTGCTGGTTTTTTTTTTTAAAAAAAAAAATTTGTTTATTTTAATGCTTAAGAGGAATCATTTGGTGTTTTTTTTCTTCTAATTGTTGCTGTGTATAGGATAGATTCATGCCGCTCTTTGAAAGTGGACAAAAATTTAACCTTGTTTTTCATGAAACCACTTTATTACCTAGATCTACAATTTATGGCTTTTTTGGTTTTATTTATTTACTTTGTTTCTAGTATTGGATATCAAATTCAAATTGCGAACCCGATAGCATAAGTCTTCTAATATTTTAATTTAGATCACTTGATTGAGAAATGCATGTGTGTGGTTGCAAATTGTATCCAGTTCGTGCACTTCCTGTTTTGTTCCTTCTTGCCATGGAAGTAATCTTTTTGTTTTCTGCGTAAAAAAACAGGAGGTGGCAAGAAAGTGACACGCGTGGAGGTGACCATGGATGGTGGTGAAACGTGGCACGTGTGCACGTTAGAACACCCTGAGAAGCCCAGCAAATATGGCAAATACTGGTGCTGGTGCTTCTGGTCACTAGAAGTTGAGGTTCTGGACCTGCTTGGAGCCAAGGAGATTGCTGTTCGGGCATGGGACGAGACCCTCAACACCCAGCCCGAGAAGCTCATCTGGAATGTCATGGTACGTGTATCCTCCCCCCACCGCGTGCTTGACCTTTACACGTTGCAACACCAACATTTTACCCTTTTCTTTTTTTTTTTAGTTGTGGTCAAACTTAAAAATGATTGTCCACTAATAAAAAATCCCAACACTTTAATCCACTAAGATTATGCCACATAATGTGTTAATTAATGTTGGGCCCTTCGTACGTCGTCATTGGATTCTCATTCTTTGGAGGAGTCCCACGTTAGTGGAATGGTGTGCTAAACCTATTTTATTGAACTCTGCTTATGTGATTGCCCCTTGTTTGGGGGGAAATTATTAAACTATTTCTCTTATTATATGTATTCGAGTATACCCTTTAAAAAAGTTATAAAAAAACAGGTGCTTATACAAGTCAATAAGATTCTTGCAATACTTTTTTTTTATTTTCTCCCTTAAATTTAATATTGTTGGATCCAAATTATAAAGAATAGATTCTCTCATTTGATGCAATATTTGAACTTGATTTAATTATAGGGATGCCTTGGGTAGTTCTTAATTTTTGTGTAAAAGAATTCTCAACAAATAGATATTTGCATCAAAGCTTTTTTTTTTTTTAAAAAAAAAAAATCTACAATATTTCTATAAAAAACTCAATTTTTTTTAAAATTTTTTTTCAGTTTTGTTTTTGCTTTAAAACTCGATTGAAACTAAAAGCATGACCATTGAAGGTTTTGTAATAATGAATTGTGTTTTTGCAGGGAATGATGAACAACTGCTGGTTCCGTGTAAAATCAAACGTGTGCAAGCCACACAAGGGAGAAATTGGGATCGTGTTCGAGCACCCAACACAATCCGGCAACCAGTCCGGTGGATGGATGGCAAAGGAAAAGCATCTGGAGAATTCCACAGACTCCAACCCAACCCTTAAGAAGAGCGTCTCATCTCCCTTCATGAATACCTCCTCCAAAACCTTCTCCATGTCCGAGGTCAAAAAACACAACTCTGCTGATTCTGCTTGGATCATCGTCCATGGCCACATCTATGACTGCACTCGCTTCCTTAAAGACCACCCTGGTGGCACCGATAGTATCTTGATCAATGCTGGTACTGACTGTACTGAAGAGTTTGATGCTATCCACTCTGATAAGGCCAAGAAAATGCTTGAAGATTATCGAATCGGTGAGCTGATCACAACAGGCTATACTTCTGACTCGTCCGCCTCTTCTCCTAACAACTCTGTGCATGGTGCATCTACCATAATCAGCCATTTAGCCCCGATCAAAGAGGTTGTGCCAACAAGAAGCGTAGCTCTTGTTCCCCGTGAAAAAATCCCATGCAAGCTCATCGAAAAGATTTCCATATCTCACGATGTGCGTCTCTTCAGATTTGCATTGCCATCAGAAGATCAGGTTCTGGGATTACCAGTTGGCAAGCACATATTCTTGTGTGCTACGATTGAGGACAAGCTGTGCATGAGAGCTTACACTCCAACAAGCTCCGTTGATGAAGTGGGCCACTTCGATCTTGTGGTCAAGATATATTTCAAGGGGGTGCACCCGAAATTCCCCAACGGTGGACTCATGTCACAGCACTTGGACTCGCTGCCAGTGGGTTCTTTCTTGGACGTGAAGGGTCCCGTGGGTCACATTGAATACACAGGACGCGGTAACTTCATGGTTCAAGGCAAACCCAAGTTTGCCAAAAAGCTGGCGATGTTGGCGGGTGGGACCGGAATCACGCCAATTTATCAAGTGGTTCAAGCCATTCTCAAGGACCCTGAGGACGAAACAGAGATGTTCATTGTATATGCCAACAGAACCGAAGACGATATTCTGCTAAGAGAAGAGCTTGATGATTGGGCCAAGGAGCACGAGAGGGTAAAGGTGTGGTATGTCGTTCAAGAGTCTATTAGGGAAGGGTGGCAATACAGTACGGGATTCGTCAGTGAAACTATCCTGAGGGAACACATCCCCGAGGGATCAGACGATACTCTGGCGTTGGCATGTGGGCCCCCGCCGATGATCCAGTTCGCGGTGCAGCCCAATTTGGAGAAGCTGAAGTATGATATCAAAAATTCTTTGTTGGTGTTTTAATTAATTAAGCCATCGTGGCATGCACCAGTCCTCCTCTGTATATATTAATATTAGTATTCCACTAAATTGTTGTTTTATCTGTTGTAGTAATTTAGTTTAATTTCTTTTTTCCACTCAAAGAAAAAGGATAGTTTAAGAGTTCTTTTGATCTTTTTAAAAGGGAGCTAGTTTTAGTACCTATAAAATTGTATTTCTCTTACAAGAGGAATTATAGCGAAAAACTCGAAAAAGAAGGTTGTTTTCAGCTGAAGTGGAAATGGAAAATTCTTGTATATGCACAAGTATTTAATAAAATATTCACTTTATTAATCTGATTATAAGCTTCAATTAGCAACATAATCAAGGGCAGAACTATCTGAGATCTTAAGCCAAACTTATAAATGTAAGAAAATATTTCTGGAGCTAAGGGCCATGGCTAATATGATTAAAAAATTTGTGCAGGCAACACAATGATGTATAGGCATGGAGGTTGTGTCTGGGTTTTGAGGATGCATTTAGGGTGTCTTTTCTTTTCCAAACTCCAAAGGCAAAGATTACTTAGCTAGGCTAGGCTGTCGCAAGATGATCAGATTCAATTCTATCCTCTAGAGTTCAAGTAAAATCTGCCTTCTAACAACATGACAACTACAATTATTGACGTCTTTGGAATTGATAAAAGAACAAATAATACAAAGTAAATTGTAAAAGCATTTGCTGGGTGCCTTTTTGGTGAAATAGATAAAGTTTAATTAAAAAAAACAAGAAGAAGAAGATACGTTAAAAGATATGACAGTAGAAAATGGCTTTTAAATTGTTTGAAAAATGGTTCAATGAGAGGCTAAAATGGCCTAGGAAATGCAAACGAGCAAAGCATGAAATAAGTTGACAGATAGAGAGCGGAGTGTGGTAGGCAAAAATTGAAAAGGAAGATAGAAGAGTCCAAAAAAGTAGAGTGGCCAGAGGCACACGACAACAGCTCTTGCAGTCAGCAAAACCGATCGTCCTTGTCCCCGCCCTCCCCTATATTTGCTGTTTGATGCTCCAAGGGTCAACTTTGTTTTCGAGCTCCCTTCCATGACCCCTCTCTTTCTCTCTCTCCCTCTCTCCCTCTCTCTCTCTCGCTCTCCTTGTCATTTTTCTACTTTCATCCTTAATTCTTATTTCAAGTTTTACAAATACATTACCTTCGTTGAGATAAAGATTCTCTCACAATTTTTTCTTAATTTATTTTTAATAGATTGAGTTTGAATCAAACACTTAGCTCTCTCTCTCTCTCTCCACTTGTTCTTCTACTATTTTCATCCTTAATTCTTATATCAGGTTTTATAAATACATTACCTTCATTGAGATAAGATTCTCTCACGACTTGTAATTTTTTCTTAACCTATTTTTTAAGAAATTGAATTTGAATCAAACAGTTAACTCTCTCTCCCTCAATCTGGGTGAACAGCTTTCCAGATTGGTTTGTTAAGCTAGCTGATGCTGTTGTTGTTTCTTCTTTTCTTCTTGTGGTGAATGGAGTTTCTCTTTCCTCCAAAAAAAAAATCTCTCTCTCTTCACTTGTTCTTTTTATGTTTTGATCCTTAATATTTATATCAGGTTTTACATATGTATTGCCTTCAATGATATAAAATTCTCTCATGATCTTATAATTTTTTTCTAACCTATGTTTTAAGATATTGAGTTTAAATCAAACAATTATGTCGTTTTTTTTTTTTTTAATTTTCATCCTTAATTCTTATATCAAGTTTTACAAGTACTTTACGACCATTGAGATAATATTTTCTCACGATCTTATAATTTTTTTTAACTTATTTTAAGAGCTTGAGTTTGAATCAAACAATTAACTCTCTCTCTCTCTCTCCACTTGTCATTTTTTTGTTTTTATCCTTAATTCTTATCTCAGGTTTTACAAACATATTGCTTTTAATGAGATTCTCTAAGGATCTTGTAATTTTTTTGAACTTATTTTTCAAAGCATTGAGCTTGAATCAAACAGTTACTCTCTCTCTCTTTACAAATACACTGCCTTCATTGAGATAAGGTTCTCTCACGATTTTATAATTTTTTCTTAATCTATTTTTTAAGAGATTTAGTTTGAATCAATCAGTGATATGTATGAAAGAGAAAAAAAGAAAAAAGAACAAATCTCGACCACATAAGTCTTCATTATCATGTGCCAGCCATTTTCTATCATGTTATTATAATTTTTTCTTAACCTATTTTTTAAGAGATTGAGTTTGAATCAAACATTTATTTATATGAAAGAGAAAAAAAAAATCTCAGACCATGTAAGCCTTCATTATCATGTGCCAGAGATTTTCTCTCATGGTATTGTAGTTTATAAGTTTGGATAAAATACTTATCTTCTTTTATGGTATTGTAATTTTTTCTTAATCTATTTTTTAAGAGATTGAGTTTGAGTCAAACACTTATTTGCATGAAAGATGAAAAAAAAAAAAAAATCTCGACCATATAAGCCCTCATTTTCATGTGCCAGGGATTTTCTCTCACGGTATTGGAATTTTTTCATGACCTATTTTTAAGAGATTGAGTTTAAATTAAATACTTATCGGCATGAAAGAGAAAAAAGAAAACATTGTCTTAGTTTTTTTTTTTTTTTACTACATGTAAGTCTTAGTTATCATGTGTCAGATATTTATTAGTTATTATGTTACCTATTTTGCTACAAATTTACCACTAAAACATTGAAACATAAAGTACAATTTTCTTTAAAACATTGAAGATGGATATTGAACTAACAATAAAAATAAATAAATAAATAAAAGAGTACTTAGAAACTATTGTGAAAATTAAAAGAGTACTTAGAAACTTTTGTAAGAAAACAGGACTAATTGTAATATGCACTCTAGACATTTTCCTTTCTATAAATTTATTTTGCCTATTGTGTATGCAGTAGTCCAAGCAAACCACAAGATAATAATTACATTATATTTTTTTATGCACATGGCAATAAATTATAATATTAACATGTATTTAACTGTGATGGGTTTTGTCTGTATTCCTCTTTATAATTTGGATACGATATCGGCAAGTAACCCATTATGAAGACATAGAAAATTTCAGCATAAGCTAGTTGATCATCTCCATCTTCTCATAAGAAATAAAATAATTAATTAATTAATAAAAAAGAAAAAAAAGAGAAAAAAAAAACAATACCGAAAGAGACCATTGGAAAATAAACAAGTAGCTCATAGTATTAGAAATAGGGAGCTAATTGGCTTTTTTTTTTTTTTTTAAAGGGAATACCCAATTGATGAATATAAGTCATTCTTTAATTTTGAATTATTTGAAGTAATTATAATTTAATGGTGATAATTAAGTAACATGTTAGTTGGTAGGGTTCTTAATTGTTTAATTATATAATATAATAAAGAAATTCAGTATTCACTGCCTGAAATGACATTGTATTAGTTTAATTATGCTGTTGCAGTGTATGTTTATGTATGTATTCTAAACTCCCATGTAGCAGTCTGATCATTATCTTTCATATGATGTTATAGCTAAAGAGTTAATTACACTCAACCTCTCTGAGGTTTGGCTAATTACATTCGGAATCAAAGTTTGTATTAATGAACACTAAACTCCCCTCACGTTAACGTTGACCGTTAAAATGACCGTTGACTTTTTTCAAATTTCTTAAATGACCAAAATACCCCTCTCACAAATTTTTTACTGTTCATTAAAAAAAATTAATGATTGGATCTCTACCGAGAAAAAAAAAAAAAAAAAAAAAAAAAATTTTTTTTTGAAGTTCATCTTCGTTCTTCGAAGATGAACTTCATCTTCGAAGAACGACGAACCCTCTGGGTTCGATCTCGAACCCAGAAGGGTTCGATCTTCGAACCCTCTGGGTTTCACGAACCCAGAGGGTTCGTTCTTCGAACCCTCTGGGTTCCACGAACCCAGAAGGGTTCGTATCTTCGAACCCTTCTGGGTTCGAGATCGAACCCAGAGGGTTCCACGAACCCAGAGGGTTCGTTCTTCGAACCCAGAGGGTTCGAGATCGAACCCAGAAGGGTTCGAAGATCGAACCCTCCTGGGTTCGATGAATCGATCGAACCCTTCTGGGTTCGTGGAACCCAGAGGGTTCGAGATCGAACCCTTCTGGGTTCGATCGAACCCTCTGGGTTCGAACCCTCTGGGTTCGTAGAACCCAGAGGGTTCGAAGATACGAACCCTTCTGGGTTCGTGGAACCCTCTGGGTTCGTGGAACCCAGAGGGTTCGAAGATCGAACCCTCTGGGTTCGAGATCGAACCCAGAGGGGTTCGATCTTCGAACCCTCTGGGTTCGATCTCGAACCCAGAGGGTTCGTCGTTCTTCGAAGATGAAGTTCATCTTCGAAGAATGAAGATGAACTTCAAAAAATTTTTTTTTTTTTTTTTTTTTTCTTGTATTGGATCTCCACCATTAATTTTTTAAATGAACAGTAAATTTGTTTTTTTAATAAACAGTAAAAAATTTGTGAGAGGGGTATTTTGGTCATTTAAAAAATTTGGAAAAAGTCAACGGTCATTTTAACGGTCAACGTTAACGCGAGGGGAGGTTAGTGTTCATTAATGCAAACTTTGATTCCGAATGTAATTAGCCAAACCTCAGGGAGGTTGAGTGTAATTAACTATATAGCTAAATATTTCTTATACATATTTGCTTTTATAATAATGATTTGTGGTTGTCATTTTGGGCTCCTATTTCTTGTTTGCTACTTTATTATGCTGCGAATGAATCATGAAGGGTGTTTGATTTTTTTTTCCAAATACAATTCTCTCTTTTCGAAAATAAATATTTAGAAGATGGTACTAATGGGTACGAGTACCTGCTACACCTTTCTCGTACCCGAATCTACATTTCATTTTATGGAGGGATATTATTTTTCCTCCTGAAGCTTGAGAAAATATTATTTTATTCTCTAATTTTAAAATATTTTTTATTTTTCCTCTACTATGGTAATAATCATAATTTTTATGTAGTTTGAGATATTAGATAAAAAAAAATTAAACAGTTTTATTTATGATTAAAATATGTTATGTAATTTTATTTTAATAATCAAATACTTGCTACCGTTAATTTTTTATTTACCCTTTAAAAAAAAATATGAAAAAAGATTTTATTGAGCACTAACCCTTTTGGGAGGACCAATGTTAACACCAAACTCAAATTTGAAATTTTTGTAAATCTAACTCATTTCACCTAGTAAAAAGACAATATTGTCCTTATAAAAATTAAAAAATCACGTTGACAACCTTAAAGCAATATTTAACCTCGTAATGTTTTCCAAATTAATTCTAAATCCTTAAATCTCATTTTCTCTCAAATTCATCTATGTTCCTATATTGGCCACAAGTTATCTTCAATTTTCTTGGCCACTTCATTAGCAAGAGACGCGCTGATGGTTGCCTTCACCTTGGTTGTTTCTAATTCTCTGTATTAGAAAGGTCCCATTGTTATGCTCGAGACGTAATCTTTTCCGTAGTAGAGATTAACATCAAATCCCTGCAGTATTTGGAGAAGTAGAGATAGAATTAGAAAAACCAAGGGATTGACCTGCTGCTGAATTCACATGGAATTCCGGAGGATAAATGCTTTCGTGACCCATAATTAACTCAAAAACACTAGAAATTAAGATTGAAGTCGAAAGATATTTTTTATTAATATTGAAGTCAAAAAATATTTTTTTTACTTCTTATAATTTTTTAAAAATGACATAGTATATGGTTGCATGTAATTCTAAAAGAATTTTGAATATAAATTTTAATAAATTTGTGATATAAAAGCCTTTTATTTTATATATTTTTTTTATATAAAAAATTATGCTACTTATTGAATTTAAATATTTTTAAAAGTGAGGCCAAAATAACTGGGAGCACAATAAATAGTAGGGTGAATTGCACTCAAGTACCCTGACTTTTATCATAATTGCACGTTTAATACTAGTTTTGCCATAATTGCACTTTAATACCCTGTAATCCGTTGACCACCGTTAGAGTAACGGTTGACCAAACGGATTCAGGGGCAAATTGGTCTTTTACGTTTAAATTTATTTTTAAAAAATTTAAAAAATCATTCAACCAATAAGAACATGCCACGTCATATTTTAATTAATTTTAAAAAATATTTTTTAAAAAACCAAATCAACAAAAAAAAAAAAATTTAAAATTTTTTTTCGAAGAACACAAACCCAGAAATCTAGGTTCGTGGTCGAACCCAGATCTGGGTTCGACCATGAACCCAGAAACTGGGTTCGTGCTCGAACCCAGAAACTGGGTTCGTGGGTTCATAGCACGAACCCAGTTGTTGGGTTCGAGCATGAACACAGTTGCTGGGTTCGCGATCGAACCCAGTTTCTAGGTTCGATCGCGAACCCAGATTTATGGGTTCGCGTTCGAACCCAGATCGGTTCGAACTCGAACCTAGAAATCTGGGTTCGAACGCGAACCCAGAAATCTGGGTTCGCGATCGAACCCAGTTTCTGGGTTCGATCGTGAACCCAGCAACTGGGTTCGTAATCGAACCCAGCAACTGGGTTCGCGTTCGAACCCAGCTGGGTTCGATCGCAAACCCAGTTCATCTGGGTTCGAAGATCATCTGATTTTTAATTTTTTTTTTCCTTTGAGGGGCATTCTCGTCATTTTGCTTGAATCCGTTTGGTCAACCGTTACTCTAACGGTGGTCAACGGATTACAGGGTATTAGAATGCAATTATAGCAAAATGGGCATTAAACGTGCAATTATGATAAAAGTCAGGGTATTTGAGTGCAATTCACCCTAAATAGTATGTTACGAGTAGTTTTGGGAATACGTTGCAATGACGTAGCCTTCTCTTAATCATCTATTGAACATGGCAATAAATTATAGGAACAAAATTAAAAGTGATCAAAAAGTTATCAAAAAATTTGTTTTTAACCTAAAAAAATAAAACAATCACTTTTAGTCATTTTAAAATTATCAAATTATATTTTAGTCCTAATATATTTATAGGTTGGTAAAATTTCACTTGAATCCAAATTTTTTTTTTTCAGATTTCATTTTATTAATTAAAAATCCTAATTAAAAAACAACCCTAAAGTCAAACCCACATTTTTCTCCTCTCTCTCTCTCTCTCTCTGCCGCACATTACCCTCACCCTCCTCCTTTCGCCACCGTTTCCTTTTATACTTGTACACGATTCCGTTTCACTTCGAAAAGTCGCTGCCGCCAAACGATTGCAGTTTATTGGAGTATAATCTTGGAAACGATTCCGTTCAACTTCGTCGAAACGATTCAGGTATGTTATCGAAACGATTCTACTATGTCTGAAAATGATTCAGTTTCAGTTTCGAAAGGATTCAGTTTTGGTTGTGTTCTCTGTGATTTCAATTCAATTTTACATAGCATGATTTTTTTTATCTTTAATTTTTATGTGGGAGAGACAATTCTGAAATATTTCACTTCATGGGTATGTCCTTGCAGTTTTTCCTTTGAAACACATGCATCTTCAAGTTAATAAAATTCTGCTTTTATGTTAGATATATGTTTGAAGCTTGCATTTTATTATGTTTTTTAATTATTAATAATATGCTTCTAAGTTACTGATTACAATTTCAAAATTTGAGACTAATTGCAAAAACAATCTTTATGTAAGCATGCTTTCATTTTACAATATTGTGCATCAAAATCTTAAAGCCTAAGTAAATAATTTTTACGGGGAAGTTAATTAGTTTTAGTTAATAGTTATGCATTCATTTCATGTATGACGTTTTCATTGAAATACTATACGAATGAATAGAAGATGTTCTAGGAAAATCGAACACATTTTAATTTTTAACATCCCAAATTTGGTTAAGGTTCCATGCTCGATTCTGAATGCAGATAATTTTTCATTTGTGTCGTCATCTTCATGATTATAGGTGTATTCTTGTCTGTTTTGTAGAGGTTTTTCATTTGTGGAAGCCAAATTTTTTTCTTAGGCTTGCGGCCGCTGATTTTACTCTTACAATATTTGGCTTTTCGGTATTGATGCTATTTTTCCATTTCATGGTTTTGCATGCATGCTTGCATGATGGTTTCCTAGGAGATGATGTTTTCATGTTTCCATAGATTTACCATTACTTAGATCATATTAGATCATTTCGTCTTCTTCACTATATACATCCATCGACTTTGAGGTTTTCTTTAAATATGTTTATTTAACTTTTGCTCAAAGATCTTTGACGATTCACACGTAGGTCTTTCTCCCATGTCCCTCCAGAAGCATAAAGATCCAAACAATCGCATTTCACAAACAGAGTCACTAATAAAATTTTTACTGTTAATGTTGCGGTGTGGGGGATTCTTCGAAAATACAGGTATCGCCCCTTGAACGGATGGTATAAAGGTTGATGTGGTTCCGCCCGACAAACTGCCACAGCAGCCAGACGGGTAATGGAGTATATGGAAAATAGTTGTGATTTATTATTTCCTTCATATCTGTATACAGGTACTAACGAATGTATTGTTTATTAAAATTACAGGAGCGGCTGTGGAGCTTTTATGATGAAGTATATGGAGAACATCATGACATTTAAAGAATTTAATTGAGATTTTGATAAAGGAGATACAAAAAAAATTCGGGAGGAGATTACTATGGAAATATTTGCATATAGTATACCTGTGGAGTGATGTGAGAAATGGACAATTTTTAGGTGAAAGGTATTACATATATGTTTATATGGTTACTATTTTTTTATTTTTTTATTTTTTATTTTGTGTAAAGATAGATGGTGGTAGATTTTACCGCTTCATGACAGTACTGTTAGTGGTGGTAGATTTTGTGGTAGGTTGCCCAAATTTTACATTTTGTTTTTTTTGTGGGAAGATAGATTTTGTAAAAAAAATTTGTGGTAGATTTTGCTGATTTATGACAGTAATGTTACATATATGTTTGCTTGATATAGTCACAGGTCATAAAACACTCCATACAACTTGTTAAACCAGCAACACAGGAAAATATGAAGAACATTATTGCTAAATACAAAATTGCAGGCAAATTATGCATATGAAATTCATAACGTGTGTTGTCAATGTTAAACTTCCGATATATCAACTCAACCAACCCTGTAAATTTCAACCTTTTAGAAACTATAACCCCAAGTGATGAACCACCAACATAATCTAGATCATCCCATTGTCCGTTATAGTTGAGTACAAGCCTACAGGTACTCATTTCCTGAAATAAGAGAGAAATACTTAGAAGATGCAATATTTTACAAAAACATTAATAAAAGTGAATTTCACTCATAATGTTTCACTCCAAACATTTCAATAACAACATTTCACTGAAAACAATTACACCTTAAATATTTCACTAACATGCATTTCACTAACTTAAATTTCACTCATATAAATTTCACTAACCTACATTTCACTGACATACATTTCATTAATATATATTTCACTAATCTACATTTCATTAAAATACATTTCACGAACATACATTTCACTAACCTACATTTCACTAATCTACATTTCACTAACGTTTCACTAACATACATTTCTCTAACCTACATTTCACTAACCTACATTTCACTAACATACATTTCACTAATAAACTTTTCACTAACTAACGTTTCAGTAACTAATTTTTTACTAATATATTCCATAACTATTAAAATTTCACAAAACTAAACCTCAATATCACCCAAATTCTTTCAACCATAAAACAAACACAATATACAAATAAAATAAAAAAATAAAAAAACTTAAAAATACTATCAAATACATTCTAAATAAAATTCAAATAATTCCATAAAATTACCTTCAAGTTTTGAGTTGATGAAAACAAACAAAGGTGATAATAAAAGATAAATAAATTTTGATTTTAGTGAAAAAGTCAAAATAAGAAATAATATAATGAGAGAGGGAGAAAGATAATAATAAAAGGTAAAAAGTTTATGTAAGGGTGTACGGCGGAATAGTAAGAATAAAATAAGTTTATGTTTTTTTAGGTTAAATTGATTGGGTTTTTTTTTTGTAATTTTTAGTGGATTTTTTGTAATTTTTAATTTTACGGGACTATTTTATAATTATTCAATAAGTGGGTGGTTGAAGGTGTTTATATTATTTTTTTCTCTGATTGGCTAAAAACGATTATTTTTAAATTTATTATTAAAAATAATTTTGTTAATAATTTTTAGATCATTTTTAATAATTTTTACTAAATTATAATATTAACATATATTTAATTGTGATGGGTTTCGTCTGAATTCCTCTTTATAATTTAGATACGTTATCGGCAAGTAACCCATTATGAAGACTTGAAAATTTCAGCATAAGCTAGTTGATCTTCTCCATCTTCTCATAACAAATAAAATAATTAATTAATTAATAAAAAAAAGAGAAAAAAAAATAACACCGAAAGATACCACTGGAAAATAAACAAGTAGCTCATAGTATTAGAAATAGTGAGCTAATTGGCTTTTTTTTTTTTTTTTAAGGAATACCCAATTGATGAGTATAAGTCATTCTTTAATTTTGAATTATTTGAAGTAATTATATTTTAATGGTGATAATTAAGTAACATGTTAGTTGGTAGGGTTCTTAATTGTTTAATTATATAATATAATAAAGAAATCCACCCAAGTTGGAAATGGGCTCCAAAAACATTGGGCGGGGAACTTAAAGACTCCATTATTTTAACGTTCATGCTCCGCTGTCTTGATCACCCACACTAATAAAACGACGAATAGTTTTATTGTTTTGTCCATTATTGTGGCACTTAAATATTATTTTAATAATCTACATTGTCTACATTTAATTAATCAGTCAATGATGGCAAATTGTTACAAATATGATATAAAATACTTGAAAGTTTTTTTTTTTTTGCCTTCCTTTTAAATACCCTTTTAGATGGTTCTCCAAACTATACCTACTAGCTACAACATAGAAAACGTTTTTTCAACAATGTATGCCTACTAACACAACTCTTTCAAAAAAAAAAAAAATGAAGCAAGAAAAACTTCCTCAATAGGAGGGGTTATGGGCTCAAGCTGGCAAGAGAGGTTGGGGACCTATAAGATTGGGAGGAATTTGTTTTTATACATAAATGTATGGAAGTGATTAATTCTCATGAGTCATGACCATTGACAATTAATTTTCACGACTTTTACATAACCAATTTAATGGTTAGTATTTTGTGTAAAAGTTTAGGAAAAACTTAGGTTAGGAGAGAATCCTAATCCATATAAAAAATGTATTACAAAAAAAAGGAATAAATTCAAATATAATCCTCTGACTATGGAAAAGAATATTTTTAACCTCATTTTCAAATTTAATCATTAAGGGCCTGTAAAATTTTAAAAAAACTCATATAAAATTATAACACAACCCATTATATAAACCCACTTATAATCAACCCAAATTCATTTTCCACTCCCAGAAGCTGTGTTTTCAGAGAGAAAACGAGATCGGAGATCGAAGAAGCAGAAGGAGAAGGAGAATGAGAATGAGAAGGAGAAGAAGCAGATCGAGGAATTGTCGTCGCTGGCGAGAGGAGAAAAAGAAGAAGAATAAGATCGCTGTGACGCCCGAAGAAGAAGACCGGCGCCGGCGAGATTGTGGATGGTTTTGTTGAAATTTTTTAACAGATTCATGTTAATATTTTGATGTAAATAGATTCATGTTGGATTTTGATTGAATTTGTTAATGTTGAAATTTTTTTGACAGAGACAGGTTGTAAAGTGTTATAATAGTGGATTATTCATGTTGTGATTCAAACTAACGTCTTTGACGGAAAATTTTTGCGTGAAACAGTCTATAGGTTAAAAAATTCGGGATTCAATCTAACCATATACACTCAATTAATAGATCATTATAGCAAATACTTATAACATTTGATGCATATTTCACGTTAACTATTAGTATGAATTACGTAAAAAATTAACGTGAATCACGATAACTTTTAACGTGAATCACGTTAAAATTTAACATGATTCATGTTAAATTTTAACATGAATAACGGTAACTGTTAGACTGATTCATGTTTACCGTTATTCATGTTAAAATTTAGCGTGAATCATGCTAATGTATTTCACGAAATTTTTTTACGTGAAACGTTCTATAGGTTAAAAAAAATTCGGAATTCAATCTAACCATATACACTTAGTTAATAGATCAATGTAGCAAATACCCATAACATATGATGCATATTTCACGTTAACTATTAGCGTGAATCACGTAAAAAATTTACGTGAATCACGATAACTTTTAACGTGAATCATGTTAAAATTTAGCGTGATTCATATTAACATTTAGCGTGATTCACGCTAAATTTTAACATGAATAACGGTAACTGTTAGAGTGATTCACGTTAAAATTTAGCGTGAATTACGCTAACGTGTTTCACGAAAATTTTTTGCGTGAAACGTTCTATAGGCTAAATTTTTTTTTTGAAATTCAATCTAACCATATACACTCAATTAATAGATCAGTGTAGCAAATACCCATAACATAGGATGCATGTTTCATGTTAACTATTAGCGTGAATAACGTAAAAAATGAATATGAATCACGCTAAATTTTAACGTGAATAACGGTAACTGTTAGCGCGATTCACGTTAAAATTTAGCATGAATCACGCTAACGTATTTCACGAAAAATTTTAGCGTGAAACATTCTATAGGCTTAAAAAAATTTCGGGATTCAATCTAACCATATACACTTAATTAATAGATCAATGTATCAAATATCCATAATATATGATGCATTACAAAGTAAACCCATATATTTTTAAACAAAAAAATATACCTCTAAAATGGTTATGGTTTTGGAATCAATAGACAAATATGAAATGGAGAGAGGAGGAGAAATGGAAAGAGGAGGAGAAATAATCGAATTAGGTTTTATAATTTCTGATTTTGGCTAGAGGGTTTTTTCTAAAATTTTACATTTTTTAGATATTTATGTAATTATACAAACAATTAATGTGGGTAAGGGTTTGTAATTTTCTCGGGGTCACTTCTGTAATTATTTGGTTAAAATTTAAAATAAAATTTTCAAAGGGACCACTAATAATCACTTTTGAAAATGATTAAAAACAATTTTTAACAAATTTAGTGGGTTATTTTTAACAATTCGCACAAAAAAAAACTACAATATAAAAAAGGGCAAATGGGTATAATTGCACATTCCGTGAAAATATAAAAATTGTAATGATTTCCCTTTGATCCATTAACTAATAGTTGACTGCAATTAGTAACTAACTATTAAAGGGTAATTTAGTCTTTTTACAGTGCTATTAGGTAAATGAAAAAAAAAAAAGATATCCAATCAAATCTTGCCATTTTACCCTAAAATATTTTATAAATTAAAAAAGTAAAAAGAAACTTCTTTTCCCTCACACCTCCTTTATTTCACAAACATTTTCTCCTTCACGCCTCCTTCTTCTTCTTCCACCGTCACCATTTTTTTTCATAAACTTTTTCTCCCTCACGCCTACTTCTTCTTCCACCATTACCATTTTTTTTAACAAACTTCTTCTCTCACGCCTCCTATTTTCACCACTATTTTTTTTCACAAACTTCTTTTTCCTCACTCCTCCTTCTTCTTCCACCATCACCATTTTTTTTCACAAACTTTTTCTCCCTTACGCCTGTTCTTCTTCTTCCACCATTTTTTTTTTCACAAACTTCTTCTCTCTCATGTAACAACTAAAAATGTTTTGATTGAAGATTTTAGATATTTGGTTTCAGATCTATCCATGAAGATTTTCTTTTTTATTTTTCTGTTAAATTCTTTTTTTAATTTTTTAATTTTTCTCCAAATACAATTACAATGGCAAAAATGACATTACCCCTAATCCGTTATTGACTAATGGTGGTCAACCGTTAGTTAACGGGTCAAAGGGGAGTCATTATAATTTTTATATTTTCACAAGTATTATGTGCAATTATACATATATCCATGGGAGTTAGTGCAATTTGCCCTATAAAAACGAATATTATAAATTCCTCCTTATAATTTGAGGTATTCTCTATTTTTCCCATCTAGTTTTTGTTTTCACTGTTTTCCCCCTTCTGTTAACTTCCGTTAAAATTTACTCTCAAATTTTTTTTATAAAAATAATAGTTAAATATAACTAAAAAAATTAATAAAAAGATGGACAAAAATATAGACATTGAGGATAAAACAAAAATATAATATATATTTTTTAAAAATGCATTTTGAATATAATGGAGTTCCAATCCAAATTTTTTTTAAAAAAATCTGAAACAACCAAAAACAAACTAAAAAAAAAGAGTAAAAATATTATGGAGATCCCATCTCCACCACCAGCCATAAACAATTAAAATTAAAATAACAGATCTAGTAGAGATCTAGACTGGAGCTCTACCAAATTTAGAAATAAGATTAAAAAAAATAAAATAACGTTACAGATATAGTGACCAAAAATAGCCCAAACCCAAAAAGACTCAAGCCTACATAAAAGCCCAATCCATCACAAGTCCATAAGCGCTCATAGGCCCAACACTGTCAATCCAACAAAATCTATCAAGGTAACTCTAAAGGAAGAAAGCGTCGTTTGACCATAGAACAAGGTCGTTCGACCACCTCACCTACTACCAAGTAGATGAATCATCTCCCAATAATCAACATCATGGCTCGACATTGCATGTAGCTCGACCATGTCACTCGACCATAGGGTCATGGCTAGATCATGTCACTCGACCAAAGTGTCATGGCTCGACCATGTCACTCGATCATAAGGTCATCGCTCGACCATGTCAGTCGACCAAGGGTCATGGCTCGACCATATCGCTTGACCATGCCGCTCGACCAAAGTGTCATGGCTCGACCTTGTCACTCGACCAAAGGGTCAAGGCTCAACCATGTCACTCGACCATAAGGTTATGGCTTGACCATGTCACTCGATCAAAAGGGTCATGGCTCGGCCATCACTCGGCCAAAGTGTCATGTCTCAACCATGTCACTCGACCAAGGGTCATGGCTCGACCATGTCTCTCGACCAAAGGGTCATGGCTCGACCATGCCGCTCGACCAAAGTGTTATGTCTCGACCATGTCACTCGACTATAAGGTCATGGCTCGACTATGTCGCTTTACCAAAGGGCCGTGGCTTGACCATGTCACTCGACCAAAGTGTTATAGCTCGACCATTACTCGACCAAAGGGTCATGGCTCCACCATGTCACTCGACCAAAGTGTCATGGCTTGATAATGTCAATCATCCATAAGGCACACAGGCCTAACATTCATACAAATAGGGTTATGGCTACACCATGTCGTTCGACCATTGAACCACATGTCGGTCTTATTGTCCATACCCAGGATTAGCACATTGACAATAGTTCGACCATGACATGGCTCGACTATATCGTTTGACTAAGGGCCTTAATCTCAACATAACTCACACTGGAACTTGACCCAAACATCAATGGTCAAGTGTCGTTCGACCAAGGACATGGTCGTTCCACCACCTTACATGATACCAAAGGTATTGTCCAATCCTAAAGCTAATGTTTGACACAGTAGATTGACCACATATATGGCTCGACCGTGTCGCTCGACCAAGAACCTTGGTCTTAGCATGACTCACCTTGAGGCTTAACCCAGCCATCGAGACACCTTTGTCGTTCGACCATAAGGGTAGATGGGTTGCTCGACCATCTTATAAGGGTTTAAACCTGTAGAGTGTCGTTGCTCGACCACATTCACACTCTACACCGTAGACCATCCCTGGGTCGTGACTACCAAATCAAAACCTTATAAGAATTTGAATTTAAAGTCCGATAGACTCGATCAAGGAGGCAATCACATCCTCCTTGATTCGCGCCGAGAAATTAGGGATGATGGTCTACCTACCAACGGGTGGATCACCCCCTATATAAACCAACCCTCACTTAGAGTGAGGGTCGACAAAATTCTTGACTCTCAATTACTCTCAAGCACTCAGAGCTCTCAATCACTTTACACCGCTCCGGCAACAAGATCTACGAGGACAACCGTCTACGAACGACCTCCGACAGCCGGCCAACGCCTTTCACGGCTAAATCTGACCACCTCCGTTCGACCTCCATTGTCTACTATTCACGGTCAGGAAGTATATTTTACTATTTACTCTTCGTTATTCGCTTATTCTTGTCTACCGAACTAACTTGATAGTCGGAGTGTATTTGGCTGGCACCGCCCCGGTGTCCAATTACTCCGGTCGACCCCTCAACTCTTGTTTTGCAGGTTGTAGTACCCCGATCCTTGTCCTACCATTTTCGTGGTCTACAACAAATATGAGGGAGCGCTAGATCTGTTGCAGATCCATCTCTGGATTCCAGAGCTAGATTAGGTGTGAAAATAAAAAGGCTCTTCGTACTGCTGTCGCTTCCTCCTAACCACCACACCCAGCTACCATCCACAAAGCATCACAAAGAAATATTAAAGAGATAGTGCAAAGAGTGAGAAAGAGAGGCGAAAGAGAGAAATGGTGTAATTTTTTCAGAAAATTTTAAAATATAAAATTCAATGAATTTTTATTTTATTTAAAATAATTTATTTTCTTTATTTATAGTCATTTACTATTTTTCCCTTAAAATCTTAGCTGTCAATCTAATTTTTTTAACGGATGATTAATGGGAGAGGAAGTTTATATATTATTATGAACTAAAGCAGCAACAGTAAAAAATAAAATTAAATAGAGAATACCACCAAACTACAAGGAATAATGATAGAGCAAAAATCATTGTGATCCTCAGTTTTTTTTTCGAATTATCATTTTTTGACCGATTTTTGATATTTTAGCTTATATGATTCTTAACGTTTTCAAAATCAATCAGTTTAGTCCTTTTGTTATTTAACATTTAGTTAATTTTGACACTGTTAGGGATATTTCAGTTTTTACATAAAAAAAAAAACTATTTAGACTAAAAATAAATACAAATTTAACTTTTTTAAAAAATGATGGTGATTAAAAAAAAAATAGAAAAAAAATTTCTTATTTTTTATAATTTATAATTTTTTAAAAGTAAAATGATTAATGTATAAATTCTCATCATACAGCGCGGTCGCTTTCTCCCAACCACCACACCCAGCCACCATCCCACACAACATCACAAAGGAATATAAAAGAGAGAGAGCGATTTGTGTGAGAGATAGAGCAAAGAGTGAGAAATAGAGGCGAATGAGAGAAACGTGGTAAAAATAAAAGTGTAATTTTTTTTTTAAATTTTAAAATATAAATTCAATGAATTTTTATTTTATTTAAAATTATTTATTTTCTTTATTTATAGTCATTTACTATTTTTCCCTTAAAACCTTAGCGGTTAATTTAATTTTTTAACGGATGACTAATGGAAGAGGGATTTTATATATTATTATAAACTAAGTAATTAGTAAAAAAATAAAATTAGAGTGGGAAAATAGAAACACTAACAAACTATAATATCCCCATAAAAAATAAAATAAAAAACTTTAAGCCACTGAATTAACGAGAAGAAAGTGAGCACGCCCATATCTATCGTTGAAGTGAGCATCTTACTGGCCCGTATCAAATAAGTGAATGACTTGGAAGTGGGCCTGGTTCAGGGACACCTCCATTCGTCTACCTTTTTATTATTTCAGAGCCCATTATTGCCGCCAGCTTCTCATTCTCTTATGCACACCGATCTTCGACCCGTACTGGATCGGACTCGAGTTCATGCAAAAGAGGAGTATAAAACAGTAAAAATCGTGAATTATTGGTTAGAATAGAAGGTGGGATGTATATCAGTATTCCTTTACAATTTCCTAATACATGTCACTGTGAAGAATGAGCATCTCTTTTCTAAAGAATCCAACAAAGCAACATACATGTATAATGTATAGCTGAAAGGAACCTGGGAGATTGTGACTTCGATCTTACCCAGTGACTTACTAATACAATTATCAGTCTATCACGATATCAGAATAATGTTTTTGTCCTGTAACTCAAGGATAAAGTACAAAGATGCTAAAATTGATTGAAGCATAAGAACCTATAGCTTTATTGTCATCCAACTTTATGTCGACACAACGAGATCAACCACAAAGGAATAATGGGCGGCACCGCCACCCTCATCGTCACTATATAATGGATGATCCAAAATGCAACGGCAATTCAACCTAAAACAATGGCTCAATCTGGCTCTCTCTCTGCAGAAACCGAGACACTAAGCCATGTCCTGAGTCTAGTGGAGGCATTTAGAGCCTTCGATTCTGACAACGATGGGACGATCACCGATCAAGAGCTTGGTGGAATTCTCACTTCACTTGGTTACAAAGCAAGTGAACAGGATGTGAGGGCCATGATGCAACAAGGTGACACTAACAAGGATGGGTTGCTGAGCTTGGAGGAGTTTCTGGAGATGAACACCAAGGATATGGAACTCGGGGGAATTGCAAATTCACTCAGAACAGCTTTTGACTATCTCAATCTTGATGGGGATGAGATCATGACAGGAGAGGAGTTGCATGCAGCTATGGGGAATATAGGAGTTGATTTGTCTATTGAGAATTGCCAGAATATTATTGCTTCCATGGATGGAGATGGAGATGGAGCTGTTAGCTTTGAGGACTTCCAAATAATAGTTAGCTCCTTCCTTTAATGTTATCTGCATCCAATATTATTAAACGACAGATATCTATCCTAAATTTATATAAGTGGGCTTTAATTGTTTTCAAGATGCTGTGAGGCAGAAGTTGGAAGCATATATAACTTACCTGTTAAGATATTCCTCTCTGTTCTTCCCCCTTTTACATATCTAAAATTAATTAAAACTACACAACTACTGATTGGCATGCAATGTAAATCAGTTCGAATTAATAAACTGTTTAGAATCTCTTCGCTTTACGCTGTTGGTATGCATTATAGAATACGTCTAACATTTAATTGTATCACAAAACCACAACCAAGAAACCAAATATCTATAGCAAAAAATAACACCACCAAGATTTACTTGATTTAACGAAAAGTTTACATCAAATGGCTCAATTTCCGAAATAATATCTCTACCACTATCGCCAAATAATGGATACACAAATAATTATCCCTTATAAACAACAGTATGTAGAGTTACAGTAACCCAGAGAAACAGTTTAAACAATCTCACTCATATGTAATTTGATAATACAGTCCAGGTTATAGAAGCAAGCGAAGAAAAGTTTGAGAAGGAAATAAAGGGATCACAATTCTTGATTTTTATTCATTAGTTCTGTGGCTTTTATAAGCCTTACATTGCAAATAATAATATGACCACTTAAGTTAGAAACTAGGAATAATAATGGTAGAAACTAAAAACTGGAAAACAATGGTGCTGCACATGTGTACGAGTGAAACTACACTCCACTAGCAATTGATTCTTGACTCGGTCTTTGCATGGCCTGGATGTGTACATACGCATCAGTTCTTCCCCCTTGAAATCTCGTTATCCACAAGGAAAAAATCAGGATAGGTTCTGGTGAAATGCCAGCGGTTCTCCCAGGTCAAGTCTTCGGGGGGTGCACCGGCCCATTCCACCAAAATTTCTTCCTATGGGCAATACTGGTCTTTACGAACAATACGATTATCCAGTATGGCTTCCGGTCGTGGGAGTAATTTTGAAGTGTCTGTGACGGGTGGTAGACGAGGAGAGATAGAAGTGATCGGACCAAGCTTTGTCCTCAAAAGACTAACATGGAAAACATCGTGAATTTGAGACCTTTCGGGTAATTCCAACCGATAAGCCACTGGTCCTATCTGATCAAGAATTTTATATGGACAAAAGAACATGGACGACAATTTCAAAGAGCTGCGGAAAGCGACTGACTTCTGGCGATAAGGTTGAAACTTGAGATACACATACTCGCCGACATTAAAGGTGACTTCTCTGTGATACGGGTCAGCTTGGGACTTCATTCTGTCACGAGCAACTATCAAGTTGCGGTGTAAATCGGTGAGAATTTCTTCACGGGTACGCAAGAGTTCATCCAATGCCTGGACTTTTGTGGTACCTAGAATATATGACAATAAATTAGGACGAGGGACCCCATACACAACTTCAAAAGGAGAGACTTTGGTGGCAGAGTGGTAGAAGTATTGTAGCAATCTTCCGCCCAAGAAATCCACTCAGACTATTTTTTTGGTTGTTCACTCGTGAAGCACCAGAGGTATTGCTCAAGGGTGTGGTTCATAACTTATGTTTGTCCGTATGTCCGATGATGGTAACTGGAGCTCATACAGAGGGCTGTACCCTTTAACTAAGAAGGGTTCTCTAAAATAATATGAACCTTATCTCGATCACTAGCGATTGACGTTGGCATGCCATGAAGTCGAACAATTTGATCCATGAAAGCTTTGGCCATAGCTAGGGTCGTGTATGGATTTTTGAGAAGAACGAAATGCGTATATTTAGACAAGCGATCGACTACCACCATAAGAACCATTTTCCCTTGTGATGGGGGCAGCCCTTCCACGAAATCTATAGAGAATCCAGTCTACACCTTGGACTAGCTCAACAAACGACTCAATCAAGGCTTATCAGTCAAGTCACTTACCCTGACCCAGTAAAAAATGGACCCGTTCTATCCCCATAACTCCGAGATAATAGAGATTCCAAGTATCTCGAGGCACGATCCCCTCGACCTGCATCAACAGCCACTATCTTCACCTTATAACTACAAAACCCTAGCCTCATTAATAGGACTACAATATACAAAAGAGCAATTACGATACTAGAACAAAGCTAGCCATACCTCGACATAATTGACACCAAGGCAACACACATCTACACTCAACATTCCAAACAGACGATATTATTGCACACTGAATATACGACCAATCGACGGGCCCATTATGCTCGACGTGTATTTAACATTCCGTGACGTCTAAACCATTCCAAGTAGCTTTCTATATTTGTTGTTTACCTATTTCAACATCTTTTGACTTGGGTGTCGGTAACTGTTTGGCTGGCACCAGTCCCGGTATCCCAGAGGGTACGACCCGTGATCTCACTTTATAGGTTGAAGGCCCCCATCTCAATCCGAACGTAGGTCCTGGATCCTACTAGTAGATTTTAGCATCTACAATTATATGTGCTAAACAACCATGATTGCAGGATGTAATCTCAAACTGAGTATATGATGTCATATATAGAAGGATTCAGTTTTAGACAGTGTAATCTAAAGAGTCCTTAGAGAGCAAATAAAGCTGAGTACTTTATTTATGGTTGATCTACTGCTACGGTCCATTATGCATTGTACGGTGGTCTTATCCTAAATTGCTCATGTAGTGATATGAGAATGAAGACACCTTATATGATGAGATCATATATGACAGTGCCACAATTTATATGAATCTCTCACCTAAGATCCGTTAGTAGATGAGATTCATACATATCAACAAATGATGACTGTATATAAGTGATCTTAATCCTGAGTGTCTTATTGTCTCCTTTAGGTTAGATCGTGGTTTTTGACATACCATGAGTGAGATTGATGTAGTATTCTCGATTAATACCTCCGTATCTTGAAGTTGCAGTTTAGCTTGTGGCTAAAGAGGTTTGAACATAATAGTGGAATCCACTCATTCTTGCGTGTTGCACATGTGTAGCAATAAAAGTGGAAAGAATGGAGATAGTGCTGCATATATGTACGAGTGAAACCATACATGTCACTCCCTACTAGCAATTGACTCTGACTCGGTCTTTGCATAGCTTGGATGTGTACGTCCACATCACTCACCATAGTAAATTTCTCAAACTTTACAAAATGAGATAACCTGAATCACAAGAACTCAATACTTTAAGCGAATTAGAAAATTCTGATGGAATAACAAAGAAACGACAAACCAATGTGTTGTATCATAAAATTGTAGGGGTAGAAAATATTGATTTATCATATAAATAATGCGGAATAGGTTTCAAAAGTTTTATTTTTCTTTGAAAACAGTTTTCAATCGGAAACGAGTTCCTGTATATACGCAAAAAAAGTTTGTTTAACTACAATATCTTTTTCGTTGCTTTTGATTACTTGACTCCTTGATTCACCATCAGATTTTCCTAATTATGACCCGCGCGTTGGCATGTGGGCACGTCATAGATAGAAATGGAGGATACAGGAAAAAAAAAATAGATAAGACTTCTTTTTCTTCCTTGGCCGACCGCACCATATAGGAAAAGAGTTCAGAAAAACTTTTTTTTTTTTTTTTCTTTTGCTCTCTTTCTCTCTTGTGTTGGCCGAACTTGCCTTTCTTTTTCACTTAGGTTAGGTCTAATTTTTTCTAGGAATATAACTCTTATATACCATGCTCTTATGGTTTTAATTTTGATCAAGTCAAATAGGATTCTAAATTCTTTTGTTTTGGTTCCCTAGAGACTTGAACCCGTGACCTGTGAGATAATTAAAATAATTAAATTATTTTAATTCTTTTATTCCTGTCACAGTTTGATCCTGTAACCTCTTATTTAATAAATAGAATATAATAATTCATAATTATTAATATTATTTTAATTTATTAAATAGCTAATTAAATAATCACATTATTTAATCATTCTCTTTAATTAAATTGTGTTACTTTCGTAACACTATTAATTGGTCAATCCAATTAATTTACCGTGACCCTCGTTATCAACAACCATAAGGAATATCAAGGGGATCTAATGGACCTACAGTTTTAAGCTTCAATAATATATAGTAATATTAATTAAACTCTTTAATTAATATTTCATGATTATTAACTTTAGAGTTATTCCACTAAAAACCCGAGGCTGTACTCTCAGAACTGTAGACGTGTTTATACAATATGAAATCTCAGTGTCCATTGATATAGCTATTTGCATATAGTATGATCCTCCACAATTAGTTCATAGCTAGCTGGGTCATAATGTCCGTTATACCCCTATAGTTATATCTATTCCTTTAAGCACCGTTGATTCTATAATGAACAATTAAATCCTATCGTCCTCACAGAAGAATGAGAGGTCTCATAATTGTTCAAGCCCTGAATCAACCCTTAAGGGGACTACTCATCTACTTCAATCAAGAAGGAGTAGATTCAACTATTGTGTTCATACTTTTCCAGCCACAAGCCAAACCGTAACTCCAAGATACGGAGGTATTGGTTGAGAATGCTATATCGACCTTACTCATGATAAATCATCCAACCTGAAGGAGTCGATAAGACACTCAGGATTAAGATCACCTATAAATAGCCATCGTTTGTCGATATATATGAATCTCATCTACTAACGGATATTGGTGAGAGATTCATAAAAATTGTGACCCAGTCCTATATGATCTCATCATATAAGGTGCCTCCATTCGTATGTCAACTACACGAGTGGTCTAGGATAAGACCACCGTACATTACAGAATGGACCGTAGTAGTAGATCAACCACAAACAAAGTATCCAGGTTTGTTTGCTCTTTACGGACTCTTTAGATTGTATATATCAAAATGAATCCTACTGTATATGATTTTCATATACTCATTTTAAAATCACATCTTACAATCCTAAATGTTATTGAACAATATGAATGTATAAATAAATATAAAACACTTTTAATTCGAATGATAAACTCTTAATTCTTATTATGTCTAAAAACGTTTACAAATATAAGCTTTAGGACATAAATCCCAACAATCTTCTACTTGCACTAAAGCAGATGTGATATGTCTCGTAATCCTCGACCCTTTAGGTAACTTTCAAACACTTTAGCTGTTAAAGTCTTCGTAAACGGATCAGTCAAGTTGTCTTGCGACACAATCTTCATCACGATCATGTCTCCTCTCTATATTATCTTTCTGATGAGATGATATTTTCTCTCTATATGCTTCTCTCTCTTATGGCTTCTCGGTTCCTTGGAATTAGCCACAGCTCTACTATTATCACATTAAAGTGTCATGGGCTTATCCACATCTGGAACAAGTTCCAAATCACTCAAGAATTTCTGGAGCAATACAGCCTCCTTAGCTGCTTTACAAGTCACTACATATTCGACTTCCATGGTGGAATTAGCAATGCAAGATTGCTTGATACTCTTCCATACTATGGCTCCACCACCAAGGGTGAATATTGACCCAGACATGGATTTCCTAGAATCCTTGTCTAACTGAAAGTCAAAATCTGTATTGTTACGCCTTTTTGTACCCACAAATATACGGGGTCAACACAAGTAATACAATGATGAGTAAATTATCGTCTCCACAGGGATATTTAGGCGTTGAGTACTAAAGTTAACTAAGTCTATTTCTATTTGGACAATCGGATGGTTTAAGAGGAGAAAATAAAAGATAAAAATATAAAAACATAAAAAGAAAGCAAACAACCAATATGAGAAATTAGTTAGGGTATTTGAATTCACCTAATCCATCCAATTGAGTTTTATGAAAGCACATTATTGCAGTTTAATTACTCATATTGATGACCGTGTTTATCTAAATTATCCAAAGTCTCCTCTCAAGGTAAATCGGATCTATTACCACATACACTAATATCCTATCTCTCGATGGTATATCCAAGTGCATGAAAATGCATTAGTCATAATAAACACCTTATATGATCACACAAGCAAATTAGTAAATCTTTATCTAATTCTACTTGTGATGGACATTACATCGAGCACGTTGTGGGTATCTCCTCTCAGTACATAACACACGACCATAATATCAGCTAAATGCAGGCCTTCACATTCAGAAGCATTAAGTATAATAATACCACTCAATAACATAATAATCAATCACAACAAATTAAACAATCAATTCATTCAAATTTCATAGAAAAGGATCCATCAAAACCATAACTTACAAGTTTAGTTCATAATCAAAGATTCACAACCAAACATGTTTTCTAATTAATAAAGAGAGTTACAAGCAAGAAAATAAAGTAGCAAAGGGATAGAAAAACTCTAGGTGTGATGAATTCTCGTCCTCCTCCTGTTGCGAATTCGTCTAACTTCCACTTTCTCTAAATCCAAGCTTGATGGTGAGATTTTGGCTCAATGATTGATCCAAACCCTCTTGTTTCCAAGGTGATCTTCTTCTCCACCTTTGCCTCTTTATCTCTCTCTTTTTCTCCTCTTGGTGGTCTATTTTGAGCCCTAGTGAACTCTCATCACTCCCTCACTCTTTCTCTCTCGTTTTCCTTTTATAACAGGCTATTTAAGTCCTTTCTAGGCACACTCGTGACTTAGACAAGTCGCGAGTTAAGTAGCGTGAGTCTCAGCCAAAAAATGTTGAAATTGGTACTCGCGACTTAGACTCGTAACTTGGTCGCGACTTGCAAGTCGTGAGTCTGCGTAATGTTGCACAATTGAGCATAACTTCTTCTAGAAAACTCAGAATCATGAACCTTAAAATTTTTTGGAAAGTAGACATCTAGACCTTTCCAGAAATATAAGGCTCGCAACCCAGTTCATTATGTGGAATTTATGACGGACTCCGAAACATGACAGTTGTGCACTCCCAAATCTTCAATTTAATCTACCAAGGCTCTTCAATTATGCACAAACTCTTATTACCTGCACACTAGATAAAAACATTAAAAACAATTGATAATTACCGGGAATGGAACACAAGTAGGTGAAGAAATGTACTAATGAAGGTTCATTTTTGATCAAGAAATGGAGCCAACATGTATATCCTAACGGGATCAAATTCGGATGGAAATATACTAGCATATAGTTTCTTGTTCTTCGAAGATACTTGAGAATATGTTTAACAGCAACCCAATAATCCAATCTTAGGTTGAACTGATATCTGCTGGCTACTCCTACTGTGAAGCAGATGTCAGGTCTCGTGCATAGCATAGCATACATAAGACTACCTACTGCTGACACATAAAGAATTTGTCTCATATCCTCAATTTCTTGAGGTGTCTTAGGATACTATTCCTTAGACAAATGAACTTCGTGTCTTGAAGGTAGACTACCTTTCTTAGAGTTTTGCATCTAGAATCGTATAAGTATCTTGTCAATATACAATGCTTGATACAGTGCTAACAGCTTGTTCTTGCGATCCCTTATTAATTGGATCCCTAGAACATAACTTGTCTTTCCCAAATCTTTCATTTGGAATTGGTTAGCAAGCTAACCCTTTACTTCTGATAATGTCCCTACATCATTCCCAATAAGTACGATATCATCTACGTAGATGACCTAAGAACACTATTTTCTTGTCAATGATGCGCTTGTACACACAAGGCTCATCAACGTTTTGTTCAAAGCCATAGGTCTTGATAGTAGTATCAAACCTAATATTCCAAGATCTAGATGCTTGCTTAAGTCCATAAATGGATCTTTACAACTTGCAAACCTTTTGCTCTTGATCTTAGGATACGAATCCCTCTGGTTGCATAATGTAGATGCTCTCGTCAAGATCGCCATTCAAGAATGCAATATTGACATCCATTTGTCAAATTTCGTAATCGAAATAGGCAGCTATAGATAAGAGTATCCTAATAGACTTAAACATAGCTACTGGAGAGAAGGTTTCATCATAATTGATACCTTCCTTTTAGGTGTAACCCTTCGCTACTAGCCTTGCTTTGAAGGTCTCTATTTTCCCATCTACTCCTCTCTTTCTCTTGTAGATCCACTTACAGCCTATGAGTTTTATCCCATATGGTAAGTCTACAAGTTCCCATAATCTTCCATTGCATGTCTGAATGTCAATGGATCATCCACACTATCATCGAAAACGACACTCTGTGCCTCTCGAATACCTAAATAATGATCAAGTTGTTGTACAACCCTCCCACTACGTTTAGGCGGTAGTGTATTCTGACTAGGAATCATCTGACTGTTAGATGTTTGTGGAATAATAACATTGTCAACAACTTTTATTGACTGAGCACTGGTCGTACTAGATTTATGATTACTCATATAATCCTCCTTAAGAAATGTTGCGTTTGTAGATACAAACACTTTATTTTCTTATGGATTATAAAAGAATCCTTCTTGAGTTTCCTTTGGATATCCTACAAATAGGCACACTTGCGAACAAGGTTTCAGCTTCCCCACTTCTGTTCTTCAGTACATGTACTGGACACCCTTATATGCGAAAATGTCGTAAATTAGCTTTACGACCATTCCACAACTTTAGGGGAGTCTTAGAAACATATTTGGATGCTAACTACGCCCAATATGTAAGCCGATGTTTGTAGTGCATATCCCCAAAAGGAATTTGGTAATGATGAGAAACTAATCATAAATATCACCATTTACATCAGGGTCATGTTTCTCCTTTTCGCAACACCATTTTTCTGTCGTGTACTTGGAGCGGTGGGTTGGGATACTATCTCATGCTCAACCATATAGTCTTCAAACTCTTGGTCGAGGTACTCATCCCCACGCTCCGATCGTAGAGCTTTGATTGTTTTGCCTAATTCTTTTTCAACTTCAGCTCATAATTCTTTGAACTTTTCAAAGGTTTCTAACTTACGTTGCATTAGGTAAACATATATGTATCTTGAGTAGTCATCAATGAATATGACATAATACTCATAAACACCTCTTGCTTTAACAATCATAGGTCCGCAGATATCTGAGTGTATGAGCTCTAGTAGTTGTGTGGCTTTAATCCCTTCTCCTGTAAAAGGTCTCTTGGTCATTTTACCTTCAAGACAAGATTTACAAACAGGTAAAGTCCCGATCTCTAACTGACTTAAAGATCCGTCTTTTACAAGTCTGTTTAACTATTAACTCCATTTCTTGATAAAAAATGGGTCTCCATATTTACCTATCTTTACCTACTTTTAGTTTCGTTCCCAGGTAATTATCGGTTGTTTTTAATGTTTTTCTTTAGTGTGCAGGTATAAGGATCCAAGTGCATATTTCATTTAATTTTAGAGACAAAATGCAATTTTCATAACTTGATAATGAGGGCCTTTGTGGAAGTATCTTATAATTCAGGGCCAAAACTGCAATTTTAAAAAGTTCCTCCAATTTAAGTGCATTACACCAAGAGAATAAAATGAGACCAGGTGCAAAACGAAGCTGTTTTGCACCTGGAGAACAAAAAAAATAAAAAGGCCGCGACATGCACGCGACTTGGTGCATGTCGCGGCCATGCACCTGTGCGCCCTAGTAGTTGCTTTAAAAGGGAACATCGTAGCAGATCTTGAGGGACGGCTTGGACTAGCAGATTTTGGGACGAAGGAGAGAGAGAGAGAGAGCTACAAACGTGCGAGCTGAGGGCTGGGAGCTGTTGGAAAAAGAAAGAAAAATACAAAGGTTCCAGCAGTAGTTTCGGGAAGAAGAGGAGAGATTCATGCGACTTAGACTCGCGACTTGGCCAAGTCGCGAGCAGTACTTTCCAACCCTTAAACCAGCACGCTATAAAAAGAAAAAAAGGAGGAAACAAAGGGGAGTTCGACCAGAGTTCGGCTAGGGCTCTAATCAGATGACCAAGAGGAGACTAAGAGATAGGAGAAGAGGCAAAGGAAGGAGAAGAAGATCACCTTGGAGATAAGAGGGCTTTGGATTCAATCCTTGAGCCATATTCTCACCATCAAGCTTGGATTTAGAAAGTGAAAGCTAGACGAATTCGCAATAGGAGGAGGACGAGAGTTCATCGCACCTACAGTTTTTCTATCTCTTTCATTCTTTATTTTCTTGTTTGTAACTCTATTTTATTATTGAAAAACATGTTTGGTTGTAGTTCATTGATTATGACCTAAATTTGTAAGTTAGGGTTTTGATGGATCCTTTTTTATGAAAGTTGAATAAATTGATTGTTTAAGTTGTTGTGGTTGATTATTATGTTGTTGAGTGGTATTATTGTTCTTAATGCTTCTGAATGTGAAGACCTGCATTTAGCTGATATTATGGTCTCGTGTTATGTACTGAGAGGAGACGCCCACAACGTACTCGATGTAATGTCCATCATAGGTAGAATTAGATAGAGATATACTAATTTGCTTGTGTGATCATATAGACTGTTTATTGTGACTAATGCATTTTCATGCACTTGGATATACCATCGAGAGGTAGGATATTAGTGTATGTAGTAATAGGTCCGATTTACCTCGAGAGGGGACTTTGGATAATTTAGATAAACACGGTCGTCAACATGAATAATTAAACTACAAGTTTAGTTCATAATCAAAGATTTACAACCAAACATGTTTTCTAATTAATAAAGAGAGTTACAAGCAAGAAAATAAAGAAGGAAAGGGATAGAAAAACTCTAGGTGTGATGAACTCTCGTCCTCCTCCTTGTTGCGAATTCGTCTAGCTTCCACTTTCTCCAAATCCAAGCTTGATGGTGAGATTTTGGCTCAAGGATTGAATCCAAACCCTCTTGTTTCCAAGGTGATCTTCTTATCCCCTATTGCCTCTTCTTCTCTCTCTTTTTCTCCTCTTAGTGGTCTATTTTGAGCCCTAGCCGACTCTGGTCGAACTCACTTTTGTTTCCTCTCCTTTTTTCTTTTTATAGTGTGCTGGTTTAGGGCTGGAAAGTACCGCTCGCGACTTGGCCAAGTCACGGGTCAAGTCGCGAGTCTAAGTCGCATGAGTCTTGGCCTTGGTGCTGAAATTTGGCTCTCGCGACTTAGACTCACGAGTCGCGACCCAAGTCGAGGGACTGCGCACTGATACGAAAACAAGTATAACTTTATCTAGAAAACTCATAATTATGAACCCTAAAATTTTTCAGAAATTAGACATCTAGACCTTTCTAGAAATATAAAGTTCATGATGCAGTTCGTTCTGTGGAATTTATGATGGCCTCCGAAACATGACAGTTGTGCACTCTCAAACCTTTGATTTAATCTACCAAGGCTCTTCAATTAGGCATAAACTTTTGTTACCTGCACACTAGATAAAAACATAAAAAATAACCGATAATTATCCGTGAATGGGACAAAAGTAGGTAGAGAAAGGTATTAATGAAGGCTCATTTTTTATCAAGAAATAGAGCCAATACCTGCAGACTTGTGAGCTGGGGTTGGGAGCTGCTGAAAAAAGAAAGAAAAATACAAAGGTTCCAGCAGCAGTTTCGGGAAGAAGATGAGAGGCTTGGATGGGTGTTTCGGGCCACCGTAAGCTGCGGCCAAGGAAGAAAAATAAAGCCAGCAGCTGTTGGAAGGAGAAGGCAGTGCAGACCAAACAAGAGAGATAGAAAATAGAGCACGAAGGGAGGAAAAAGAAGAAGAAGATAGTGGCTAGGAGACTAGAAGCTTGATCAACCGATTCTTCCACCTCTCTTCATCATCCGTGGATTTCGCAAGAAGCCGAGGGAGGATATTTTCATCAAACAGAGGCAGATGAGAGTCATGCCATTTGAGAATTTCTTTTCCTTTATTCTTGTTTCCTTTATGCTAGTTTTGTTGTCTTCAAAGTTGATTATATTGTTTTATTTGAATTCTATGATTATGCACTAGTTTTATATGCTAGGAGCCTAGGATGATGATGGATCTATTTATAGAATTTTAAATGAATTTATAAATTGTTTTGATTGTTGATTATTATTTGGTTGATTGTGTATTTTGTTCCTAATGACTCTAAGTGTAATGGCCTGCATTTAGTTGATTTTGTTGTTATGAGTTAAGTACTAGAGGTGACGTTCACAACGTGTTCATTAAAATACCCACCATAATTTTGGAGTTAAATAGAGATATATTAACTTATTTTGTGTGATCATTGACAGTGTTATTGTGATTAATGCATTCTCGTACATTTGTATATTCATCGAGAGATAGGACATTAGTGTATGTGGGATAGGTTTGATTTATCACGAGAGAGGACTTTGAATAATTTAGTTAACACGATCGTCAACTGATAATAACTCATTTTCCTTATGTTTGTATTTTCATTTATTATGACATAATTAGTAAAGTCAGAAATCCTAGCTAGTTCTCTATTCGATCCAACTCTTGTTTTATTTCTTATTTTATTTAGTTTTAATTAATTATTTACTCAATCATTTTGATTATTCAAATAGATATAGACTTGGTTAATTTTAGTACTCAGCATCTAAATATCCTTGTGGATACGATAATTTACTCATTCTTTATTACTTGTACCGACCCCGTATACTTGCAGGTACAAAAGGGTGTAACAAGTTTTTGGCGCCGTTGCCGGAGATATTTTAGTTGTGTTGATATTAATACCGATTATGTCTACAGCTAATTTGGATTTTTATATATTTTATTTTTATTAATTTTTCTTTATGTCTTTTTCTATACAGGACATGTATTCTTGGTATGAGGCGCATGAGCTTACCGATGAAGTGGCAACTAGTGGCTATGAAGCACCTTTGGGATGTTTCTTATGTAGGGGGCCGCATATGAGTACTAATTGTCAGGTGGGCAATCCGTTTGTTGAGAGCCGCTATGAACAAATGCAGTACGAGCATTATGTACACTATCAATAGAACAACCCTTACCTAAGTTCATACAATCCTGGGTGGAGTAATCATGTTAACTATTCATGGAGCAACTAGAAAGCAAATGGGTCAAGACAGGAAGACATGCTTGTCGACTACAAGACTAGGATGGATATTCGAAAACAGCAAAAAAAGGATTCAGCTTTGGAAGACATGATTATTAAATTCATGAATTCCCAAGATGAGACCCTAAAAAAGATGAAAGCTAAACTTGATCAAGTTGCTCAATATACTCTAGCAGCTGCCCAAAGCTTGGAGATTCAAATCAGCCAATTAGCTACCGGGATTAATGGCTAGAGCATGAGCTACATCCGATGGAGTAATGCAATGAAACAACCTTGGAAATGGAAAAGTGAGTTGAGCTGCCGATTTGGGTTGATCAAGTAGAGATGGAAGGAAGCAAGAACTTGTTTTATGGAGATGAGGCATCTACCCTTCTAGAACCACTTGAGTTATGTCTAGTCCACAGTACCACTGCAGAAGAAAAGAGCTACCAAGATACATACATTTCTGTAGATGTCGGAGAAGGAAAGCCCAAACCACCTCCGCCTTTTCAGCAACCGCCGCACTTGGGACATAAAAAGATACCTTCCCATTCGAGGAATGCATTGCTGGGAGAGTCATCTTCTCTTCCAGTCATTTGGTTAGGATGGTGTGGTAAGCTGATGAAGAGATACCAATTATGGGGCAGGTGGGCAAAAACTCAAGCGATTAGGTGACATCTGTATATTATTTGTTATGTTTTTATTATTTTTATTTATTGGTTTAAATTTTGTAGTTTAGTATTTGGTAACCCTTACCCATGAGCTTATTTGAAGTGTTGTGCCTTGTGTTAAAAATTTAGAAGTTCAGGGAAAGTTTGATTGGATGTAAATAATATTGAAGTAGTTGGTTGTGATTTTTATGTTTTTGTTTGTGTGTTTAGTTAGAGTTTTGTTAGTTGTTATTCTTTATTTTTAGTTTTGTTTCTTTGTTTAGCCATTTTTCTTCATGCGTAAGGTTTTAAAACATTAGTGACAATGTTTATCTTAAGTTTGGGGGTGGTTTTTGGTTGTTTGTTTTTTTTTTTAATTTTTCTTGTATTTTGGTTGTGGTTAGTTGACATATACGACTGAAAACCTAGACTTTTCTTACATGCATTATGCGTTTGGAAGACATAGGTGTAATAATGTCATATACGTTCAGTCTATGTTTAGTGTAAATTCTGAACATTTTTGAATCTTTATTATTGTTATGTGTGCGCTTTCCGTTGAATCATAATAGTTAGCTTTTTCAATGAGTTTTAATTTGTTTGGGTCCACTCAGATTTTTTTTGTGCCATGTTTGCATCGCATTGTGTTGCACTCTGTTTATCTTTTTGTGAAAACATGCCATGTTCGATCGGCTAGGATAAATAGTAGAGACTTACCCAGTGAGTTTTTGAGCTTATACGTTGTTATTTGAGAGGGTATTTTCGTTTCTACTCTTTACATACTTATCTTCAATTTGGATTGATTAGTTTGATCTCAATTAGGTTTTGCATTGAATATTTTGAACATCAAAGATATCATGTGTTTATCCTATGTTTTAGTTGGTCCTCTCTGTTAGATGTGATATAAGCTATGCATGTCGAACCACTAAAAAGTTAAAAATTCATCCTACCCGTGTGTGTGCTCCAATAGTCATTTTGAAGCCGTTTCTTAGAAATTTTTTTTTTCTTTCATCACCTACATAAATCAAAAACCAAGCTCTGAATATAAAATAGTTTTACCTTTTAGCTTGGATCATTTTAAGATGATAAGAAAAGATAATAATTGCATGGGTGAATTGTATAAGGAATATGCCAAGGTAGATGTTGCTATTGTTGTGATAGTTGAAAAGAAAAAGAAAAGAAAGAAAAGAAAAGAAAAAGAAAAATTAGAAGAATAAACAAAATGAATCATGAAAAGCAGTGTGGCATAAGAATTGAAAAATAAAAGAGAATGATCCATGTATTGAAAAATGTCATGTAATCTCTTAATTTGATTGAAAACTTTTGCATTCCTTTTTCTATTTCTTTCTTAACCTATCACCCAATAGACCCATTACAACCTTATTTAAGACCTGCTGATCTTTTGGGGAGTCTAGCTTTAATATAGAGATTTTCATGCTGATATCTTGTTCATAATATTTGATTCCTTCTATGAGATGTATTTACGACAAAATAGCGTTTTTCAAATTGATTTTCATATGCGATGTATATTCATACTTATTTGAGCATAAATTCCTTCTGCATGTGTTTGATGAGTGTGTTGCCCAGGTTTTGAACGATTTTCGAGAGAATTACCCTGAGAGGTTTAGAGTCGAGGCAAATTCTATCCTGGTTATTTGAACACAATTGTTTTCGTTTTAAGATTCTTAGAATGTTGGCATGGGCATGGCAAGTGGTGCAAAATTCTGAGAGTGGATGCATTCAAATTTTACATATAGCTTTTGCTAACTTTTATCTTAATGGATTGTGTTTCATTTGGCAAATTAATTGTTCCTTAATGTTCAGAGATGCGTTTATGGGTATCATTGCTGGTAAACCCTCACGAGATTATAACCCGTCCACTAGGGACACCTAGAAGTTTAAAGGCTTGTGGCACATGCTAAGTGCCATCGTGTTTCCTACGAAAGTAGTTTAGGCTAGTTGTTGTTTATATTTATTTTTGTTTTACTTTTCTTTTTTGTTTTTGTTTGCATTTTTGTTTTGTTGCGATTTTGCTTGAGGACGAGCAAAAGTTAGGTTTGAGAGTATTTGTTGGCTCCATTTCTTGATAAAAAATGGGCCTCCATATTTACCTATCTTTACTTATTTTTGTTCCGTTCTAGGGTAATTATCAGTTATTTTTAATGTTTTTCTTTAGTGTGGAGGTGTAAGGATCCAAATGCATATTTCATTTAATTTTAGAGACAAAGTGCAATATTCATAACTTGGTAATGAGGGCCTTTGTGGAAGCATCTTAGAATTCGAGGCCAAAACTATAATTTTAGAAAATTCCTCCAATTTAAGTGAAACGGTGCGTTATACCAAGAGAAGAAAATGAGACCAGGTGCAAAATGACGCACCTGGAGAACAAAAAAAAATAAAAAGGCCGCAACATGCATGCGACTTGGTGCATGTCGCGGCCATGCACCTGTGTGCCCTAGCAGTTGCTTTAAAAGGGAACAACGTAGCAGCTCTTGAGGGACGGCTTGGACGAGCAGATTTTGGGACGAAGAGAGAGAGAGAGTTGCAAACTTGCGAGCTAGGGTTGGGAGCTGCTGGAAAAAGAAAAAAAAATACAAAGGTTCAGGCAGCAGTTTCGGGAAGAAGAGGAGAGGCTTAGACAGGTGTTTCGAGCCATCGTGAGCTACGGCCAAGGAAGGAAAATAAAGCCAGCAGCTGCTGGAAGAAGAAGGCAGTGCAGACCAAAGAGGCAGAAAATAGAGCACGAAGGGAGGAAGAAGAACAAGAAGATAGTGGCTAGGAGACTAGAAGCTTGATCGATTGATTCTTCCAACTCTCTTCATCATCCGTGGATTTCGCAAGAAGCCGAGGGAGGATATTTTCATCAAATGGAGGCAGATGAAAGTCACTCCATTTGAGAATTTCTTTTCCTTTATTCTTGTTTCCTTTATGCTAGTTTTGATGTCTTCAAAGTTGATTATATTGTTTTATTTGGATTCTATGATTATGCACTAGTTTTATATGCTAGGAGCCTAGGATGATGATGGATCTATTTATAAAATTTTGAATGAATTTATAAATTTTTTTATTGTTAATTATTATTTGGTTGATTGTGTATTTTGTTCCTAATGCCTCTAAATATAATGACATGCATTTAGTTGATTTTGTTGTTGTGAGTTAAGTACCCCGAGGTGACGGTCACAACGTGTTCATTAAAATACTTACCACAATATTAGAGTTAAATAGAGATATATTAACTTATTTTGTGTGATCATTGATAGTATTATTGTGATTAATGCATTTTCGTACATTTGGATATTCATCGAGAGATAGGATATTAGTGTATGTGGGATAGGTTTAATTTATCTCGAAAGAGGACTTTGAATAATTTAGTTAACACGATCATCAACCGATAATAACTCATTTGCATTATGTTTGTATTTCCATTTATTAGGACATAATTAGTGAAGTCAAAAATCCTAGCTAGTTCTCCATTCGATCCAACTCTCTTTTTATTTTGTTTTATTTCTTATTTTATTTAGTTTTAATTAATTATTTACTCAATCATTTTAATTATTCAAATAGATATAGACTTGGTTAATTTTAGTACTCAGCATCTAAATATCCATTGTGGATACGATAATTTACTCATTCTTTATTACTTGTGCTGACCCCGTATACTTTCAGGTACAAAAAGGTGTAACATTAACCTATCAAGGTTATATGTCCAAGTCTCAGATGCCACTGATACGTTTCATTATTTGGAGAAACTTTCTGTCGCTTTGTTTTAAGGTTTTTAACTTTAAACAATTCAGTATTAAGCAATAATATATGAATTAACGGTCTTAAAATATACAAATTATTTTCTATCGTACCAGATCAAATATTCAAACTATTTCTCAATACAATAACTGATTTATCATTAAAAGAAATTGAATATAAATGTTCAAGCAATTTGAATACAGAAATCAAATTCTTTGTAAATCCAAGAATGTAAAAAACATTGTCCAACAAAAGACAACGATTATTAAACTGTAGTCTAACTACTCCCATTACTCTTGCTGAAACGACATTCCCTGTTCCAACGCGCATAATGAAAGACCCCTCCACCAGCTATTGCCAATTCTCAGTCCACTGTAAAGAAGAATAAACATGGTTAGTGGCCCCTGAATCTACTATCCAGGGTGAAGAATCATCTTCCACTAAATAAGATTCTATGACAAGTAAATCTGATTTACCTTTCACTTTCTTCTTATTGGAGAGCTCCTCGAGGTACTGTAGACAGTTCCTCTTCCAATGACCAACCTCTTTGCAATGTAAACATTTTCTCTTTACTTTGTCAGTCGTGGTACTCTTTATCTTGATTTTAGTCTTTGCTTTACCAGTAAACCTCTTCCTCTTCTTGAAACCAGAAGAGGATAGCTCAGCAACATTTGCTTCGCTGGTCTTACCTTTGGTAACTCGTCCTACGTTGGTTACAGGCTAGAGAGAACATTCCTCCGTAAGCACAAAGTTAAGGTCTTTACAAACCATGATTGCATTCATGTTGTGTTTCCAATTAGTATAATTATTCCCGGTTAATTTTTCGTTTGCGAGGATGAAAATTAAAGCAGAAGACATGGCTGAAATTTAAAGACATAAATCTAAATTAATATCATTCATTTCATACATTCATATCATGTTATATGTTCAGCATAAAATTAAACATGATGCATGAACATGTTATAATGAACTAAAAAATCCCTAAAATTAGTTTCTATGCCGCGATAATCCAACATATCACAAGTAAGTGCCTAGGTAGGCTAGGTCAAATCCTTGCATGTTAGATCGAGACATTCTTAATCAGATAATACACCAGAATAACTCTTTATTCTTATATTATCCAACCATCGCTTTAGTTTAGTTAGGACATTAAATTAACAATTTAATAATGTCTTTTGTAAGTTTGACCAACTGTTTCAAAATTCATAAACTTAACTTGAGAGTTGCCTAGGTAGGCTAGGTTATCCCAAAAATACATTCTGAAAACCTATCCGTTAGGAAATCAATCTTGGTATTGACTCTTATGGACACCTTCCGTAAGGAGGACGAAAGCAAAGCCGTCACGAGGCGCCACTCGAGTCTTACGGTATTGAACTAACAATGGAGACTGTGAGATATATAATGTCATATATCCCTATCTCACTCACTATTTGTAGTTTAGGATTTTCTATAAATTAAGAGTTTCTAAAACTCTATGTTTCTAGTCTTTACTTAGATTCTACGGCTAATATAAAACCTAAGTTACCAGTTATAATAAATTATTCAATTTTAACCTTTAAAATATAATTTATTATTTAATTTATAATCTACATAAACCATTTAAACAAATTAGAAATTTATATGTGAAATTACCAAGTTTTAACTATTAAAATTAAATCATATTATTTTGGTCCAATTATTATTTAGGTGTTTAATCAAATTAAACTTAATAATTAGAAGGACCTAACTAATCTAATTAAACAATTTAATATTTAGATTAGTTCAATAATGAGAATTACCAAGTTTTTCCTCTTAAAAACTAATCTCATTATTCGGTTCTATTTTAATTAAGGTTTTAATCTTATTAATCTTGATTAACATAGGAACCTAACTAATCATTTTAATTAAACACTTTAATTTGTGGATTAGTTATTTTAATGGAAATTGCCAAGTTTTTACACCTAAAACTAATTCCATTATTTAATTGCCAATTATGTAAACGTTTACAATTTTAATCATATTAAAATAAAACATTTAAACCTGACAATTATGGATGACATATTATAATGCAAGTGTAGGCACACCTAATTTAGATGACATTCATTTGTATGATATTGCTTTAAAAACACATAATTCATCACATGAAATATAATTAAAGCATACATGAATGGAGTGAGATGAGCTATCTAGTTTAAACAATTCTAATTATATTTGTAATCCAAGGCATTCCTTGGTCTTCAAGTGTCCTCCAAGTTGAACTCTTCTTGCGTTTGGTCTTCAATCAAGTCAAACTTGATTTCCTTTTGTAGTCAACTTCTATTCCAAGGTCCACGCGTTACCTTAACACGCATCCAAGGTACAAACGAAGCCATAAACAACCCTAACACACGCGAAATCACAGCTGCTAGCTGCAAAGCTGCATGCAGCCCTCGCTCGAGCCACGCTTTCGCGCGCGTTTGTTGGTTGTTCGCCACATAGTTTTATCGCTCCAACTTTATGCACTTTTTCCAAAAGAGTATTCGACAATAATTTTCAGAAAAACTAGCAAAAAATCGTCCGCAAAAAACCACGAAAACAACCCTTTGAAAGAGCAGCAGTAGCCAGCGCACAACCTAGTACACCGCTGCTGTTGCGCGCAGGCGAGCGCGCGGAAAGCCAGCGCGGTGAATGTGTGCGGCCGCTGTGCGCAGGGGCTACTGCATCCTTTTTTTTCTCCTTCGTATCAACCGAACCACGATCTTCTCGTATCGCAGAACGGTTACAAAAATAAAAATTACAAAAACAGAATATAAAAATTGCCATAAGCAATTGGCTTCAACCAAAAACAAAAAAACAAACCTAAACCCATTGTCACCATATAATTAACAATCATCCATGCTTCATTTAAATACAATCAAACCATATTATAATAAAAAATATACATATCTAGATTTGTGCCTACACTTATAATATATCAAGAATCAATAATCTTAAAGAAAAACAAGAAACAAAAGACAATTATAGTTTTTTCTTCTGCGTATACACAAAAACTTTAGAACCTATGACTCTGATACCAATATAAGGGTAGAAAATATTGATTTATCATATAAACAGTGCGGAATAAGTTTCAAAAATTTTCTTTTTCTTTGACAACAGTTTTCAATCAGAAACAAGTTCCTGTATATACGCAAAAAAAGTTTGTTTAACTACAATACCTTTTTCGTTGCTTTCGATTACTTGATTCCTTGATTCATCACCAGATCTTCCAAGCTATGACCCGTGGTCTGCCAACGCATGTGTGGGCACGTCATGAATAGAGATGGAGGATATAGGAAAAAAGAACGGAGAAGACTTCTTCTTCTTCCTTGGCTGACCGCACCTTGCATGAAAAGAGTCAGAAAAACTTTTTTTCTTTTGCTCTTTTTCTCTCTTGTGTTGGCCGAACTTGCCTTTCTTTTTCACTTAGGTTAGGTCTAATTTTTTCTAGGAATATAACTCTTATATACCATGCTCTTAGGGTTTTGAACAAGTCAAACAGGATTTTAAATCCTTTTGTTTTGGTCTTCCAAGAGACTTGAATCTGTGACCTGTGGGACAATTAAAATAATCAAATTATTTTAATTCTTTTGTTCCTGTCACAGTTTGATCCTGTAACCTTTTATTTAATAATTCATAATTATTAATATTTTTTAATTTATTAAATAGTTAATTAAATAACCACATTATTTAATTATTCTCTTTAATTAAATTGTGTTACTTTCGTAACACTATTAATTGGACAATCCAATTAATTTACCGTAACCCTCGTTACCAATAACCATAAGGGCTAGTAAGGGGACCTAATGGACCTACAGTTTTGAGCTCCAATAATACTTAGTAATATTAATTAAACTCTTTAATTAATATTTCATGATTATTAACCTCAGAGTTATTCCACTAAAAACCCGAGGCTGCACTCTCAGAACTGTAGACGTGTTTATACAATCTGAAGTCTCAGTGTCCATTGATATAGCTATTTGCATATAGTGTGATCCTCCATAAGTAGTGCATAGCTAGAGCTGGGTCATAATGTTCGTTATACCCCTCTAGTTATATCTATTCCTTTAAGCACCGTTGATTCTATAATGAACAATTAAATCATGTCTTCCTCACAGAAGAAAGAGAGGCCTCATAATGGTTCAAGCTCTAAATCAGCCCTTAAGGGAACTACTCATCTACTTCAATCAAGAAGGAGTGGATTATACTATTGTGTTCATATCTTTCCAGTTACAAGACAAACCGCAACTCCAAGATACGGAGGTATTAGTCGAGAATACTATATCGACCTCACTCATGGTAAATCAAAAGCCATGATCCAACCTGAAGGAGTCGATAAGATACTCAGGATTAAAAGCACTTATAAATAGCCATCGTTTGTCGAAATATATAAATCTCATATACTAACGGATCTTGGTGAGAGATTCATATAAATCGTGGCTCATTCCTATATGATCTCATCATATAAGGTGCCTTCATTCTCATATCAACTATACGAGCAGTCTAGGATAAGACCACCGTACATTACAAAATGGACCGCAGCAGTAGATCAACCACAAACAAATTACCCAACTTTGTTTGCTCTCTACGGACTCTTTAGATTGCATGTCTCAAAATAAATGTATAAATAAATATAAAACACTTTTAATTCGAATGATAAACTCTTAATTCTTACTATGTTTAAAAACATTTACAAATATAAACTTTAGGGTATAAATCCCAACAAAAATAACAAGTCCAAGATGCGTCAGCAACTCAAGATAATAAGTCAAAGTCAATCTGATGGATAACATTGACACATACAAGTGGAAAGTCAACTTGACACAATGATCAGAAGGTACCCAATTCTTTTCAACTAGTTAACTAATCACCATTTCTAATTCACAAAATAAAATAAAATTCTAATTTGAGCGTCAAAGGAGTCACATCAATAACAGCGTTAGCGCCCTTCATGATAGCGCTATCTTTGTAGTTGAATAAGTCCTCAATTGGCGTCAACACAATGTTTCCTTCATTTTTACCCACGCTGCCACGCAGTCCCAACAACTTTCCTAAGCCTTAACTAAGTTGGCTTAGATGTCAATATATCATGGTCGCTGCTTCCTTTTCTAAACCATTGCCTCATGCACTTGAGTTTTATAATATAATTCTTAGTGTTATTAAAACCTTATTACAATTACCTAAATTCCCATCAATTGGGCTGGACACTTAGACCTTAATGCACTTGAGTTTTATAATATAATTCTTAGTGTTATTAAAACCTTATTACAATTACCTAAATTCCCATCAATTAGTTAGGCCCAAAATACTTGTATAACTCTTATCGTGAAGGTAAAGATCATGCAATTCGTATATCGTATTTTGACCTTGATTAGCGTGTGTAATATGATATACGAGATAATCACTAAAGTTTTGGCTAACCGATTTCAACATGCGTTAGGAGAGATTATATCGAACTCACAAAGTGTTTTCATTGCTGGAAGACTAATTACAAATAACGCAATTGTTGGTTTTGAATGGAGTTCATGCTTTAAGGAAGAAAAAATGTGGTAAATGGGGATCTTTAATGTTGAAGCTTGATATGTTGGAGGCACACGATCGAATTAAATGGTATTTTTTGGAAGAAATATTGAGTAAATTGGGTTTTCAGATTCTTGGACGGGTAAGATTATGCGGTTTGTGTGATTACTTCAATGTCTTTTCTAATAAATAGAGTTGTTATGGTTCAATTAGTCTTTCTCGTGGGTTGTGGCAAGCTGATCCCTTGTCATCATATCTTTTCCTAATATGCGCGGAGGATTATCTTGTCTTCTTAACTCGGCAAACGGTGTGGGGAATTTTCGGGGTTCAAATGCAATTAGTTAGGCCCAACAATTATTCAGTTGTTTTTCGATGACAATGTCTTTTGTTTACTTAGGCAAACCCGCTAGAGTGAGAGAATTAAAGGTATTTGATGGTACCAAAGTCAGGTGATGGCAAAAACTCAAGGAAAGTTAACACGTGGTACACAAGTCAGCAGGCTAATCCACCAAACACTACTCGGTGGATGCAACGAAGTAATGTCTTGATAGGTGCTTCAATGAACATCAAACCATAGTTGAGTACAGTAAAAGGCCATGAACAGTAGCGCCTATTGACACGTAATGAATGACAGTAACACGCTCTTAGGAACAGTAAATATGTCAACTCAAGAAAATTTACTGTGTCAAACGACAGGTGTCCAACTTGACCAGTGACAAATCAGCTCCAAAACAGTAAAAGGTAATATAAATAAGGGCTGCGAGCTTGGTAAAAAGATAAGCCTAGATTGAGGGGTAAAATAGGAAGTAGTCGGTGGTCCATTCAAAAGTCATTGTCTTCTAACTTAATCGTCGGAAGGTTGATACTGATCCTACCGTCGGTGTCTCCTTCTAACCCTGTTTTCTGTAGGTTGATCGTGTTTTACTCGGTGGAGATCGAAGCGAGTTCTATCAGTGATTAAACAGCACTTGGTGGACAGTCGTTGCATCAACATCAAGGCGCTAGAAGCAGGGCGGAATCCAACACCCTCCGCTGAACAAATGGAAGATGAACAACTGAACCAGGCCCATCAGAACGAGGGTATGAGTGACAACTAGGTTGGATATTCGGGGGTTTATCCGATCCCAACTACTCTCAATATCAATATTATGGACAGAGCGGGCCACTTTCAATGTATCAGAATTCGTTCGGAAGAGGAGCTCCACCACCTGTTCCACCCCAGCAACAGGGATACCAGTACCCTTCTTGGCAACTGAATCAGTATCCACAGCCAACTCGGAATGTGCCCCACCCGGTTCATTCACATCATCCTCGGCAATATCAGCCCCCAACAGCCGAGCAAGGTCACCTTCAAAACCTGGAGGCCTAAATTCATACCCTAACCCAGAATCTTGCCATGGTGATTGGGATTATGGAAGCCAGACATCGAGTGGACTCAAAAAAAGCCCTCTCGAGAACTACCCCGCAAGCATATGATGATGAACCACCGAGGATTTCGGGTCTTACCCGTTCTAGAGAGGAACATGATGATTACCAGCCAGACCAAGCAGACGCCCGAAGAGTTAGGTGAAGACCGGTCGTTTATCAGTAAGAGATGTCAAGTAGGTATGAAGGTCCTGGGAATCAAGATCTTGACCCCCGAATAAAATACCTAATGGATAAGATTAAGGATTTACAAGAACAAGCCTATGGAAGAGATGGAATCGCTTGCCGACAGGAAGAAAGAGAAAGTCCGTTCATCGAAGAGATATCATCGGTACCAATACCAGATCACATAAAGATCCCCAGGAAGGACATGTGTGGATACAACGGGACCGGAGATCCGGGTGACCACTTGGATGCTTACCTCGACTGGATGAACATACAGGGAGCCTTCGATACCATGAAGTGTAAAATATTTCCTTTAACGCTAGAAGGGATGCTCGAACTTGGATCAGCGAGCTGATGAGGCAAAGCATATCTAGCATCGCAGAACTTCAACGAAAGTTTCAAAGTGGATTCGGTGGTAGTCGACGTCGTAGGAGGCATATAGTCCACCTTGCATCGGTCAGACAACAGTCTGGGGAGAGCCTCCGAGATTACGTGAAGAGGTTCCAAGACGCAGCCCGACAAGTTCAGAACTTTAGTGACATAAGGGTCGTGATGGCTTTTACTGAGGGACTCCATGATGGAAGACTTTTTTGGTCCCTCTCCAAGAATGGACCATCGTCCTATTGAGAACTGATGGAACGGGCAGAGAAGTATGCGACGACCGAAGAAATCAGCGGGATCAAGGGAAAGAATAAAGAGGCTCAACCTTCCGAGCCCAAAAAATCGTGGTACAACAAGTTAAGTAAATGGAAGGCTAACACCCTAGAAAAGGACGACTGGGTTAATGTAGGGCAGAATGCTAAGGGGACGAAGGGGCCCAAAAGTAAGTTTGATAAGTACACCCCCTTGAATATCCCAATTGACTAGGTATTCGAAAAAGCTAAAGCAGCCCAATTGCTTAAGTGGCCCGGACCAATGACAACACCCCCAGAGCAGCGCGATCCACAGAAACACTATAAGTTTCACCGAGATCACAGGCATGAGACAAAGAGTTGTCACGACTTGAAGGACCAGATATAGACACTTATACACAATGGAAAGTTACAGGAATGCGTTCGAAAGCAATAAAAAATGAGTGTACAGCTTAAAGGTGATGAACGACAGGTAACTGATGCCTCAGTGTCAGATGAAGATGAGCTAATAAATTTCATCATTCAAGAGTCGGTAGTCGGTGGTACAGAGAGTCGAGCGTCAACGTCAACTTCTACCATCGTTTGTATAGCTGGTAGTTCTGTCCTACTAACGATTAATTGGCAATCAATAACCTTTACCCCAAAGGACGCAGATGGAATGACCTACCCACATTGCGATGCGCTGGTGGTCATGGTCAAGGTCTCAAATCGTACTGTTAAGCAAGTGTTGATCGACCATGGAAGCTCAACTGACATAATCCATTGGGCAGTAGTTGAGTAACTCGAGTACATGATCGAACAACTCCAACCCGCGCAATACTGCATTCGAGGGATTGGAGGCCACCGAACAAAGCCCCTCGGACAGATCGACCTGCCCGTGCGCTTTGACATCCGCCCCAAGACACGATCGCTATGGGTCACCTTCCAGGTCATTGATATTCCTTTCCCCTTTAACATGTTGATTGGAAGACCAACTCTATATGATTTGTGTGCTGTCAATAGTGTATATTGCATGAAGGTCAAATTCCCCACGGAAAATGAGGAAGGTGAACTGAAGGCAGATCAGAGTGAGTATAGACGATGCGCCGAAATCGGCCAAAACACCTTGACCACCGTAGGAGGTTCAATGGTAGCCACGGTAGATTAGGCTATTCGCCCTCGAGCACGAAAGTTAAGAAAATGATGGTCACTCGGTGTTCTTATTCAACAACAAGCTAAGGAGGAGTTGGGTAAAGCAGAAGTTTCGAGCCTTAACCCCCAGGGATGTAACCTCCAAACCCTCAGGAAATCCTGTGGAACCCCTAAAGCGCATCCCCACACATGCAGACCAATCTCAGAAGATGGTCCTCCTCTAGGCATCTCTTCCCCATGATACTCGAAGGGAACTGATAAGTCTCTTGATTGAATACTCGGACATCTTTGCATGGAGCCACTAACACATGCCAGGAATAGACACAAGAGTGATGGTTCACAAGCTCAATGTTAGACCAGATTTCAAACCCGTATGTAAAAAAAAAGGTCGTTCAACGCAAAAAGATATCAGTCTATAAAAGTGGAAGTTAAGAAGCTGCTAGACGCTGGGTTTATCAGACCCCTAGAGTATAATTAGTGCCTGTCCAATATAGTCGTGGTGAAGAATAAGGACAATCAGTAGAGGATGTGCATAGACTTCACTGACTTGGACAAAGCTTGTCCTAAGGATAACTTCCCGCTCCTAGGGATAGATCAGTTGGTGGATTCTCCTACAGGAATGTATTATTACAAGGTGATGCCTTTCAGTTTAAAGAACGTAGGAGCGACATACCAGAGGTTGGTGAATCGCATGTTCAAGGGTCAAATCGGGAGAAACATGGAAGTGTATATTGATGACATGCTGACCAAGTCCCTGAGGTCCACTGACCACCGAGCAGACCTTGAAGAGACCTTCAGGACACTCCGAAGATACAAGATGAAGCTTAACCCAGAGAAATGCGCCTTCGGGGTAATTTCAGGAAACTTCCTTGGCTTCATAGTCTACCACCGCAGAATCGATGCGAACCTAAATAAGATAAAGGTGATCCAAGAGTTGCGAAGTCTCAGGACGAAGAACGAAATTCAAAGGCTCACAGGGAGTATTGACTTTCTTGCGAGATTTATCTCACGCCTTACGAATCGTTGCCTACCATTCTTCTAAGCTTTGAAGAAAAATAGTTCGAGTCAATGGACTCTAGAGTGTGAGAACGCCTTCAGGGAGTTGATGATCAGGAAGTCCTATGAGACCAACTACGATCAAAACGATCAGGAAGTCCTACAGGACCAACACCGATAAAAACGATTAAGAAGTCCTACAGGACCAACACCGATCAAAACAATCAGGAAGTCCTACGGAACCAACTGTTAGGATTATGCTCAATAACAAGAGTGTAATGGTATATTTGACAATCGCTCTCATATAAATAAAAATGATTTCTGTTTTAACAAATCTTATAGCAATTATATCAATTGTCAAAAGTAAATAATCATAAGGTCAAGAGAGTATGAGAAACAAAAGAATTGTTCGTACATTTGGATATGTTTGAGGTAGACACAATTCTTTAGTTAGTCTCAAATAACATTCACAACTTTAGATACAAGGTTGGGCACCTTTATCTTGTTAAAAGTTGTAGATTCTTTTGTTAGAATTTGAGCTGGATCAAATGTGGTATGATGAGTATAAATCATCAAAGTGTTTTTAGACAAAAGAATCTAGTGCACATGGTGCATTGAATAAGATCACTGTAGAAAACTTTATCCGCAACCTCGGAGGATAAAAGTGTTCTACTGAGACAATCGGAGAGTATATCTCAATCCTAAGATAAATGATGGACTTCTGGTTGCATGTGTTATCACTTGAGCTGTCAATGAGTACGATTATATCGCATAGTTTATCCTCGATGGTTTGGTGGTATTCACGTGTATATCGATAGAGGACATTATTTATAGAAATAGACATCGTGACTGCATTTAGCAAATGTTAGTAGAATACCATCATATGGATGTTTTGAGGTATTGGATATTTAAATCTTTACGTAAAGTTTTCAATATTGGATATTGAAACATGACTTCTGGACAAGTCAAAATATCCAAGCTCGAAAACATGGTCATATGAATAAATATAGTAACTTGAAGAACTATAGACGATCTATGAGCTCTTGGCGATTACTGGTATTTTTCACGAGAATACATTTTCTCCATTTATGTTGTTTAGGGTACGAATTAGTACGCTCACTTATTCTATCTTTATTTAATAGTTCAATTTTAGCTCTTTAGTGGAATGAACTAAAATTAATGGATCGGACCTAAGTGAATCATTTGTTGATTGTGATTAGGTTGTGTCTATTGGAGCTTAAATTTAGATAGCCCGCCAAGATCCTCAATCCACACGAACTTGAATGGATCATTAGTTATATACTACCGGATCATTTATTTGATCCATCTTATAGAATTGATTTTGGAATTCTTTCCAAAAGTTTTTAAAGGTGCGTTCTTGTGTTCGATCAAGACACGCGGTAACTCGTCAAAGTACCTGGGATGGGCAGCCAAGGGTGTGTGACCCCTTGGGGCTGCTAAGGGATGTTTTTAACATGCCGTAAATATATTGATAATATAATTAGACTGTTGAATTATATTTTAACATCCCTAATATAATATATGGCACTGTTGAATTATATTAAATATATTTATTTAAAGGCATGTGGACTTGTATCTTTTTCTAAGAATGGATCTATTTCACATGTGGACTTTTTATGGAGGTCCAATGAGATTAATAAAATGGAAAAATAAAGTTTGGTCCATGCCAAATAGGGGTGAGTGACATTAGCTAGTGTATGTAGCTAAAATACTTTGTTTTATTTTATTATTTAATTAAATGGTAATTAATTAATTAATTATTTAATTAATTAATTGTTTAATTAAAAGTCAAAACACTTTTCTTCTATGAACTGGATTCCTAGTTTGATGCTATTTGGTAATAGTATGATAAGTATCAAAAACCTTATTTGATAAGGAGATAAATAAAATGAGTTATTTATCAAATCAAATTATGAAGTTTTTGATATTTATTAAAACTCTAAAAATTAACTATTAGTCACTTTTAGAAAGTTTTGATAAGTCAATTATCCTTTAAGAAATTATTGGATAATAGATTCAAGAGATGGGATAGGATTGAACTCTTGGATTGATAGATTTTTAGGTGAAACACAAATCCTCCTTGAAGGAGAATTCGGCCACCCTATATAATCCACCATAGTGGAGTTCAGCCATGCCAAGAAAAAAGAGGGCAAGTTTTGAGTTTTGTGAGCTTTGATAAGTCAAGAAAAAAATAACTCCCCATCTTTAGAAAAAAGTGTGAGAATTCGCCCGAGAGAAAGAACAAACTGTTATTCGTTTTCTCATGATGGTTTTGAGTGACTAACGAAAAAGAAAAGTTTTTTGTTTCTCATCCTCAGGTACACAATTCAAATAAAGGGAGCCCACACTCCAAGATGATCCACATTCGTAAAGGATGAGAAAATCTTACGGTTCATAGTCGATGCATCATCAAGCCTCACGTTATTCAAAAGGTATGTTACATTTTATAATATATTTAATTAACTATGGGTTAAGATCGCTCTTTTCGGAAAAAAATTTTAAAACGTACCAATGCAAAAATATTTGTTTTTTGCGCCTTCCGCTGCGCCGTACTCACCGTTTTTCCTATACCAACTCCGATAAAAATGATCAGGAAGTCCTACAGGACCAACATCGATCAAAATGATCAGGAAGTCCTACGGGACCAACTCCGATCAAGAAGTCTACAGGACCAACACCGATCAAAATGATCGGGAAGTCCTACGGGACCAACTCTGATAAAAAAAGATCAGGAAGTCCTAAGGGACCAACTCCGATCAAAATGATCAGGAAGTTCTATGGGACCAACACCGATCAAAACGATTAAGAAGTCCTACGGGACCAACACCGATCAAAAGGATCAGGAAGTCCTATAGGACCAACGCCGATTAAAACAATCAGAAAGTCCGGCGGAACCATCGAAAACATATGGACAAGTTTTTCATTTCATTTTATCATAATCATGGTGCTACCACCGAACATAGATGATTGTAAAAAGAACACAAGGAAAGTGCCCAACTTAAATCACAAGTCAATTACTGAGTTAAAATCGATCAAAAGCTCGAAATCAAAAACCTAAAATTAAATGACAAAATCAAAGTCCATATGTAAGTAGAACCCAAGATTAACCAACAAAATCATAAAAGAAGCAAAGCTAACAAATCCTACATCATGAGTGCCAAACAGTCGTAGCAAAAGCAAAGGTTGGAACATGACGTAATGCTACTCGCCGCCATTACCCACGTCTTCAACTTCCTTTCCAGAAAGCTCAATGTCAGCCATAAGCAGGGAATCCTCCTCCTCATCGGGAGCATCAACCTTCTCGGCAGCTTCACCCACGCCTCACTCGATAGCCTTGTTCTCTTCAAACTTCTCGAAATCAAAGTTCGGGTCAACTTTGGAGACCAAATATTAGGTGTCAAGCGAACCTTGCTCGAATTCATCATTGATGGCTTTCATATACTCAGAGGACTTCATAAAGTGACCAATCGCACGGTCAGGAAGTTCGTTCTGGAGGCGAGTATTCAAATTCCGAGCATCCTTCAACCTTTCCCTATACTTCTCCATTTTGGCCCCTCTAGCATCCTTCTTCTCTAAGGAATCCACCCGAGCCTTCAGGCGAGTAACCTCTTCATGGGACTCACCAAGGTCCCTTTGGGTGCAGCTGAGCATATCCTTCTTGTGAATGAGTTCGGCTTTAGTATGCTCAAGTTGATGGTGAAGTTCAACAAGCCTTATCTCCTGATGGTGGAAGTTGCCAATCGCCTGTTCAACAAAATTTTTAATTAAGTGACAAAAATAGTAAGGATAATGAAGACAAGCGATCAGAAATTCTAAAACACAAAACTTACTGTATAGAACTGCCTGGTAGCAATGCGAAGCCTATCATCATTGGTTAACTTCCCGGTGGCTCCGGGGCCGGTGGATTTTAGACAATTCTTGGCGTTGTCTCATATGAAGTCCACCGACTGGTCAGGAGAGAAGATAGCACCAACGTTTGACTAGGATACATCAGGAGAGAAGGTAGTAATGGTCAGTGGCACACTAGAGCCCATCGGTGGTCTATGAAAGGTGGAAGGACTAGCAGATCCCTGCCTTTTATCACCCCCTTGACAGATTCAATGTTGTCCGCCTTAGACCTGCCCCCCCCCAGAGGAATGGGTGGCATAGCACTTAAAGAATCAGCGTCCTCATGAACTTCTTGTCGGGTATGGCAGGATCCGATGCATCAACAATGGTGCGTACACGCTTTGAGTAGACCTCCTTCACAAATTTCTTAGGAATCTTGGCCCCCAGGCTGGATTTGGGAAGCGTCCTCAGAGGCATTTTGCTGGCCACCGACTTCCCCTTCCTTGAGGGCACAGGTTCCTTATCAAGCATCTTCTTTTTTCGAGACTTGTCGACCAACTTCCTTGAAATAACAGAAAGAAGAGAGAAATGAAGGAAGAAAATAAAGTAAGTTACTAATGAGCTAACAAATTTATAACATAAAATTCAAGGCCTGAAAATCTTACTCTTCTTTCCCAAGCTTCTTTTCGAGTTAGCCAATCTCAGAGAAGTTGGTTGAGGAATGATATTCACTGAAGCAAGCACTCGGGCGTCTAACAGATGATCGATATGTCGATGGTCGCTCTGGGTTCCCCAGGCAATGTTTATATGTTCGCGCTTCTCCACAGTCAAGTCATTCTCATGGACGCGCACCCAAGCACCTTGATCAATAAGACAAAACTTATTAGCAAAAAATAAAAAGAAGGGAGATTGAAAAGCAAGTACACAATAAAACCACCAACCTGGGAAACCAAATACCGATCTAACTCTCTGCTCTCTTCCACCAATCGTCAGCTCTCTACGCGAGCTAGTGGTAGCAACAAACCAGGTCTTCTTTCACTTTTTGTTCGAAGAAGGAAGATCAGTGATGAGTGAATGACCTGCTGACTTAGTCCAACTTGCAAGATGTCACCAACTATCACCATCGCGGGCATGATCGACCATCTTGTAGCAATGCTTGATTTTAGAGAGAGTAGGATTGGTATCGATCTCCCTAAGGCGCCAAAGGCACCACATTCCAATTAAAATACGCTAACTGTTTGGACTCAGTTAGGCGGGAGCCAAACCAACCTCCCTAAGAAACCTCTTAACATAAAGCTGTAAAGGGAGACACATCCCAATCTCAAGGAAAGCCGAGTGGATAGCCATACACCTTGACTTGGGGTTTGAAACTTGCTCCCCCATGTTTGGTATCCTAAGTCCGACTTCAAAAGGAACAGAGAACTCTTCCCTAAAGAAATAAAATACGGTTGACTGCGACTCTAGTAAACTCTAACTTATCTTGGTGGAAATCCTCTGAATTGTAACCCCAAATTATACCTAGAGGAAGCGAGGACTCAGAACCACCCCTCCGATCTAGGACGATCCCCAGACTCTGCCGGATTGTTCCCAAATTCTACTGGGTTATCCCCAGATCTAACTGACCTAGACTCTAAGGAAGCGGACTTTGAAGAAGACTAGGAGGTGCTGCCCTCGCAAGAACTCGAACTAGACTCAGAAGACATCGAGAATAAAAATAAAGAAATAGGATTGAGGACTCAAAGGCTTACCTACTAAGGAAGTAACCACCAAAGGCATGAAAGAAGCGGCCACCAAATGCTCAAAAGAAGTGGCCACCAAATGGCCAAAAGAAGCAGCCACCGAATGCTCAAAAGAAACAACCACCGAGTGCACTAAAATGCAACCACCGAGTGCACCAAGAGGCGACAACTCAGGAAGCGAGGGAAATCATCCACCGAAGATAAGGTGATCATCTACCAAAGACGAAGGCGATCAATCGTCGAAGATGAGGGAGATCGTCCACCGAAGACGAAGGCGATCATCCGCCGAAGACGAAAGAGATCGTCCGCCAAAGATGAAGGAGATCGTCCTCCAAAGACAAAGGAAAATGAAGACGAAAGAGATCGTCCACCGAGGAAGATGGTGAGTCAACCACCTAAGGTTCATAAAAGCTCACCATTGATTAGACAAAAAAGATCGACTTCCTATGATACAATGAGACCGTCCACCGAGGATGAAGAAAATAGGCTAAGTTGGAGAAATGAGATATTCTAAGGACCAAGGTCCATTTTATAAGTAATCAGCTGCCCAACTGAAGGGTCACGAGGTTTCGAAAAACAAAATGTCATCATCAATGCACCAGATTATCAGATGTGAAGAGACAAAAAAAATAAATAAATAAATAAAAATTATAATAAAACAAACATATATATATATATATATATATATATATAATGCACATATATTCTTTAAGTTAGTTAATTAGTAACAGCACATAATAAATGATAGCTAGATGCCCCGAATGAATGAATGATATTAAATTGTAATAAAAGCAAGGAAAGCCCCCAGGCCCCCCGCCCCCCCCCCCCCCTCGATATGGAAGGCTAGAAAGCATTTAATGCAAAAATGGATCCTCAAAAGAAAATTTTATCACATGGGGAATGTAACATCCCAAATTTCGAGTAATTAATTTTGAATATGTGAAAATAAATTTTGTGAATTGAGGGGTGTAAATGTAATTAAAAGTGGACCAAATTGAACGGTCGAAAACAATGCACGAAGAGAGAGTGAAAAACTGAGACAGTGAGTATCGCGACCTGGCCATCGCGACCACAGATCGCGATGAGCTGCTCGCGATGAAGACTGTTGATTCTTGGCAGTAAGCATCGCGACCAGTCGCCGCGACCACAGATCGCGATGACTGGCTCGCGATGAAAAAGTGAAAATCTTGGCAGTGAGCATCGCGACCACCAGCGCGACCAGGGTACCGCGATGAGTGATCGCGATGAAGGCGGTGGAGTTGCTCCAGAGAGCACCGCGACCACAGGTCGCAACGACCAAAATTTTATTAAAAAAAAAAAGGAGACGTAAGGTCTCCAGAAAACAGAAAAAAAAAAAAACAGGGAGGAAAGAGACCGAGGGAGACCGAGAGAGAAAGAAAAGAAGAAGAAGAAGAAGAAGAAGAGAAGAAGAAAAAGAAGAGAGAGAAGAGAAAAGAAGAAGAAGAAGAAGAAGAGAAAAGAAAGAAGAAGAAAGGAAGGAGAAAGAAAAGGAAGAGAAAAGAGAAAAAGGAAAGAGAAAGGGGAAAGGAAATCCAGAAGAGAAACTGTGCGAAAAACAGAAACCAGGTTGGTGTACACTTGTTTCTGCAACTATTTTTTATATGTGTTTTGATTTAGTAATTTTGGAAATATATTTCTGGATTTTAAATACTCGTACTGATTATATATATATTCGTATTTCATTTGGGTATATTGTTGAAATGATTTGTGCAATATTCTGAGAATATGTAATTTTGAATATAAGTGTATGTTGCCAAAACCTGATTTCGAAGTATTGTTTTACGAATATTGTTGGTTTTCTAATTATTGATTTGATTGAAACTTATATTTGTTGCTTTTCGAATTAAAGGAATTGATTGTGAAATAGTTTCTATTATTTCCAAGTTTTTGATTGAATGAATTGGTGAATAATATTCGAAACTGATTTTGAGATACGAAAATTGTGATTATAGCGAATTTAATGATTTTGATTTTCTGTATTATGTTATTTTATGTATTTATATTTCCGTATATGTTCTTTGATATATTATAAATATTTTGTTTTATAACTGTTAATGAATATTAAATTTTGGATAGATTGAGAAAATTTGATTATCTAAAAGATGTTTGGAAATTAAATAAAATATCTGTACTATCTGAACTTTGATTTTGGCCCTGATATATGTATAGGGATATATGGATATAGGAGATTGACATGTCAATTGAGTATATTAGCAGTACTGCACCGATCTTTCTGTATTGATATCACTCTATGGATTATTAGCAGTCACCGTTGTGGCCAATCCTTGAGTGAAGCCGTTTCCGACGGATAGTTCCAGTTGGTTCCGATGTCGGAAATAACACCTGTATAGGGATACCATTTCAGTGGGCAGTTCCCGTTGGTTCCGATGCTGAAATGGGAAACCCGACTGTATATCTATTCGGCGGGCAGTTCCTGTTGGTTCCGATGCCGAATAACCCGTAATCCAGTCCTACGAACCCTGTTATATGTATTAAGGGCCCAATTGAGAATTGATAGTTAGAAAACGTTATGGAAAAAGAAAGAAATGATATTGAAACTGAAATCCAGAAACTCTTGAATGTATATATAAATATATTTCTGCCATTCTGTATTTAAGTTTTATGGTTTAGTTATATACGTAATATGAATTTCTGAGTTTCATATTTAGTGTTTTTAATTATATTATGATGTGTATTATATATAGTTATATTTCTGAAATTTTGACTTAAAGCTTTAATTGCTTATTTCTATATATATATATATATATATATATATATATATATATATATATATATATATATATATATATATTTTGAATTTCTGAATTTACAATCCAGTGTTTTATATGATAATAAATTTTATTTAGTCTACACCCACTAAGCTATATGCTTAGCGCGTTGATGTTTATCGCGCGTAGGTAACCAGGATATTGGAAAGCAAAAAGGTTGAAGAAGAGGGAGTTGCAAGCATATTCAGAGTCACAGTCACCAGATTTTGGGTAGATATATATATTTCTGTTTAAAGTACTTAGTTATGCATGCATATACAAAATACCTGGAATGGAGTTATATAAGTATGTTCCGTAATTATGTGTTGTAAGTAATTATTTTATGATTTCTGTTTTTATTTTCAAAGGACTGTCATTTAATGAATTGTTTTATAAACTATTTGAAAGTCGCACTAAACGGCAGAGTGCGCATTTGAATGAAATGATATTTGAAGTGTTAATGTGAAATGTATTTGATTTGAGTTGTTTGAAAACAGGTTTTGGGAAATCCGAAAAACAAAGGCAACTCTGCCGAAATTTTTGTAAAAAGTTTATTTCGATGGGCTCACTCGAAAATGGTTTTAAAATTTATAAACTATGTGGTTTTCCAATGGTTTGAATTTGAAGAATTTATTCGATGGGCTCACTAGAAAAGTCTTTTTGAATTATAAATTGATATGATTTTTAAATGGTTTGAAATTATAAAGTGAATTGAGAAAGTTTTGAAAACCTGGGTAGCGCTCCCTGAGTCGATCCAGCCGGGTCGGGTCAGGGGGTGTTACAGGGAAAGACCACCTAATGATAAAATTTGGGGGAAATAATGGTACCAAAGTCGGGTGATAGCAAAAACTCAAGGAAAGTTTACACGTGGCACACTAGTCAGCAGGCTAATCCACCGAACACTACTCGATGGATGCAACAAAGTAATCTCTCGGTAGGTGCTTCGATGAACATCGAACCATAGTTGAGTACAGTAAAAGGCCATGAACAGTAGTGCCTATTGACACGTAATGAATGACAGTAACACACTCTTGGGAACAGTAAATATGTCAACTCAAGAAACTTTACTGTTCCAAACAACATATGTCCAACTTGACCAGTGACAAATCAGCTCCAAAATAGTAAAAGGTAATATAAATAAGCGTTATAGGCCTGGTAAAAGGGATAAGCCTAGATTGAGGGGTAAAATAGGAAGTAGATAGTGGTCCATTCAAAAGTCATTGTCTTCTAACTTGATCGTCGGAGGGTTGATACCGACCCTACCGTTGGTGTCTCCTTCTAATCCTGTTTTCTGTAGGTTGATCGAGTTTTACTCAGTAGAGATCGAAGCGAGTTCCATCAGTGGTTAAACAACACTCGGTAGACAGTCGTTGCATCAACAGTATTCTTGACTGTTATTCGAAAGCTTCGAGCTAGATGGTGAACTCTAATAAATCGCCTACTTATTTTAGTAAATCCATGCCTTTACGCACCAGCTGGGTGTTCCTTGTTTGATTACCATATATGATATTCGGGGGCTCCTGAGCTTTTCAGGTCGTAATAAAAGAAATATTTTTTTCTAGCATTAAGGACCAGGTGTAGAGCAAGGTTAAGGGTTATAAAGAAAGGCTTTTACCGACGGGAAAGGAGATTATTCTAAAGGGAATCATACAAGTCATTCCGACCTATTCGATGGGTTTATTTAAGCTTGTTGTTGCTTTAATCCGGAAGCTTCATGGTTTGAGCGCTAAATTTTGGTGGGGGTCGGAAGGTGGTTGTCAACGGATTCACTAGTGCTTATGGGAGAAAATTTACTGTATTAAAGATGCTGTGAGGTTGGGTTTCAGAAACCTGGAGGTTTTTAATGAAGCCTTCCTGTCTAACCAAGGTCTCTAACTCTTTGACTACCTTTGAAAATTTGCTATTTTCCTAACTATAATTTTTTGCAGGTTACTACTCCGTCCTTGAGTTCCCATGTCCTAAAGAGTTTGGTGTGAGGAAGAGAGTTGATCAATGCTGGTTATCACTAGCGCATTGGTGGGGGAAATTCGGTTTATGTGTACAAGGATCGATAGATTCTCTGTCCTTCACTATTCAAGTTCTATTCTGGTCAGTCACTCGAGGAATTCGCTACCGTTCGTGAACTGAAAATTGATTCAAGAGTTTGCAATGAGGAGCGGACCCATAATTCTCTAGAGTTCGGTACAAGTGCAAATCATCAAACAATCTGGATCCATATATTTTACTTCCAGACATGCTGTATGTTATCTCTGTTATAAATATTATATTTCACAATAAGTACTTCTTATGATATATAATTTAACATTTTAAGTTAAGGATTAATATATTATTTATTTTGAATGGATCCAAAGGAGCATATAAAACTCCTATGAGAATTTATGTATTACAAAATTTATATTTATTACTTTATATAAAAATTTATGATTTAATATATTAAAAGAATAAATATAAATTTTTTTTATTAAGTTTCTTTGTTATTGATATATAAGACACATATAGACATTATATATAATATGCTTAAGATTATTATCTTAAATTAATAGCAAATAGAAAGATAATTGTTGAAGTAAAAGAAATTAAGTTGATATAATCAAATTCTTCTTAAAAAACTTTGAATGTAGCTACTAAAAATATTCAAGGTGCCGATTTTGTCACCCATAAATATGATTTACACACTCATTTTATAAATATACCCATATTTAAATTTTAAAAATTAAATAATTACTATAAGAACCTATTATAATGCCAATAATACCCTTATTAAAATTAATTTATTTATTTTCACACAATTTATTCGTAAACCCTCTTAAATTATTAATACATCCAGTTTAATCATTACATCATGATGTTAGCTGAAAAATACATAAAGATTAATTTCTTTTTATGAATTCTCAAAGAGATTATTGACATACAAGAATTGATTTATCAACCTTATAACAATATCGTTGTTCTAAATTTATACTGATTAATAAACCACCATTGGCATTAGCAGTAATTTTTTCTTAAAAAAAGGTCATAAATAAACATCAATTGACCCTATCTTTTTTGTTTTTTTTGGTTGAAAATTATGCCTCACTTTTTGTTTATCGATAGAATTCATAACAAAAAAAATTCAATTTAAAATTTAAAGAAATATATATCTTTGTATGATCAAAAATTCAAAGTTCTATAAGATTTCTTTTTGGAAGGTTTGATACTTGGAATAGAATTAGGGTTTAATTAGGATTTATCTTACCCTTTTTTTTTTTTTTTGTAATATAGTTACAAATAAGATGGATGTAATTAGTGGGTGTACATAGTATTTGATTTATTTTTAATTAAAATAGTTTGTCTTTTGATCATTTTGTGTTAGGTTATTTTTATAATTAAAATTTTTAATAATATATGCGTGTGTAAATTATATTTATGGGTGGCAATATCGACACCCAAATATTTACAAGTTTGATTTGTAACAATTGCTTGAAGTAATAGAAATAATTTTTATGATAAAAAAGTAATTGTTTTCATAGAGAATTACTTGATAGATGATAACTCAATGTAAATGCTCTTACTTCTCACGGCAAATATACTTCTAACCGCCTAATCCGATAAATATTCATGAATAATGGACATGAAATTTGTGTGATATCCACCTAATTTGAATTCATTTGCCTCACAATTACACATTTTTGTAACGCAATTTGTATAGTTGCATATTGATGCTAGCGTGGCAATAGGTGATTTGTAGTTTCATCACGTTAACAACGCAAAATGGTTGTCAAGTTGAAATACTGATGCCCATGTAAAATGAGTGGGTGGTAGTGTTTGATTCATTTATTAAAGAAGCCTATCTATCCCCTAACTCTCCAACTCATTAAATTGCTGTTGCTTATTTTCTCATACGATGACAATAAAGATAGAAAAATGCATACTTGGGTTGCTAATAATTGCACCGCAACTATTTCTTCCCATATCTTCTTCTAGCTCTAAGGACACAGGCAATGAACAAAAAGGGGGTACGATGGCTAGTCAGGGCAGTGGAACTGGCGGTTCGAGAGAGCATGGAGGGTGGGATTACAGGTGTGGCTGCGGCTACTCACCTGATGGAAGCTGGAATTACAACTGGGGTGTTGGTGAGGGGCCTGGTGGCAGTACTATAAGCTATGGATCGGGTTCAGGCCAGAGCAATGATGGTGGTGTGTTTGGAGTTGGATGGGGCAGCTCTAGTTCTTCCAGTGGTGGCAGCTCGGTGTCATATGGAGGCGGCAGCAGTGGTGGCGGTAGTAGCAGCAACAGTGGTGGTATCGGTGGTGCTAAGAGCCCTGCTGTAGGTCGTGATAACAATGATACTGATAATCATAAGAATAAAAGCTAATAACAGTAATGCTGACAATAGGCGAGGAGGAAATCACTTTATTATCTTCCAGATGTATAGGACGAAACTAGTTTACTCTACATCAATAAAATTTATAAATTATGTAACTCTCTTATGTAAAATGATATATAATGTATATGTGTGTGCGTGAATTAATGTGATGCGCAGGGACGAAACTAGTTTACTCGACATCAATAAAATTTATAAATTATGTAAAATGATATATATGTACTGACATAAACATACATATATATATTATGTGCGTGCTAATTTATCTGATGCACACAACTGCTTCCCCTGTTTTTATTTCAGCTTTATTACTACTTATTTATTATTTTGTCATGTGTTAAACCTTGATGTGTAAGCCCATGAGTCGAGAAAACACATGTAAAATGATGATACTTTTGTGCTAGAATGGAAGAAAAAACAGGGAAAACAACCCCTGCACTTGTGTTACCTCTCTTGTGCCTTTCAAAATCCCTAGTGGAAACCTTGCCCTATCCTATATTTTGTGTGGACGCAGGATCATCTAAGTCAATCCTCTGTCTCATATTCAGCAGGACTCAATTGTACTGCCACAACAGGTGAGACAATTTTGTTCCATTTTGTCTTTTTTTTTTAAGTAAAATTTAATTTAAATAATTTTATTTTTATTAAAATTAAATTTAAAGAATTTATTATTTAAAAATTAATTTAATATAACATTATTTTGACTAATTTCATATTATATTAAATATAAAACACAATTATTTTTTTATTAGTCTCACACAAAACCAAACAAATGATTGTATTCTTTTTAGTCCAATTCGTACTAAACCAAACACATTACAATACTAATTTAATCCAATCAAATTCAATTATATCCCGTAAATATAGTACAATTTAATCCCACACCAAACGCCCCTGAGTGAACAATCTATGATAGAGAGAGTGACAAGTAAGTTATAAGAAGATAAATATGGAGAATGATAGAAGCTTCCCAACTGTGTTCAAATATGGAGGTGATGTTGCCTTGAAGACGGATACTGTTAATGATTCATGGTTATGGAATCAGAGATTGAGCACTTAAACTTTCATGGCCTCAAATTATTTTCTCAAAAGAACATGGTGGAGGGGTGGCCTACTTGCATTGAAGACAAAGATGGAGTGTGTAAAGCTTGTGCTCTAGGAAAGCATCACCGATAAGCCTTTCCAAAGGGAGTTGCATGGAGAGAATAATGCACTTGATTGGTACACAGTCCATACTAATGTTTGTGGGTCAATGTCTACACTTTGAAGTGAGGCAAAACCGAGCATGAAAGAAAAAGCAAGAAATACAGGGAACAAAAGAAGAAAGAAGAGTCCAGAAATTTAATTTTTCATAATCTGAGAAATATGAACAGTGGTCTCTATATATATATATATATATATATATGTATGTATATATAACCGTTGATTTTTATATATATGTATATGTAGATCTCACTCAATGACAACAGATGGACATAAAAATCAACGGTTGAGATCACACTTTCACATCTGTTGTTGACTAAGCAAACACAAAGACACTGTTAACTACAACAATTACAAAACAATTGTAATACTCTCTCCCGATAGTATGTACTATACCTATAGGTGTTATAATATATTATCCCAGAATTTATTGTGCAGTACAAATGTAAATAGATAATCTCTTATTATGAGTAAATTGGATGTTAGATGTATTAATGGTGCTATAGTGGAATTTATTGGATGGATCCGAAAGTTTCCGAAAAAGGGTATCAGAGACTCGGAAAATGTCTAGAATAGTTCCATATGGTTATTATGGTTCCATAAAGTAGATAAGAAATTTAATTATAAGTTTCGAAATTTCTAGTAAGAATTTTCCATAAATTAGAAGTTAAAATATATTTTTATAATATGAGATTGTAATTTAATTGGTGTTTAAATGTGGTGGAAAAGTAATGTTGGTTGATTAATTTTGAGGTGTACAAGTGGACTAATAAAAGTTAGCCATATGGACAAATAAAAGTCAAGAATTAATGGGAGGAGAAATGAATGAAATGAAATGTGATTGTTGGACTAAATTGATAATTAAAATATTATTGGATAATTACATGTGATTAAATTGTATATTGGTGGTCATTTTATAATTTGTAAATGTCAAGGGGCATGTTGCAAATTATTGTGGAGATATTCTTATATGATAGTGGAGACTCCACTCACAAACCAAAACAAAGTCAATCGAGAACAAACCAGAAACATATTGCAAAGTAAAATCAGAAAACAAAAACAGAGCAGAGAGGCGATGAGAAGAGAAGAAGAAAAAAAAAAAAAAAAGAAGAAAGAAGAGAGAAAGAAAGAGGGCAGTGGCCGAAGAAGAAAGAAGAAGGAGATAAAGAAGAAAGAGACCAGCCGTGAGACCAAAGAAAGAGAGCTGAATCGGCCAAGAAAGAAGGAAGAAAAGAAGAAAAAAAAAAGGGGGAGAAAGAGTTGTTCAGCCGAGAGAAAGAAAGAGGAAAGAAAAGAAAAGGAAGAAGAATTTTGGTCCAGTAAGAGGGAGAAGTGGAGAAGTAAGAAAAAATAGTTGATCCTCAATTTGTGTATGCAAAATCAGGTTAGTGTGATAATATTCTTTGTGTTTTAGAACTAGTAAATGGTATTTGAACAAATTGAGATTATAATTGTGCTCCAAAAGTGTTGTTAGTATATAAATTGTTATGGGTCTTCATACTAATGGAGTTATATGAAGAAATTTTAGAGTTGAGATGGCTTGGGATAACATATAATTTATGGGTAATTAATAGATTTAAGGGTTGATGTATTCTTGTTCCTAAATTGAATGAAAGATTGTGTTCGATTGATTTTAGGGACTCAAATATGGAAGTAAATTTGTAAGTTAAAGTTAGGATTGATAATGATTTTAGAGTAGAGATTTCAAATTATGTATAATTAAGATATTAGAAATTTTATTTGTATGGTTGTGATACAAATTGGTGCCTAGAAAAATAAAGAAAATATGTTGAATTGTGATACATGAAATTCAGTCAAGAGAGAAATTGAAAAAAGGAAAAGAAAATCAAAAACTTGAATGTTGGCATTTTATAATTTAAATGCCTTATGTATGTTAATTGAGCTTTTGGGTGAATTGTAGTATTTATATTTATGATTGATTGGAAATATATTATTTTATTTTAAGAAGAAATCATCATAGTATGGGAGAAGAAAGAAATTTTATGGAAAGACAAGAAATGTAATGAGACGAAGGAATCAGAGCACCAAGCCTAGAGAAAACCAAAAATCTGTAAGTGTTAAACTATTTTAAGCAAAGTTATAGAAAATTTATTATTTCATTTATGTGAATGTTTAAACTATTTTATTTAAGGGATTTCCTAAGCTATTTTATACAAGGCAATTTTATTTTAGTAATATGTTTTATCTAAAGTTTAGCAAGTTAATATTTTTATTCAAGCTAGTGCAAAATCAGATTTTTGATTAAATTGCATTTAGTATATTTTCTTCCAAGTTTGATTTAGTATTTTATGACCTTGCATATAATTGTTGATTGCTTCAGGTATATTTCAATTAAAGTATTCTTATATTTTAGAATTTTTGAGTTTATATTTTCACTTGAGAAAATATTTATACATGAGATTTAATTTAAGAAATATGTTTTATGTTTTCACGCTTTTGATTAGTTTTTTTTAAAAAAAAAAAAAGTAAATGAAAATATTTTATGGCCAATAGGGTACCCATTTATTATCAAATTATCAGCAGCTTATCAGAATTATCAGATCAGCTATCAGTTATCAGACTATTAGCAATAGACCCGGCCGGTACACCCCATTTGTGTAGGGCAAGTAAAGGGGGGGACAGTCCGCTAACTCCAGGGGAGTCGAATCTATCAGTCGCTCACACTGGGGTGTTGTCTCGCTATATGTAGGCGATACAGAATTCCGCCACATAGCCAGTGAGATGTCTTTTATCAGATTATTAGAGTCACCAGTGCAGCGCCAGATTAGTCGCCTGGTGACACCCTCCATATGGTGCAGCGCCCCTATGAATTATCAGTTATCAGATATGGGTTTCCATTAACATTATCAGAAAAGTTTTATCAGAAAAAAAAAATATTATCTCAGCTTTTCAGTTTTCAGATGAGTATATTATCTCAGTTTTTTAGTTTTCAGAAAAGTATATAATATATCAGTTTTTCAGTTTTCAGAAAAGTAGACTTTCAGTTTCCAGAAAAGTAAAAGTATATTTTCTCAGCTTTTCAGTTTTTAGAAAAGTATAGTATATATATTATCTCAGCTTTTTAGTTTTCAAAAAGTGTGCATCATTTCAGTTTATCAGTTTTCAGCAATAACAGAAAATTTGAAAGATTTTCAGTACAGTTTTCAGAAATTAGATATTAGTATGGTTTTCAGTATGGATTTCAAAATAGTTTTCAGAAAATAGATTTTAGGAATAGTTTATCAGTTCAGGTTCCAGTAAAGTTTTCATAAAGTAAATTTCAGTATAATTATCAAGAAAATATTTCAGTTTGGCTTTCAATATAGTTTTTATGATTCAGATTTCAATTCAGTTTTCAAAGAAACAGAAAAAGTTTTATTATTAAGTTTTTACTTTACTACAACTTTCAAAAAGTAGTAAAGATTGATTATTTAAATTTCATTACATTATTTTCAGTAAATAGACTTTAGTACATTTTTCAGTAAACAGAAAGGTTTTATTAGTATTTTGTTTTCAAAAATTTTTAGGAAACGAGAAAAATATTATTATTATTATTATTCATATCAGTAATTTCAGAAAATAAGTTTCTATTCTTTTCAGAGAAATTTTAGGGAGGTTAAAGTAGAAATATTAAATATGTTTAGAAATTGATAACACTCACTGAGCTCGTTTAGCTCATATTAGTTTTATGTTTTAAAAATCAACCTCCCAGGTGCAGGTGCAGACATTGCAGGGACTTCCAAGACCAAGAGGACCAGTCAGACGTTGCTGTGAAAAATTTTAAAATATGTATAATGTTTTAGTGGTAAAATTTATGTAAAATTTGTATTTTGATATTGCTTTTATGCATGAGTATTTCATTTAAAGAAATTTGATTTATCTATTTTTGATAACTTTCTATATTAATATTTAAATTGATTTAGTGGTGATGTTTTTTGTGATGGACCTGAGGTCCTAATGGCAGTTAAGAATACGAAAAATTAGAAGTGTACAGTTTCTTATGCAGTTCTCCTGAATTTGGTAAATTTTAGAAAAATAGAGGAGATTTTGCCAAAATTTTAATAAAGTAGTTTTGTATATAAAAAAAAAAATTTACTTAGATTTTCAGAATAAGTAATGGCTTAGCTTCACGGAAGCCTTTCAGCGAGGCAAGCCTCGACTGGGAAGCTATCGTGGAGTGCCGGCAGGCCGCCTAGCGTGAGATAGTAGGTTAGGGGCCTGTCAACAATACAATTGATCAGTCAACTAATTACAAATATACCAGTCAACACAGTTAACAAATTACTCTGATTCAGCAACAGCTTCAGTGCCTATTGCATGACAATGTGTTTGCTGAGAAGATGCATCACAGTCCTCAATATCCCTCCTCAAACTTAGCTTGAATCTATCCAAGACAAGTTTGTCTCGTAAAGCTTCAAATCAAGAATTCTGTAAAGGTTTAGTAAAAACATCTGCTAGCTGATGTTCAGAGGGAACATAATGAACTTCAAGAAATTGTGAGATAATTTTATCACTAATAAAATGCACATCCAACTCTATATGTTTAGTACGATAGTGAAATACTAGGTTATGAGCAAGAGAAGTAGCCCCAATATTGTCACACCACAAGATGGGTGTGCCCGAGAGAGGAAGTTGCAATTCACTAAACAATTATTGTAGCCAAATAATTTTTGTGGCAGCCTGAGCAAGAGCTTGATATTCTACCTCGGTGCTCAATCTTGCAACAACCTTATGCTTCCTAGTACCTCAAGTGATAAGATTATTACCAAGGAAGATACAAACACCTGAAGTGAACTTGCGATCATCTAAACAACTACCCCAATCTGCATCGGTATAGCCAGTAAGCTGCAAACAGCTAGAAGGCTTGAAGAACAGTCCAAAGTGGAGAGTTCCTCGGATATACCTCAATATCCTCTTACAAGCAAGCCAATGAGAGGTGGTAGGAGCAAAAAAGTACTGACTAAGTTTATTAACAGCAAAAGATAAGTCAGGCCTGCTGATTGTGAAAATTGAAGGCCTCCAATAACACTTCAATAAAGAGAAGCATCAGTAAAAGCACAACCTAAATCTTGAGAAATTTTTGAACCATAAACCATTGGAGTGGGACAAGGTTTAGAGTGAAGTATGTTGATTCTTTTTAACAAGTCAGTAACATATTCAGCCTGAGATAAATAAAGATCATGGGAAGTCATATGAACCTCAAAGCCAAGAAAGTAGTTCAACTCTCCCAAGGTTTTCAATGCAAAGGAAGAATGCATATTTTTAATAACTGAAGCAATCAATTGAGAGCTGGTTCCAGTCACCAAGATGTCATCAACATATATAAGAAGAAGAATGACATTCTGCTGGTGATAAAGAATGAATAGACTGCTATCATCCTTAGAATTAATGAACCCCCATTGAAGAAGAGCAACCTTTAACTTGTTATACCAAGCGCGATGAGCTTGTTTTAACGCATAATGGGATTTATGCAATTTGTAGACAAGATTAGGATGTTGAGAATGAACAAACCCTGTAGGCCGAGACATAAACATAGTCTTTTAAAGCACTCCATTTAATAATACATTATTTACATCCAGCTGTTCAATATTCCAATTCAAAGAGACAGCCAAGCTTAATATTACTCTAATAGTGGCAGCTTTAACAATAAGACTATAGGTCTCAAAATAATCAAGACCATCATGTTGATAGAACCCCTTTGCAACTATCCTAGCTTTGTAACATTGGACACTCCCATCAGCATTATACTTAATCCAAAAAACTCATTTATTACCCACTACATTCATCTTAGGAGTACAAGGAACTAGAAACCAAGTGTTATTGGACATAAGAGCATAATACTCCTCATTCATGGCCTTTTTCCAATGAGGGTCAGCTAAAACAGCAACCACATTGGTTTGTTCTATAGGAACTAATGAAGTAGTGGCAGTTAAAAAGGTTTTTGGCTTGGTAATACCAGCATTTAACCGTGTAATCATAGGATGTTGGTTAGTTAGTTTCTGAATAGGTGTTGTAAGCAGAGTAACAGTAAAAGGAATGGCAGGTAAAGTTGAGGAAAGTAGTGGCTGATGAGGTAAAATAGCTAGAGAAATAATAGGGATTTGGGGCTAGTGGGATAAAGAACTCTGTGAAAAAACCTATTGTTGATGCTTAGGATCATTTAAACCAGAATTTAAAAATGAAATAAGAAGACTATGAGCACATTTAATAGATGATGATGATGAAACAGTAGAAGAAGGAAACATAGAGGAATATGAAAATTCTGTCTCATTAAAGTTGACATTTCTAGAAACAAAGATCCTTCCCGAGGGATGCAAACATTTAAACCCTTTCTGCTGAGGACAATATCCTATGAAAATACATCTAGCATAGTGGAAATCAAATTTATGCTTATTATAAGGTCTTAACATAGGGAACCAAGCATGATGTATTGAGCAATAATCTCATGCTCTTGAAGAAACCTCACAAATGGCCCAGGTGCTTGTCCACTCTCAGTGTATCTATCATAATATTCTCCACCTCTATCTGATCTCACGATCTTAATTTACTTCCCGCATTGTTTCTCTACTTCAGCCTTAAAGATCTTAAAGGCATCTAATGCTTTATTCTTGTTATAAAGCAAGTAGAGATACATATATCGTGGGTAATCATCTATAAAAAAGATGAAGTATTTTTGACCATGTAAGTTCATATATGGATAACATATATCAGTATGTATGATCTATAATATGTCCGAACTCCTATTAGTACCTTTCATTGACTTGTTGATCTGCTTTCCCTTTATGCAGTTCACACAAGTCTCAAAATCAGTAAAATTCAGAGTACTAAATACTCCATCATGTATTAATCTTTTAATTCTTTCTATGGAGATATGAGCTAATCTCCAGTGCCATAATGTAGAGAAATCATTATTAATAACACATCTTTTAGTGCCAGTTTGTACATGCATTGAATTACAAGTGGCATTGTTTTATAAATTAATGTAGTAAAGACCATCAATTTATAAAATAAACTGAAAGATGTTTCTGAAAAATTAAAGGAATATCAAAAGGGTACAAGTCTTGAAACTGAAATTAATTTTCTTGAAAAAATGGAACATAAAAGGTCTTTTCTCATTCTAAAACAAAGTCACTTCTCAAAGTTAAATAGCTTCTCCCTATAGCCTTCACATGTGAGCCCATCTTGTTTCCGGATAAGATGCTTTGCTTACTTCCCACTGGCTTCCTTAGTTTTTTAAATGTGCCGTACTGTTGTGGAAGGGTATTCAGGATATAGTGCATAAGGAAGAATTCAGACATATCAACCTTGAGTTTCTTTAATTGAGTCGCAATATCCCTCGTTTGTATAATGTTCTCGCTTACACCTTTGACACTAGTGAGCCTTAGGGATGATAATTTCATAATTAGAGTGCTTGCTAATGTCTTTTCTGAAGTGAAAAATTATTCATCAATGCCTTTTAGCAAGTCTCGAACATTGTCCTACTGATCCACAGAACCACGAATACCAGCAAAGATTTTGGTCTTAATGAACATCACACTGAGACGATTAGATCGCTCTCATCGTTCAGCAAAAGTGGTATCAGTAATTGCAAGTGTTCATCTAATAGCATAGTCATTGTCCATCCATCCTAAGTGAAGGAGAATTATCTTCTTCCATACTTTATAGTTATCACCCTTTAATTCGGGAATATCACATCGAATATCAGAAAAATTTATAGGTTGTGAAACTGAATTAAAGTTTATATACTTATGTTAAAAATTGAGATCTATATAAAAATTCATGCTTTACCAATGTAAATCATGCTTAAAAATGAATTTAATGACATAAAAATTGCATGTGGGCTAGAATTTTAATTCAATAAGATTCATTATTTTTTATGATAGAATTAATCAAATTATTTACTTAATTCATAATTCTTAAGGGTATATTATGATTATAATTTGATATTTTCTATTTTGATTAAACTTTATGATAAAACTATCAAGTTATTTACTTAATTCATAATTCTTATGGGTAAGTTACAAATAACTTGATATTTTATCCTAATTAATTCTCTAAATATAATAAAAATTCATGTGGGATAAAATTTATTATATTAACAATAATTAATTACAATCAATGTCTAAATTTTCTTTATGTGATTCTAATAATTCATATACATAATTTTGTTTAATTAAAGATGATGTGGCTAACCTCTAATTAACTAAAATTATATGGATCACTTCTTTTATGCTTAAATTTTTTTCTTTTCTAAATTTTATAAGAATATTCCTATATTGCATAGTTTAATCATAATTTAATGTATATTATGTTAATTTTATACACTTAATTATTCTCATAATAAAACTTAATGATTACATAATCATCCTAATATTGCTTATATTATTTCAAATATACATAAATAACATATGCAAAATAGTGGAAAAATGACATTTTTCAAAAAATGGTAGAAGAAAAATGACATTTTACAAAACTGAAGGCAAAAAGGGCATTTTTTGCAAAACGGACAGAATTAAAGAAACGTTTACAAAACTCACAGAATTAAAGGGCCTTTTTGCAAAACCTGGCACAAAAGAAGCCTTTTCAAAATGACGACGTGTTCTCGTCGTTTTGAATCATCTTCAACCAGGTCACACAGACCCGGTTCCAACCCATGGACCTGGATACCAAAACCCGATCGTAAGACACTATTCAAGCGGCCAAAAACATCGCTTTCAATTACAAAATTCTTAGAAAATCAATATCTTAAGGGTTTCTAATAATATTTTGCATTAAAAACAACTAAAAATAACTCCAATAATTTTAAAATTTCCGGCCATTAAAATAGAGATGAATAGAGCAGTATACAAACACACCAAGGCAGATATTTAAATATGCTCTGATACCAAATGTAAGCATAAAAACGATCCTAAATACGAAATACAACATAAACAATGATCGAAAATAGAAATATGTCCAGAAAACTAACCTCCTACCATTGATAAAAGTTAACTGCGATTTCACTCTTTTCCTTTTAATTTTGGTTCTTTCAGAACTCTGGTAACTCAAAGATGATGGTGTAATACTGTAGAATGGTTGAGTTTCGAGTTTGGGGACCAAATCATATTTATATCCGAGTTTAGCCGATGTTCCCATCAAACTCTCGGTGAAGACTCGGTCATTCGACGGTTGCAACTAACAAAAACATGGGTTTCATTCCTGAACATTAGGGAAGAAGTGGACCACTTCATGTGCTCTTACAAAGTAGGATGAAGACTCGTTCAATGATGAAGACACGTTCAACATCAACTTCCCTTTTCTAATTGAAAAGGGGAATTCATGTACTTGTAATAAAATATCCTCAATTTAAATTAATAATAAGCAAGTGCAAAACCATCGTATATATGTTTCTACTTTGACGTTCTTTTCTACAAATTCTTTTCTATCTCACTGCAGGTATGATGATATTAATAATAATATGTAGATTTATTCTAATTTGCTATATTCAAATATGTTGGGAAAATCGGGTATATTTTCCCTATCCGAAATAGTTACTATTCACAAATACCAGCGAATAGAACTCCAAACAAACCCGACAAAATAATATTGAAAGAAACCGAAACAGATAATAAACAAAATATACAAAAGCAGAAAAATAAAGAACACTAGAAATTTACGAGGTTCGGTACAAATGTTACCTACGTCCTCGGGCGCCGCTGACCACTTCCACTATCTTCAAAATTGGATGAACTCTAAATTACAACTTGGGCAAGATTGAACTTAGCAATCACCCTTTACAAGAGAGGAAGAAATATATAATTTTGGGATGATTTATTTGGCATGAAAATTGGCTTATTTATAGCCTAAAAAACCAAACCCACCATATATACTTAATCAATGTGGGACTCCTAAAATAACTAAGTATCATTTCAACAAATCTCCACCTTGATACTTAGTGATCTTCGAACAATTTCTTCAATCTCTAGATCAGCGACGCCAACGCCAGCTCAAATCTGCAGGATGTTAATCAAGCTCAAACAATGTTTGAACTTGATTGCTGTCACCACCTTGGTCATCATATCTGCGGGATTCTCTGCAGTGTGGATCTTCTGAATTTGCACTCCACCTTCTTCGATAATCTCTCGCACAAAATGATAACGAACGTCGATATGCTTTGTACGTGCATGATAGACTTGGTTCTTTGCTAAATGAATAGCACTCTGATTGTCACAATACACCTTGATGTGCTTTTGACCAATTCCCAAATCTTCAAGCAAACCTTGTAACCAAATTGCTTCCTTCACAACCTCTGTGACTGCCATATACTCTGCTTCTGTAGTAGACAAAGCAACCGTAGACTGCAAGGTAGACTTCCAACTGACTGGCGCTCTAGCAAGAGTGAATACATAACCAGTAGTTGACCGACGCTTGTCTAAATCTCCCGCGTAGTCAGAATCACAATATCCAACAGCACCTTGACCAACTATATCATCCCGCTCAAATACTAAACCAACATCTACAGTATTTTGAATGTACCATAGAATCCATTTCACAGCTAGCCAATGTCCTTTACCAGGATCATGCATGTATCTGCTCACAGCTCCAACTGCATGTGAAATGTCAGGCCTCGTACACACCATTGCATACATCAAGCTACCAACCGCATTAGCATACGGAACTTTTGCCATGTATTCTCGTTCTTCATCATTCTTAGGAGATAATTGAGCACTAAGCTTGAAATGAGGAGCAAGTGGAGTGCTTACAGGTTTTGTCTGTTAGTTCATACCAAAACGTTTTAGCACCTTCTTCAAATATTGACTCTGTGTCAAACAAAGCTTGCCTTTCTTCCTGTCTCTGTTTATCTCCATGCCGAGAATCTTCTTGGCTTCTCCCAGATCTTTCATCTCGAACTCTTGATGCAATTGAGCCTTTAACCTCTCAATCTCTACTTGGCTCTTTGATGCGATCAACATATCATCGACATATAATAGGAGATGGATGAAAGAATCATCTTGTAGCTTACGAAAATACACACAATGATCATGTGTGCTTTTGATGTACTTTTGCTGCAGCATAAACTGATCAAATCGTTTGTACCACTGCCTCGGAGATTGCTTCAATCCATACAACGATTTGTTCAGCTTGCAAACCTAATTCTCTTTACCAGCAACCTCGAAACCTTCAGGCTGAGAGACATAGATTTCCTCCTCCAAGTTACCGTGTAAAAACGCGGTCTTCACATCCAGTTGAATTAGTTCCAAATTCAATTGTGCTACCAAGGCCAACAAAATTCTAATGGAGGAATGTTTTACAACTGGAGAAAATACCTCATTATAGTCAATTCCCTCCTTTTGAGCGTAGCCCTTAGCTACCAACCTTGCCTTGTAGCGAACCCCATCTTTGTCAGGAAATCCTTCTTTCTTTGCATAGACTCATTTGCATCCAATTGCCTTCTTGCCTTTAGGTAGTTTTGCCAATTGCCACGTATTATTCTTCTGAAGAGATTTCATCTCTTCATCCATGGCTTCCTTCCACTTTTCAACTTCGAAACTTCTGATCGCTTCTTTATATGTGGAAGGAACATCATCATCTACAATCGAAAGTGCATAGGCCACCGTATTTTTAAACTGAGTAGGTAAGTTTTCCATATCCTGGTATCGAGCAGGGATCTTGACATTCTGTCGTCGTGGCCTATCAACTGCAATACTTTCTTGTTACTGTAGAGGTTCTTGGGTTAAAACCTCTTCTTCTTCTAATTTGTCTTCTGCCAACGGAGAATCAATTTCTGTTTTACTTACATCAACTGGTTCAATGATTCTACTTTCAAACTCCACCTGCTTCGGAGTTTGCTCCACCTGCTGCGAAGTTCTATCGGTCTTCTCAGTTACCTTGCTCAACATGGCAGATTCATCAAAGGTAACATCCCTGCTGATGACTAACTTTCTTGTTTCAGGACACCACAAACGATATCCCTTAGAACCAGATGCGATCCCCATAAAAGTAGCTTTCTTGGCTCTTGGATCCAACTTCGATTCCGTAACATGGTAGTATGCAGCGGAACCAAACACATGTAAGGAATCATAGTCAGTTGCAGGTTTTCCATACCATACCTCCATAGGTGTTTTGCCTTCAAGTGCAGACGATGGTAGACGGTTGATGAGATGACACGCATACGTCACAGCCTCACCCCAAAACTGCTTGCCCAACCCAGCATTGGACAACATACACCGAACCTTCTCCAGCAAAGTTCGGTTCATACGTTCTGCAACTCCGTTCTGTTGTGGTGTTTTTCGAACCGTGAAGTGTCGCACAATGCCTTCATCTTCACAAACTCTCATAAATGGGTCATTTGTGTACTCAGTCCCATTATCAGACCTCAGTCGCTTGATCTTTCTACCAGTCTGAGTCTCAATCATCTTTTTCCACTTGAGAAAAATTTCTAGCACTTCGTTCTTCTGCTTCATGAGATACACCCAAACTCTTCTTGAGAAGTCGTCGACAAATGTGACATAATAATGTTTGCCACTCATAGAAGGAGTCCTTGTTGGTCCCCATACATCAGTATGAACATAATCCAAGATACCTTTCGTATTATGGAGTGCGGTGCCAAAGCTCACTCTTTTCTGCTTCCCCAAAACACAATGCTCACAGAAATCCAACTTGCCAGTTCTTGCACCTTTCAATAAGCCTTGCTTCACCAGTATTTGCAAAGCCTTTTCACCAGCATGTCCCAAACGCATATGCCACAGCTTGGTAATTTTTGAATCTTTCTCCTCTTCAGAGACTGCTGCTGCTGCTGTCCCAATAACTGTACTACCAAGGTAGTAGTACAAGCTATTCTTCCGAACGCCTTTCATTGCCACAAGTGCTCCAGAAGTAACTTTCAATATCCCATTCTGCATAGTCACAGTGAAGCCTTTAGATTCTAAGACTCCCAAAGAGATGAGATTCTTCTTCATATCTGGAACATAACGAACGTCCGTCAGAACTCTGGTTGAGCCATCTTGATTCCTCGGTCGAATTGTACCAAACCCCAAAATTTTGCATGGACTATCGTTGCCCATGAAGACATCTCCACCATTTAGTTCTTCAAGGGTAGAGAACCACTCCCTATTAGGAGTCATGTGGAAGGTACATGCTGAATCCAAAATCCAATCATCAGGATGGGATGCTGTTGATGATCCAACCAGTGCAAAATCTGAATCGTCACTGCTTTCGGCTACACATGCACCAGACGATACAGCTTTTCCTTTCTTCTGCAGCTTCGGACAGTCATTCTTCCAATGGCCTTTTTCGTGACAAAAGGCACATTCATCTTTACCAAGTCTTCCTTTTGAGTGAGATCTTCCTCTCCTTCCTTTTTGTTGTTTTTGTGAACGCCCTCTTACTGTCAGTGCCTCTGCTGCTTCATTCCTGCTTTCTTTTTTATCTTTCTTTCTAATTTCATGGCTATACAAGGCAGTGCAGACTTCATCAAATGACACTTTATCCTTCCCAATTAGTAAGCTTGTAATAAGGTGATCGAACTCATCAGGAAGGGAGGCTAACAACATTAAAGCCAAATCTTCATCCTTGAAGGTTTCATCCAAATTTAACAAATCTGCTACTAACTGATTGAAAGCAGTAATGTGGTCGTTTATCGTGGTACCAGGAAGGTAATCAAATCGGAACAATTTCTTCTTCAAATAGAGGCGATTCTGGCCGCTCTTCTTCATGAACTTGTTCTCCAACGCCTTCCACAACTTACTTGCAGATGTCTCCTTCATGAACGTATACTTCTGTTCTCTTGAGAGACACGAACGAATTGTACCACATGCTAAGCGGTTGATATTTTTCCACTCAATTTCATCTGCTCCTTCTGGTTTCTCTTCTTCAATGGTGATGTCTAGACCTTGCTGAAAGAGAGCATCTAGAACTTCGCCTTGCCACATACCGAAATGGCCGGTTCCATCAAACTTTTCTACCTCAAACTTCATTTTCATTACAGATGCCCTGCCCAGTATAGATGACGTGGATGGCTGGGAGGATGACTGGCCTTTGAATGAGGTAGACTTTTCTTCCGCCATTTCTTTAAGCTGCTAAACTCAAAAACTGCAACAGTACTGTATTTATGAACAGTACCCGTATACTGAAATAGTGTATGTAGTCGTGAATAGTGCACCAGGTAACGTCCCAGGAAAGAGAGGTGGGTCACAACGGACACTCTTAAGTACCAAGTCTTTTCTTAGCCAGACCTTGCCTAGACATGCACTTTTCACACCACCACACTGACTTTCAACAACCACCAAGTCAGCAAACTCAAGAACAATTCTTTTCTGATGTGGAAGATCAGACAATACTGCAACCACAGAGCATACTAAGAATTTTCTAGAGAATCTGACACCTTCAGCAGCTTAAAACACAACCGTGGCTCTAATACCAATTGTTGGGAAAATCGGGTATATTTTCCCTATCCGAAATAGTTACTATTCACAAATACCAGCGAATAGAACTCCAAACAAACCCGACAAAATAATATTGAAAGAAACCGAAACAGATAATAAACAAAATATACAAAAGCAGAAAAATAAAGAACACCAGAAATTTACGAGGTTCGGTACAAATGTTACCTACGTCCTCGGGCACCGCTGACCACTTCCACTATCTTCAAAATTGGATGAACTCCAAATTACAACTTGGGAAAGATTGAACTTAGCAATCACCCTTTACAAGAGAGGAAGAAATATATAATTTTGGGATGATTCATTTGGCATGAAAATTGGCTTATTTATAGCCTAAAAAACCAAACCCACCATACATACTTAATCAATGTGGGACTCCTAAAATAACTAAGTATCATTTCAACAAAATACATAATTATGGTATATAAATGTACATATTTTCTTGAACTTGTTATATTTTTTTCTTGCAATTGTTGTATCAATTTCATAATACATATATAAATCGTCCCAATATGGTTTGATAGTAAATGACGCTTATTCAGTCTGACAATGTTTCAGGTTCGAGTCACCGTATCACCAATGGTATCTACAAAAATAATAATTCCATAATACATATATAAATCTTAAATTAATTATGTTTATATTTTTGTTACTTGAAGACATATATCAAAATCATAAAGATTATCTATATAAGTAGTACTTTGACATCTCTAAAGCGATAGGGATTTGTAGTGTTTTCAGAGCCCTTTGACTTCCTAAGCGATCATGATTTGTCCGACCAAAAGTTGTGACGTGTTTAAAAAAGATATATGTCTTTTTTTATATATAACAAATACAATTCTTACACAAGTTGCATCGTTAGGGTGAAAATGCATATATGACAATCGAGTTATTGTTATTTTTAATTTATTTTATTTCTTCTTCTCGTTCAATACTTACTGTTGATTGTGTTTTAAAGACAATATACAATCATCAGAAACTGTAAATAGAATCACAAAGAATCCTTACGATAAAAAGCCTGAACAGTTCAATGGAATTAACTTCTAGAGATGGCAGCAGAAGCTGTTGTTCTATTTGATACCCATATATCTGGCACACATTATCAGAGAAGATCCTCCCAAGTCAACTAAAGATCCATTGTAAAGAGGCAATGATAACGCTTAGAGGGTTGGAAGCATGCTAACTTCCCTGGTAGAACTGCGTTTTGAACCAACTTAATGATAACTTGTATGACATCTATTCGATATGCAAAATTGCTTAGTCTGGGAGTCACTTGTACAAAACAAAATATGCTAGTGCAAAGAAGATAAAAAAAATATTTAATTAATAACATTTAATGTTTTGAATTTTATATTTGGGATAGAAAGATATAAGTATATAATAATTTTTTTTTAGCTAGTACCATTAATTCTATATTTAGGAAAAGGGGACAGGAGTCACTAATTCGGTATAAGGAGGGAGATATAACTCGAACTCACAACTTTAAAGTGTAAGTGTGATAAAAATATCACTTGTCAAATATATAACAATTAAATATAATATATAACATTTAGTGGAACAAAAATATAAATGTGCAGTTATGATTTTCAGAAGTTTTTATTTTTAAAAAATAAATAACTTAACACTTAATTCTGATATCAGGAAAAAAAAAAAAAACATTTTGGTCGGATTTTAGATTTTACTACAATTCAGATTTATTCATACTTCTAACATAAAACAAACGCTACCCTACAGCCCTTATTGGTATTTGTTAGGCTACAGCCCGCAGGCTCAATTTACAAAGTCCAGCATCAGACGTGGCCCAATAGTAAAAGAGAGTGGACGTTTTAACGTTCTTTTGTGGGTTGCTGTATCGTTTCCGTTTAATAAGGATAAGTCCCCAGCAACCTCAGCAAGAAATCTGTAGAGTTCACTTTCTGTTTGGTTGCCGAGAAGACGCGAGAAAATGGCTCAAACACTGGCAATGCCCCTAGCACCCTCACTCTCCGTCATATGCAATGCACGCAACAATTACTCTCTCTCCAGCACACTCTCACTCCCACTCTCAAACCAGCCCAAGGTCATTCCCTTTCTCTTCCCCATTTTTTAGGGTTTTTCGCTTTATTTTAACTTCTTACCTTTTTTCTAATACTCCGTCTGGCTTTAATTAGACGAATATTTGGTTTGTTTTGTTAATCATACTGTCAATTTATATGTACTTTTTCATTGTATTTTGTTATTTGCAGTATCGCAGTCTAAGCATCCAATGTGCTCGTGTTGGAGGTGTAGAGATTCCAAACAACAAGCGAGTGGAGTTCTCTCTTCAGTACATTCATGGAATTGGACGCACCAAAGCTCGCCAGATCCTTGTTGATCTCAGCATGGAGAACAAAATTACGAAAGAATTGTCGGAAGAAGAACTCATCATTCTCCGTGATGAAGTCTCCAAGTACATGATTGAAGGAGATTTGGTAATTTGATTTCTCTCCTAGATGATGAAACGCTCTTGTGACACAGTTTTTGGTTTCTAATCAGTTTGGCTTTTGAATTTGCAGAGGCGGTTTAATGCTCTTGCTATAAGGAGATTGAAGGAAATTCAATGCTATCGTGGAGTACGGCACATTCAGGGTTTGCCCTGCAGAGGCCAACGAACCAAGAACAATTGCCGGACCTTGAAGGGTAAGCGAGTTAGTATTCCTGGCAAAAAGAAAGCCCCTCGTTGATTCAATGCCTTATTAGTATGTATTATGATCTTCTTTTATTTTGCCCAATTGTCCATGTTCTACTCATTATGAATATGAATTATTTTCAATACAAGTTCAGTTACTTTGAACTCCTGAATGGCTTGTGATATCGAATGTGTTTATGTCTTCTTGATGAGTTATAGTCAAAATTAAGCATACTAACATGTCAGATTTTGGAAAAGTTATTTATAAGTCTGTTCATTCGTAGCACTGTACCTTTTTGTTTCCTCTATTCCATGCTCATATCATCACTTCAGTAATGCTTATTCTACACCTCTGTTGTTCTTTAGTTGCATGATTTTCTATATATGCATTGCTTTTACTATCTTTTTTTTTTTGTTTGTTAATTTGACAATCATTCAGTTTATCTTACTAAAACTTTTCCATTCATGTCTCTACCAGTCAAAACTAAAAAGGTTCTTGGATCTATTCTGGACTTCAACATAAAATTTAATTAAAATTCTGTGTTTGCTTATCTTGACTGTCGTCAGATGACTTCCCCCTTTACATTTTTCACATGCTCTGAATTCTTTCTCTGTAACTTTTGAGTTTTGACTGTCTTAAGTTTTTGTTTTAATTTCCCTTGTCCTTCTTTATTTGTTGATCTCTTAGCAACTTAGATACTCTCAATAACTAGTTCTAGACTTTCTTGATTTGGAAAGGGAAAAAAAATGCAAATGTGCAAATTTTCTTTTCTGTCTAAACCTTTTCTTTAGCATGTAATGCAAGAGCGTCTTACACATATAAATTGTTCATCGACATGCCATTTAGAATATGGTTAAATTCCAGAATTTGTGAAATATGGGTTGAACGAAGATTGATTGTAAATTTCCAAGGTTGTGAGACCACCTTATTTGTAGGCATTGTTCACCACCAGTTTTTCTTTATTTCATACCAAAATTAATATACCATCACATTCTGCACCAGAGGAATATGATACCTTCTTAAATTATAAAGCATTTCCAATTCCAAATAGAGAATATGATGCCTTCTTTAATTTCTGGCAAAATCATTTTTCCTAAAGTAGATAATAAAAAACTGACACGTGGGTTATAGTATAAAATTTATGGCAAATTTGACCAACAATTAACGATGTTTAGATGTTATTGCACCTGTTTTTTGACATATCAGAATCTGAAATATTATTATCAGGTTGAATCTTACTACTGAGTTATACTATTGACCCAAAATGGAAATTGAAACTAGTCCGTGGTTTGGATGTTTCAGATCCATTCAAATCATCCAAGGAAATGAACACTTGGTGATACCAACTCATCAAAACTGAGAAATAGGAGAAAATTTTGATGCATATGTAACATATCTGGTCAGTGGTCACTTATATCATATCATATAGTATCAAAATTAAATTAAATTTAATTGTTTATGTCTTGTAATATGAGATAAATAGTTAAAAATTTATTTCATCTAATGTATACAAAGTTTTTATCGAGAAATAGAGGCAACTTATGAATGATTTGGTATTCAACGGAGATGGCAATACTTTTAAGAAAGTATTTAATGAGATGTATTGCCAAAGGGGTTCAAAATAAATTAGAATTTTTTGAAAAACTATTTAATGGCATGTATTCGCCAAAGGTTGCCTAATGCCCATACTACTACTAATTAAATTTAGGCTATAGTCCAATTCAAAATTTTCAGATTACGTTCTAGATGGCAGCCCAAATTTTATTTCTATGTTGCTATTTAGGCAATAGCCCATCTAATTTAACAATTTCAGAATTCAAATCTAATAAAAAAGTATTTTTTGTGTAATACTATACAGAACCTGCATAGTTATTGAGTAATTGATACTCACTAGATTCTAAACCAAAGTGATGTAAATAACAATAATCAAAGGTTTTAAAAGCGAAACAATAAATAATAAAAAAAATTAAAAAGGTTTTGAATATGTCTTGTAATCAGCTTCAACTTAGTAGCAAAATCGTTTTGTTAATCGTCATATTATATACAATCAAAAAACTTATATGTTAGTGTTAAAGGAATTGTTACCCTTTTGTTTTAAACCAGTGGAAATGGTCAAAAATGCCATTTTAAAAGCTGTAGGTGAAGTCAGGGTCTCATGGGAATCTTTGGAATAGGAAGATGGAGGGAAGCTGAAACTGTTGAACACGCCATGTGGTGGTGTGATAAAGCAGCTGATTTGTGGTCTTTAACTGTGTTTGGGAATAGAATTGAGAGCTATAGAAGAGGCACTTGTTTGGATTGAAGAGTTTCCCTCCTGTATTGAAACAACTGTTATGGGTAATTCCTAGCTACGGGTGTAATTTGTTTGGTTTCTTTACTGCTAGTTTGTTTTTAAAATAATAGTAATAAATAATAAATAATTTTGACAAATGATCCAATCTCTTAAATTTGTATGCAACGAAACAAACCGATTAAAAAACCATTGACACTATCACTGCACCGTAAATTTGTATTCATTACAGCATCAAATGTATCTCGATATAACCGCATTCATTACTATAATTCATTGTTTCATATATAAATAAGATACTAAAATCTCCTTATTTTGTCAACTTAACACCAAGATATTAAATTTTTGAGAGATAGCACCACTTGTGATCGGAAACCTCACTTTGCCCTTTATTAAACCTATTTTGTCTTATTTTACCACATTTCATTTGATTTTCTCTCTAGTTACTTTATTCTCTCTCTATCGCGATCGAATCTCCAGATTCTTTTCTCTTCTCTTTCCCTATTTTCTTTGCACGAAATGTTCTCTCTTTCTCTCTGAGTTTTATTCGCATTCGTCTCTACATATTTACTAGATTGTATGAAACTCATTCTTTAGGAGTTTTACATATTGTTTTTGCTCTTAAACCTCTTCGTTTTTGATTTGCACCTTAAATGTCTTTAATTTCACATTAAAAGTCTATGGTTGGAGCTGAAAATATACTTTTAGAGTTGGAAACATAAATTCATTAATTTTTTTTTTTTACCATAATCTATTTGTTTTGGTCGTAATCTATTTCCTTTACCTATGATCTATTTTTCTTTTACCCTGATCTATTTCCTTTGCCTGTGATTTATTTTTCCTTGACTGTGATCTATTTTCCTTTGACCGTGATCCATTTCGTGACTAATATCGTGATCTATATTGGACACTTTCAAAAACTTTGAGGGGGCAAACTCGAAGTTAGATTTCGGTGCATAATATATCGTTGAAATCGTATCAACGAGTAGGAATCTTCATCATTCTCGTCGGAGTTTCTTGTTTCTCTTTCTAACTTCCTTTGCTTAAAGGATTGTTTATTTTATTTTTTTTGAAGACTGAATGGGTAATTAAACCTTAAACCGAATGACATTTTTTTTTCTCACCACTGAATGTGAGTATAACTTGTTTGTTTTTTTAAAAATAAAAATGTATAAAAAGCAGATAATTTAAGATTTATACCCTTAATATTATTAATTATTATATATTTTTCTTTGCAAGAAGAATGTTACAAATGCTTGTAAAATAAAATAAAAAATGAAAAATAAAATAATGATTTACATGCTTGTACAATAGTCACGATATTTATAAAATACAAAAATAATAAAAACAAATAAGAAAATGAAGAATAACTTTTATAAAATAATAAAAATAAATAAGAAAACGAATAACAGCTTGCATAAAATAATAAAAATAAATAAATAACAACGAAATGATATTTATAAAAGATTATATCATTCTAAATAAACAATTAAGAAGAAAATTTTTAATAAACAAACTTTCATAACTGTCAAACAAAGTACAAAAGCCAATGTATACACATAAATAAAGTTATAAAATTTTATTACAAATAATAAAATTATAGAGTACAAGTATTTCGATAAAATAAATAAATGGTTCTTGGCAGAATTTTGTTCGGAGATAATTCAATCCTCCAATTTTAAAAAGCTTTACGGATGAGAAATGATTAGGAATATATATATATATATTATAAAGCCGTTTGTGATAAGTAATAGGGTAAAAGAAAAAAAAAACTATATGATATAAAATTTAGATAAAACTGAAAATATGTTAAATTTGGAAGGATACTTTTGGAAGAAATTTTTTTAAATATAGTTCAGTGACTTGCAATTAAGTGAAAAGTCTGATTTTTTACCTTTTTCTTTTTAGTTATCTTTTGGTATTTTTAAAGTTGTTTAACCACTTAAAAAACAAATAAAAATAATTTAATGAGTCACATTCAGACCCATTAAGTTTTAATGGAAAAAAACAAACGACCCCTAACTTTCTCAATATACTTTTGAGTGTTAGAGAAAGAATGGACATTTTAGTCAGAATATACTTTTGAGTGTTATTTCTACTCAAATTAATACACTAGTGTTATTTCCACAAAATGTCATCTCTTAGTATTATTTGGTCATATTGTAATGAAATTGTACTTCTGCTTAAACTACAACTAAGTACCTCGAATAATCAATTTGTTTTTTAGAGTATTTTAAAATATCACTTTTTGATCTATTTTTTACATTTTTAACTCATATAGTTTCTAATATTTTTAAAATACATCAAAATTTTAATGGTCAAACCTGACATAAAGTATAAATTGATCATTTTATATTTTTTATTAAATTATTAAATTAGAATGACACTTTTACCCTTTACCTTTTTAACAACTTTACCTATTGGATAGTCCAATAAGAAATTGATATATATTATAAAAATTTTAAACACACTTAAAAAGGATTAAGTAATAAAATAATTATGATAAAATTTATTAAAAATAAAAAATAAATATAAAAATACTATAAAAATTAAAAAAAATCTTAAAAGTAATATCATTTATTAAAAATAAAATAAAATTTAAGATTGAAGGATACTTATAAAACTTAAAATTTAGTAATTTATTATATATATATATATATATATAATAAAAAATTTATATATATTGCAGTTTTATTATTATATTTTTATTTTTAAGAGGCGGCCGGGAGCCCTCAACACAGCTCTGCAGACTCCTACTCCGACTAGCCCTTAACCATTCAACAAACGGGCACTTACGGCGGAGTACTGAAGTAACACTACTGTGAGAGGGACCGTAGCAACTGAATCAAACTGTATTCTTTCTGATGTGCAAGATTCTCCACCAAAAACAAGTACAAAGCATACTTGAATAATTCCAAGAGGATTTCATTATAAAATAAAATGAACTCAGGATATCAGGAAAGAGAGAGAGTATTTAAGCAAACATGATTTTATTGGATCACAAATATTTTACAAAGGATTCTGATGAGAATGTTTTCCAGTCTCAAATGAGAGAGGTCATACCCTTTTATAGGCAGAGTGAACTCTCAAGAGAAGACTCTAGGCAAACTTTATCATTGATACATGACAAACTATTTTTCTACTTTTTCTAAAGTAGATTCTAATTATTACATCAGGACAAAGCTAAAAAGAAAAACATGACAAAGGAAAGTCACAAGTGACTTTCATTATCAAAAACCAACAAACCGACACATAAAAGTTACATAACACGTGAATGTAAACCAAACAACTTTAATAATACAAACACACTTTTTGGATTAGGGGGAATCTTCTTGCTGGATGGTGGTGAGTTGTCCAGCACTACATGGAGTTTTGTGAAGGAGACAGATTAAAGTTGTCATAATCTTCGTCGTCAGAGTCAATGTCTCCTGCGAACTGTTTATACCAAGGTCTGGAAGGTCCAATATTAATTTCCATTGGGTCTTCTGAATCTGGAAAGTATCCTGGTGAAGAGTGAGAGGAGGGGAGAACGAACACTTCATCAGGATAATCAAGCTCCACATTATTAAGTTTAAATAAAAAATTAATAAGTGAAGACTTAATATTTGGCCATTGTATATCCAGATCATAGACTGTCTGATACTCATAAGTATTGTTAACAGACCATAACAGTTTAGTGTTTGAGTTGAACATATAGAGCCTGTGAAAGATGAAGACGCAGGTCATCTTTTCGCTCATAAGGTCATCCATTTACTAAACATTATGATAACCCATTAATGATGTTAATTTTTGTGTGCCACCAGAAGAGTGGGGAGAACCATTGGAGAAAAGTCCAAATAAGGAAGGTGTCATTGAAGGGTTCATGAAGGTGTTGGTAAAGTTTCATGAAGGGTAAAGCAACAGAATGTGAATAAAGGACAGAAAGACACCAAAGAAACCATAGCACATTTTTGAGTAAAATGTGAAATAGGATAAGGACGAAAATGAAAAAAATCAAGGAATGGTTTATCTTTTCTAGAAATGTGGTGGTCATAGTGGTCATGATCTTGTAGGCGAGAGAGATAGTAGTGGAGATGTTCTATGGTGAAGAGTTTGACTCCTTAGAAGTTTGGTTGATTTTCAGGAGGGAATTTTCTTGTAAATTCTGGGGGGGAAGAGTAGTGTTTGTTTTGCTGAAAGATTTTCGATGAAAGAGAGATCATAGGAAGGAGAGGTCATGGTTGTTGAAAGAGTATAGAGAATTGGTATGGTTGATAAGGGGGTAATGAGCTGTGAAAGCATGTATGGGATGAGGTTTTGAGAGCCTTTTATATGCGAAGTCTGGAAATTATATCTTTCAAACCAAGATTTTAGCTTGAAAAGCAAAGGATCAAGAGAGACCTTATTTTTGAAATCAAGGACACGTGGAAAGGATGAATTGTCCATTTCCACCTTAAAAGAATGACCTCTGAGATAAAAATCAAATTTCTCAATCCCGTATTTTACAGCAAGAATCTCTTTGTAGATTGTGTGATAATACTGTTGTGAGGTCTTGAAAGAACCACTGGCATGAGCACAGTAGTATCGTTTGTTGTCTTTTTTTTCTAGGAGCAAAGCTCCCAAATGATAATCAGAGGCATTTTTCTGGAGCACACAAGTGTCCTCGGATAAAATGTGAAGTGGAGGTGGATTTTGGGTAATCTTTTTGAGATAGTGGATGGCTTGTGTATGTTCTAGGCCCCAATGAGGTGGATTCTTTCTTAAAAGAGCATAAAGATGAGAGATATTTTTGACAATATGTGGAATGAAGTCACGGATGTAATAGACTGTGCTAAGAAACTGTTGAATCTGTTCTCCGGACAGGTGTTCATCAGGAAATCTGAGTAGTTTCTGTGCAATATGTGGTCCATGAGAGTAAGTACCATGTGAAACATGCATTCCAAGAAAATCATTTTTTTTCTTGGGCAATGAAGCTTTTCTTTTCTGAAAGCATGATTCCATATTGCTTGATGAGGTCATAAAACTGTGAAAGGAGGAGGCGATGTTCTTCTTCTGTTGGACTGAAAAGGAAAATGACATCAATGTAGATTAATGTAATGTGCAGTATAGGATGAAAAATATGAGTCATGGCCTTTTGAAAAAGAGATGGAGCAGTTTTTAACCCAAAAGGTAAAACTTTCCATTAATATTGAGCATCTGGTATGCAAAAGGTTGTCTTTGGTCGATCAGAAGGATGAATCTCTAATTGCCAAAATGCACCTTTGAGATCAAACTTTGAAAACAGTTTGGCTTTGGCTAACTGGACCAAAAGGGTGGAGGTTTTTTTGGTAAAGGGAACTTATCATCTTGTAAAAACTTGTTTAAAGATTTATAATCAATGACAAGTCTCTTTTTTCCTCTAAGTTTTTCAAATCTTTTTTCAACATAAAAGGCTTGGCAAGCCCAAGGAGAGGTTGTTGGTTCAACGAGGCCTTGCTGGAGAAGAGTTTGATATTCTTGTCTGGCTAACTGGAGATCTGAGGGTGGCATTCCTAGATGAGAGGCTTTTGTAGGATTGACATCCTCATTAAGCTTGAATGAGAGCTTAATAAAGAAGTCTAGATTGTGCCATAAAGGATTTGGGTGTTTGAACAGAGCATGGTTTTCTGCACAATAAGAAATGAGGGTCTGTTTAGATTCTTCAAAAGATAATGGACTATCTTGAAGAGAGAAAACTTTTAAGTCTAAAGTGAGGGTTTGAAATCTCTCTTGTATCTGATGCCATTGGATAAGATTCTGAGATTATCGAACTGGCAATAAGTGTCCCATCATAATAGTAAATCTTTCTCAGACAAAGGACTGCCAATGAATTTACTCCAGACGATACATCCGGGAAAAAACTTGATCCCGATTATTTTCTTAGTGATAAGTTTGGTAGTGAAAAGTTTTCCATTAGTTGCCTTGAAATGTTGGATGTGAGTGGTCCAGTAATGTGAGGGAAGAACCTTTGGGTCCAACATGGACTTGTAGGCACCAGTATCAATGTAGACAATAACATTGATGGGCTTATCATACTTGTCCAAGAGGATTTGGGCCGTAACATGTGGGCTTGGGACTGCTTGGCTAGAGAGGATTTATGGCTGTATTTGAAGAGGCTGTAATTGGAAAATTGAGGATGAGGATACTGTAAAGTCTGAGTATTCTGTTTCTGAATCAGATTCTGGGCCAGAATTGGATTTTGAATCTGGTAAGGCAAAAGCTATGTCGTCATCCATTTCTGATTGTTCTGAGTATAATGACTCAATATCTGCATCTGAAGCAAAAGCAGGTTCAAAGGAATGAATCTGTTAAATCATTTTTGCTAATTGTTTGGTTTTATTAGGACATTACTTTGCAAAATGTCCTTTCTTTTTACAGATATAGCATCTGTTAGACTTTCTGAATCCTCTTCATTATTTCTTTTTGAAATAATAGAATCTGCAATTCTTTCTACCTTCTTTTGAAAGGAAATGCTTCTTCTTCTTTGTCTTGCAAAAGCATTTATCAGGTTTGCATTTTATCTGAAGATCAGGCCTCTAACAAACCTTTTCAAACTTTTTCTTGCTTTTTACTATTTTTTAGAAAAGTTTATGAGTGTCGCAGATCTTTTCTAGAGAATCAAGAGTCATCTGGTGAATTTCTCCCAAGGAAATGTTGCTCAAATTTCTTTGTGTAGCAGCAATCATTCGTTGGAGCTCACTTTGTAGTTCTTCAGGAAGAAAAGTGATGTAGATCTGTCTCAATGATTCATCATTAATGCCATTGAGCATGTAATATCTGCTGGACATCTTTTTATAATGGAAATTCAGGTCTTTTCTTTTTAAAGAACAGCACTTCGTATCAAAATATTCTTGTCTTGATTGTTTTTCAATAAGACGAGCATCCCCAATAAATTCAGCAAAAATATATCCAAGGATTTGTGAAGCACTGGCACCACGAACAAACTGGAGTTGGCGGTATTCGCCAAGGCTTTGGAACCATTCTCGAAGAAAGCCAGTGAAACGAGAAGCAAATTCTCGAAGGATATCTTCTAAAGTCCTGTTAGACTTTATCATTTAAAGATCGATCCATGCTTCAAATTCATGAACTTTCTTTCACCAATCTTTGGAATCTGTTCCATCAAAGGAGAACCATGGGCCATTAGTAGTCTTTTCTGCTAGCTGAGGAGGAAATTCTGGTCGTAAAGTTGAATAATCATTAAGAGGATCATCAATGATAAGATCATCATTCCGAGTCTGAGAACTTTGACCGAAGTCTTGGCCAGATTATGTGGCCATAAACATTCTGCTGACGTCAGTCAATTCTGGATCAATAGATTCAGATGATTCTAATTCTGAGGTGTAACTGGAAATTTTGGTTAGGAAATAAGAACTGACTTTTTTGAAAATTTGGGTTTTGGTGAGAAAGGTTGTTTTCCACGATCTATATGTTTTTTCTTTTTATGAAAGGCTGATGGCTTAGAACTAGATCGGGAGGATTGATCTTGTATGGGATTTTTTGTGAAGACTTCATGGGTCATTTTAAAGACTTTAGAATAATCTGTATGAGATGAAGGAGAAACAGGTGGAGATTCAAAAAGGGAATATCCATGGGAAGGAGATGGGATTGGTTTTGATTTGGTCATGTCTTCGTGTATTTTCTCCATCTCAGCTTTCAATTCTTGTATTTCTTTCTCCTTTTGATCAAATTCAGTACCATATTTTTTTATTTCTTATCAGAGACTTAAAATCAGCATCTAGTTAAACAATGCGACTTTGAATATCTAGATAGACTCTTTAGAGTTCAGAGTCTAGGTCAGCAAGTCTTTCTTCTGTCTAGGCTGATTTTTCTAAAGCTCTATCAAGTTTTGAGTCAATGGTCTTCAAGATTCTGTTTTGTGATCTGGCATTTTTAGTTTGCTAGTTAAAGACCTATTCTGCTTGAGTGCAAGGTTTATGGTGACCATCTGGAAGAACTTCAGAAGATTGAATAAAAGCTCGTGTTGCAATATTATGATCTCTGTCTGTGAGAAGTTCCAAATGAGGAAAATCCTCATCATAATCATAGGAGGAATCCATGTGACAAGGAATTAGTTGAAGCACTAGAGGTTGGATGTTTTCAGGTTCAGAAGGAAGAGGTGGAAAAAGACCTTCTTCTTTGAGAATTCTTAAGGCTTCATCATAAATATCGAGAGGTTTACGAGGTGTGTGTAAGCCAATCCATGGAGAGTCGAGATCATTTGGCTTATATGTCTTCTTGTAAACTGAAGATGTTGTTCTGGGCTGATGAAGATCGATCCAAGGAGAATCTAGATCCTCTGGTCTAAAAGGCCGTTTGGGACCGGAACACGAAGCTCTGGGTTTCTTGATGACTTTGCAGCAAAGGCAGTCAGCGTCATACATATCTGGGTCAACATTCCAGATAAAATGTCCATTTATCTTATTTGTGTAAGTAACAGATCCATCATAATGAAAGGAGTGGACAGGAATGTCTTCTTCAAAGGTTATAGGAGTGATCATCATGGACTGAAAAATACGTGGAGTTGATCCAGAGGGTTTTTACGAGGGTAATTGAAAAGTTGTCTTAACAGATCCATCATCAAGTCTGGTGAACTTTAAGTCTTGGATCTGAATAGGAGAAGTGTCCTGATACAACTTTTCATAATTGGTAACCCATTCAAGTGGCATGATCTGGAAAAACTAATCTTTGGATACTTGTCTGGGTATTTGAGTAATAGTGGGGACCTCATTCTCTCTTTCAGTAGTGATCAAGATAGCATATGTGGAAGTACCCGAAAAAGGGAGATGAATAGCATGATCTTGTGAACAGTAGGCTAGCTGGTGATGAAGAGTGGCCATTTAGGAACCAGCTACCATAGAGATACCAGAGATTTGGACTTGAACTTTTAGGAATTTACAATGGTTTGGATCCCTTAAATTGATATTGAAATTTGGGTAAAAGGTGAGGCAAATGCTTTCAGCATGAAGAGTGGTGATAGATGTGCCTATCACAGCTTGTTTGTGACGTCCATCTCCGGGATTTGCCTACACTGGTCTATGCCAGGTTGCCCCGCAAAGTCCAACGGTCACTCAATCGGTATTGTCCGCTTTGAGTCGTACAGGGACAAGTACCAGGTTCGAACCTTGATGGGGGAGGCGAAGCAAAACCGTGAGGGCAACGTTGACGGGTGACTCAAAAGCAGCCCCGGACGACCCAAAGCGGACAGTACCTTGTGAGTGACCGTTAGACCTCGCGGGGCAAACCTGGCATAAACTAGTGTAGGCAAATCCCGGAGGTGAACGTCACATTGTTCATACTTGGAGTAGATGGTGTTGAGTAAAGCAAGTCGGGCAATAACATGTAAACCCTTTCTGCCATGGAGTGTAAGGATGATTCGGACAGCACCTAAGTGTAGGTGGGAATATCCTTCAGCAAGCCATTTGTTAATCATTTGTTTATCAAGGGTAAGATCAACGTATTATTCAGTTGCAGAGGCAAGGATAAAGCAATTGTCAAGGCCTGTAGACTGAACATATTCTTTGACTGGGGGTCTTGGGATGCTGATAAGACGTTGAATAGAACTTTTGAAAGTTCTATGTCGCTTGAAGATGTTATAGAGACTGACAAGGGGCAAAGAGGTTTCAGTAATTTGGGCATCGTTAGGGATATGTGTATATTCGACAAGGTTGGTGATTTTGGATGAGTTGATTCTTTTTAAGTGGGGGCTAAGGATACTGAAGAAGAAAGTTGATTTGGTTAGGAAGTAGAGGAAGAAGGAGGTGTATAATTAGAAGTGGAAACAATATTGAAGGTATATGAAGTCATGATTCTAGAGTTCTTTCCATACTATCACCAAGTTTTCTTCTATCTCATAATAAAATCCTTAAAACCTTGAAGTACATGGCGTTGTTATACCTAGGTTATCCAAACGCAAATGCGTAAATGGAAGGTTTAGGTTTCCAGCCTATATACATCAGAAGGCTCTGATACCAAAAGGCGGTCGACAACCCTCAACACAGCTCTGCAGACTCCTACTAGCCCTTAACCATTCAACAAATGGGCACTTACGGCGGAGTACTGGAGTAACACTACTATGAGAGGGACCATAGCAACTGGATCAAACTGTATTCTTTCTGATGTGCAGGATCCTCCGCCGGAAGCAAATACAGAGCATACTTGAATAGTTTTAAGAGGATTTCATTATAAAATAAAATGAACTCAGGATATCAGAAAAGAGAGAAAGTGTTTAAGCAAACATGATTTTATTGGATCACAAATATTTTTATATAATATATATATATATATATATATATATATATATATATATATATATGTAATGTATATATACTATATAATATATTCTAAAACACACACACACACACACACACACATATATATATATATATATATATAATATTTTAACATTTTAATTTATGTTTTTACTAAATTTTAATTTTTATAAGTATTCAATCTTGAATTTTATTTTTATTTTTAATAAATGATATTACTTTTAAATTGTTTTCATTTTTTTTTAATTTTTAATGAATTTTATCATATTTAGTTTTTTGTTTAGTCTTTTTAAGTGTTTTTAAAAATAATTTAAATTTTTATGACACGTCAATTTTTTATTGGATTATCTAAATATGTCAAATTGTTTAAATATAAAAATTGAAAGGCAAAATCGTCTTTTTAATTTAATAATTTTTATAAAAAAAGGGTAAAATAATTAACTTATACTTTATATCAGGTTTAACTGTCAAAATTTTAGTGATAGGGACTAAATTAATATATTTTAAAAGAGTTAGAGATTAAATAAATTAAAAAAGTAAAAATAGGTCAACACATCATATTTCTAAATAAATTAAGGATCGAATTGATAATTATTTAAAATATTAAGTTGTAATAAAAGTAAAAGTCTAATTTTATTATAATATAATTAAATATTAATATATTTTATTATAATTTATCCTTTAAAAAAACAAAAAAATCTCTTACGATAAATTTATAAGAGATTCGATATTAATCAAATCAAAATCCACAACCAATTCACTCCACGTCTTTTCAAAATATGTTACTTTGTATCTCTTATGATGTAAATTTTAAAATTTTGACTTCTTTAAATAAATAAAAAAAAAGTCAATGACTGCTCTTTCATTAATAATTATGCTCTCTCATCAATAATGATTAAACCCTCTTTCCAAGCTTTAAATATCTTTAGATTTACACATTTACTCATAACTCAAGTAGGTAATATATATTTCTTTCATATCAGTGATGAGAGTTTAATTTTTCACTATATACATTTACCATTATATATGAATAGTTTTCACCTCTTATTATGATAGTAGATATCTTCCGTTATAAGAGTGAATATTCGGACCGCATATTTAATAATCGATCTTATAAGTCCCGACAGTTATTAATATCTGTGGTTAGTACACCATATACATCTATTCATAATTCAAATGGTTAGTATATTTCTCTTTCATCTCAGTGGTGAGGGTTTAATTTCCACCATATATATTTATCAATATATATGAATAGTTTTTTCCTATTATTATAGGAATAGATGTCTCCCGTTATGAGAGTGAATATTCGGATCACGCATTTAATGATCAATCTCGATAGGTTCCGATTGTTATTAATTTTGTAATTATACCCCTTTAAAAAAAATCATGAGATTCAACCCCACCTCCAACATCAACTCAAAAAATCAAAAATATTTATGAAAAATATCCAAAGATTTTCTCCGCTAGAAAGATTTTGAGGATGAAGATCTCTAACTAAGCATCTCGCTCTATCCCTTCCATTCGAGATTAATGATAGAGAAATATGACAGCGGCATCTATTCCTAAATTAATATACCAATAAAAAATATTTTAAACTATAATCAATAATATTATAATTAGTATAAAAATAATAAGACAATATAATTATATATTTTTAATAAATGTATTTACATTTATATATTTATTATATAAAATAAAAATATTAAAAATTATATATATATATTTATCATGTCGATCTTTAAAAGAAAATAAGGTTCAAAATATACTAATAAAAAGCAATACACACAATTATTTATTTTATTTTATATTATTTTTATCGGATTGATTTGGTTGAATTGGGTTACGTTTTATTAACCTAACCCAAACCAACCTTAAAATTAACCCAACCCAACCCAAGCAAGTAGTGTTTTGTTGGCCGGGTTGTATTGGGTTGGGTTACGGGTTGGGTGCCCACCCTTAATGCTCAGCAAATATTTCTCTTAAGGAATATTTTACATATACCACAAATACTAAAAATCTTTAAGCGTTACAAAATTTGTGACGAAAATTACTGTTTACTAAGTTTTATCCCTATTTTTTATTTTGTGAAGGACCAAGCTACGAAGAAAGTTTTTCTTTCAAGGGTCCTTAAGAATGGACTCTATGTCTTTAACTTACCTCTTCAAATCTCACAGATTCACGTTGCAACTCCACTCCCCTGCCTTCATCAGAGTTCTGCTCATCTACATCCAAAAGATGCTATATTTATGTTTTCAATAAACTGTTGTCTTAACTTCGGTAAATACTACTACTAGGCCTATTATATCTAATTTGCAACTTTGGCATATAAGGTTAGGCTAATCTTCCTCTCTTGTTGTACAAAATGTTCCAAACAAATGCAAAGTTCTTTTTCCTCAATCATCTACATCTAATTTGCTATGTCATGATGCTTGCTAAATGAGTAAATCTCATAAATTGCCATTTAAACTTTCCTCAATTAAGCAACTCCTAGCGCTTGTAGTTGCTGATGTATGAGTCCAACACCCATTTTATCTTCTAATGGCTTCAAGTATAATGTGAGTTTTTAAAATGCGCACACACACACGTTATACTTGGATATTTCTTCTTTAAGCTAAAAGTGAAGTGCATAAAGTGTTTATTCTAAATAAAACTCAAGTTCCACTTTACTTTTCTCACAAAATTAAAACACTTAAAACTGATTGTGATAAGAAGTTTCTAGTGCTATCAAGTTTTTTGGCCTCTTATGTATAACATATAGGTATAATTGTTCCTATACACATTAACAAAATGGATTGGTGAAAAGAAACCATAGACATCTTGTGGAATCTGGGTTAAGTTTGCTTGTTTAGAGATTTATGCCTCCAAGATTTTGGGATGCATCATTTCGTACAGCCACATACCTTATTAAGCATATGCCAACTCAAATGTTGACGGGAAAGAATCTTTATAGCTGTGTGTATAACCTAGAACCTGATTGCAGCGCTCGTAGAATGTTTAGATGCTTAGTCTACCCTTACCACAGACCCTATAACTGTTGAATAATAAATTTGTTGTTAGCCCAACACTAACAAGAGCTCAACCCAATTGATCAAGCCCAGCCTAAAGAAGCTTCTGATATTGTTAATGGAGTTGTTAAGAAACAAAGTGAAGTGGAGTTGTTATGTGGGGAAGAAGAAGAAAGAATGAATATTAAAGGTGTGGTCACTAGTGTGTTTTTAGTGAGTGGATTAGGTATGTATTGTATGGTTTATATTGATTTTATGTATGTATAAATACCCCTCTCATTTGCAATGTATAATCAAGTCAAGAGATTCAGAAATAAGAGCAAGAGAGTTCTTAGAGTTGCAGAAAATTGTTCTTGAGTGTTAAAGTTTTTCAATTATTTTTTGGTGTTTGATCATTTTATTTCCAACAAAGTGGTATCAGAGCAAGGTTGGAAGTATATGGTATAGCATACCAAATCGAAGCCCTCGATGAGATGAATCCGACGCCGCAAAAATCAAGCTAATTAGAGGGCCGACGCGCCTGCCAATCGCCGTCGGACGTTTGCTACAGAAAGTGAGTTTACTCACTGAGTCCTCGCTGAGTCAGCCGAGTTGGAAGTGAATCTAGCAGAGTTGGAGCCGAGTTGACCGAGCCACATAGCCGTTGACCGAGCCGTCAAAGCCATTGACCGTTGACCAAGCTAGGTTGACCATTAGCTTTGACTTTGACCCAAAAAAAAATTGGATTTTTTTGTCTAAGTGCATCTTAAGGTTTTTTCGACGTTCTGAGTTCGTTCGTGCAATCAGAATTTCGAAATTCTTACCATATTGAGAGATATGGCTAATGGCATGGCGTCGTTTCAAGTTTCAGCACTCAAGAACGAAAACTATGATAATTGGAGTATTAAGATGAAGGCTCTCCTTAGAGCACGTGATGTCTAGGGAGGTCGTAGAGAAAGGCTACACCGAACCAGAAGATGAGTCAACTCTATCACAAACTCAAAAGGATAGTTTGAAAAACTAAAGGAAGAGAGACAAGAAAGCTCTCTATCTCATCTATCAAGCCTTAGATGATGATGGTTTTGAGAAGATTTCGAGTGCAAGCTCAGCTAAGCAAGCGTGGGAAAAGTTACAAACCTCTTACAAAGGAGTCGAACAAGTAAAAAATGTTCATCTCCAAACATTAAGAGGTGAATTCGAATCCTTACACATGAAAGCATCTGAATCTATTTCATATTATTTCTCAAGAGTAACAGCCGTTTCTAATCAATTAAAAATAAACGGTGAAAAGTTAGAAGATATAAGAATAATAGAGAAGATACTCCATTCATTGGATCCTAAATTTAAGCATATTGTCGTGACGATAGAAAAAACTAAAGACCTGAAAGAAATGACGATCGAGCAACTCCAAAGATCATTACACGCATATGAAGAAAAATATAAGAGGAAGCAAGTAATCAACGAGCAACTCCTCAAGATGCAACTGAAGGAGAAGGAAGAAATTCAAGGCCACGAGAAAAGCCAGCGTGGTTGAGGTAGAGGCCGAGGCCGAGGACGAGGTAGAGGCCGTGGCCATAAACGAGGTTGGAATTCTAACAGCAGCAACCCCAACCATTACGAGAGAGGTGAAAGCTCAATAAGAGGCCGTGGGAGAGGCAATTTGAACTTGAGGTACGATAAATCTCAAGTTCAATGCTATAATTGTCAGAAATTTGGGCATTATGCTTCGAAATGTAGAGCGCCAAGCAGTAAGGTTGACGAAAGGTCCAATTATAAGGAAGTAAAGACCGAAGAGAAGGAGACAGTGCTACTAGCTTGTAGAGACAATGATGGAAACCAAGAAAATGCTTGGTACCTTGACATTGGTGCAAGCAACCACATATGTAGAAGAAGAAATATGTTCGTAGAGCTAGATAAATCAATGGCTGACAATGTCTCTTTTGGAGATGATTCAAAAATATCAGTGAAAGGAAAAGGTAACATCCTTATCTGCGCTAAAGATGGCAGTCGTCAATTAATCTCAAATGTCTACTATGTGCCCAATATGACATGCAACATCTTGAGTATGGGTCCACTCTTAGAAAAAGCTATGATATTCATATGAAAGATTGTACTCTTTCTATAAGAGATGGAAAAGGGAATCTAATAGCCAAAGTAAAAATGTCAAAAGAATAGATTATTTTCTGTGAACATTCAAACAATGTTGCAAAGTGTCTGAAAGCCTGCTACAAAGATGCATCTTGGTTATGGTACCTTCGATTTGGGCATCTCAATTTTGAAAACTTGGAGCTACTATCTAATAAGAAAATAGTGAGAGGACTACCATGCTTCAATCAGCCTGACCAACTTTGTGAAGGATGTTTACTCGGGAAGCAATTTAAGAATAGCTTTCTAAAAGAGTCAGACTCAAGAGCCAAGAAGCCACTCGAGCTAGTCCATACCGATGTCTGCGGTCCGATCAAGCCAAGCTCTATTGGTAACAGTAATTATGTCCTTCTCTTCATTGATGATTTTTCAAGAAAGAAGTTTAAAGCCGCTGTGGAAAAAAAGAGTGGCCATAAGATCAAGGCACTGAGATTCGATAGAGGAGGAGAATACACATCCAAGGAATTCCTGGAGTTTTGTGAAGCGAATGGAATTAGACGTCCTCTAACTGTTCCTAAATCTCCTCACCAAAAAAAAGTTGCAAAAGGGAAGAACAGAACAATCCTCAATTTGGCGCGAAGCATACTCAAAAGCAAAAGATTTCCTAAGGAGTTTTGGGCAGAAGCAATAGCGTGTGCAATCTATTTGTCCAATCATTCTCCAACAAGAAGTGTGTGGGAAAAGACACCTCAAGAAGCTTAGAGTGGAAGAAAGCCCGGCATCAATGAAGTGTCTTCATTGATGATTTTTCAAGAAAAACATGAGTTTATTTCTTAAAGTAGAAATCAGAAGTCTTTGAGTATTCAAGAAGTTTAAAGCCGCTGTGGAAAAAAAGAGTGGCCATAAGATCAAGGCACTGAGATTCGATAGAGGAGGAGATAGACTCAAATTCATAGCGAAGGAATAACGTCTTAACTGTCCTAATCTCCTCACAAAAGTGCAAAAGGAAGAACAGAAATCCTCATTGCGGAGCATACTCAAAGCAAAAAGTTCCTAGAGTTGGGCAGCTAGCGTGGCATCTATTTGTCAATCATCTCAACAAAAGGTTGGGAAAGACCCCAAGAGTTAGAGGGGAAGAAAGCCCGGCATCAGAAGTTCTTCATTGATGATTTCAAGAAAAACATGAGTTATTTCTTAAAGTAGAAATCAGAAGTCTTTGGAGTATTTAAGAAGTTTAAAGCCGCAGTGGAAAAAAAGAGTGGCCATAAGATCAAGGCACTGAGATTCGATAGAGGAGAAGAATACACATCCAAGGAATTCCTGGCATTTTGTGAAGCGAATGGAATTAGACGTCCTTTAACTGTTCCTAAATCTCCTTACCAAAAAAAAGTTGCAAAAGGGAAGAACAGAACAATCCTCAATTTGGCGCGAAGCATACTCAAAAGCAAAAGATTTCCTAAGGAGTTTTTGGCAGAAGCAATAGCGTGTGCAATCTATTTGTCCAATCATTCTCCAACAAGAAGTGTGTGGGAAAAGACACCTCAAGAAGCTTAGAGTGGAAGAAAGCCCGGCATCTCCCACCTAAGAGTTTTTGGAAGCATAGCTCATGTTCATGCACCAGATGAGAAAAGAACCAAGCTTAACGATAGAAGTGAGAGTTTCATCATCGGCTATCCCGCTTATTCCAAAGGTTACAAGCTATACAACCCGAACAACAAAAAGTTTGTGATAAGCCGAGATGTGATGTTTGATGAAGAAGGAGAATTGGATTTTGGATCGCATGTAGACGACTTTAACTTTACTCTACAATTTGAAGAAACAGAGCAGACGCCAGTGGAGCATCTAGAAGAACCTTAGCAAGACCTCGCTACACCACTTACTTCGCCAACATCAACTATCCATGGAGATGAGTCACCTTTCTCATCTTCAAGTGATAGTGAAAGAGTTGTGGAACGTACAAAAAACCTTAGAAATCTCTACGAAGTAACTAAACGACTAGATAATCTTACATTATTTTGTCTATTTGCTGATTGTAAACCAATGAGCTATCAAGAAGCTAGAAAAGAGAAGAAGTGGAGAGATGCAATGGACGAAGAAATCAAGTCTATCGAGAAGAATGACACATGGGAACTTGTTTCACTTCTCAAAGGTCACAAGGCAATAGGTGTCAAATGTGTGTTCAAAACAAAAAAGAATGCCAAGGGAGAGGTCGAAAGGAACAAGGCGAGGCTAGTTGCAAAAGGCTACAGTCAAAAGGCTGGAATTGACTACAATGAGGTATTCGCTCCCGTTGCTCGATTACAGACTATTAGGCTAATAATTTCTGTGGCAGCTCAAAACAAGTGGAAGATTCATCAAATGGATGTGAAGTCTGCCTTCCTAAATAGATTTCTTGAAGATGAAGTCCACATTCAGCAACCGTCAGGCTATGAAGTGAAGGGTCACGAAGATAAAGTTTTGAAGCTAAAGAAGTCTCTATATGGATTAAAACATACACCAAGGGTCTAGAACAGTCGAATTGACAAGTACTTCAAAATGAATGGCTTCAACAAGTGTCCCTACGAGCATGCTCTATATATCAAGATCAAAGATAGAGATATTTTAATTGTATGCCTGTACGTGGACGATTTGATCTTCACTGAAAGCAATCCAAGCATATTCGATGAATTTAAGAAAGTAATGAGGAAAGAATTTGAGATGACAGACATGGGACTCATGGCGTACTACCTCAGCATCGAAGTCAAGTAACAAAAGGATGGAATTTTTATTTCACAGGAAAGTTATGCAAAAAGATCCTGAAGAAGTTCAAGATGGAGCATTGTAAGCCGATAAGTACCCCCAGTAAAATGTGAAGTAAAATTGACCAAGCATGAAGAAGGTAGAATCGTAGATGCAACACTTATAAAGAGTCATGTTGGAAGCTTACGCTATTTAACATGCACGATGCCAGATATCCTCTATGTTGTTGGACTTGTGAGTCGATATATGGAGAATCCAACAACCACCCATTTCAAAAGCACAAAGAGAATTCTTCGCTATCTGAAAAGTACAATTGACCTTGGCTTGTTCTATTCAGTTTCTAATTACTACAAGCTTATTGGATATAGTGATAACGATTGGGTTAGAAATGTATATGATCGAAAGAGCACCACTGGATTTGTATTCTTCATGGGAGACTGCTTTCACATGGATGTCAAAAAAGCAACCAATTGTCACCCTATCCACCTGTGAAGCTGAATATGTAGCTGCAACTTCAGCTGTTTGTCATGCAGTTTGGCTAAGACACTTATTAAAGGAACTGAACATGACACAAGAGGAACCAACAAAGCTTTATGTTGACAACAAATCAACAATTGCCTTAGCAAAAAATCCAGTGTTCCACGATCGGAGTAAACATATTGATACTCGTTACCACTACATAAGGGAGTGCATAGCAAAAAGGGATGTACAAATGGAGTACATAAAATCTAACGATCAAATTACAGATATCTTCAACAAGCCACTCAAGTTTGAAAATTTTACGAAATTAAGAAGTTTGCTTAGTATGGTAAAACAAGTTTAAGTGAGGGTGTTGAATAATATACTTGTTGTTAGCCCAACACTAACAATAGCTTAACCCAATTGATCAAGCGCAGCCTAAATAAGCTTCTGATATTGTTAATGGAGTTGTTAAGAAACAAAGTGAAGTGGAGTTGTTATGTAGTGAAGAAGAATAAATAATAAAGATTAAAGGTGTGGTCACTATGTTTTTAGTGAGTGGGTGAGATATGGATTGTGTGGTTTATATTGATTTTATATATGTTTAAATACCCCTCTCATTTGCAATGTATAATCAAGTCAAGAGATTTAGAAATAAGAACAAGTGAGTTCTTAGAGTTACAGAAAATTGTTCTTGAGTGTTTAAGTTTTTCAATTATTTTTTGGTGTTTGATCATTTTCTTTCCAACAATAACAAGCATAAGCTACAGTTTCAAAGTCATAAACTTTTATTAGGTACAGCAACCAGTTCAAGGGGTATCAATGTCTAAAACTCTACAGGCAAGGTCTATGTAACAAGGCATGCAATGTTTTATGAGCAAAGATCTCCATTTGCTAAATCAGAGGGTTTTGTTTCTGCTATACCACTCAACACTCCACAGTAAGTCTTTTTCCACCCATAGTATCCTCCCAACCACATGTGACATCCGTTGTTGTTAATCAAACGGGCTTACCTATATCCTCTCAATCACAGTTGTCATCTCTGACTTTTGAGGATCAGATAAATCCATCAGTCTCAGCACCAGTGTTATCTCCTTCAGCATCTACTTCATCTCTTGGTCAGTGTACTTATCCAGCACCAGTGGTTTCGACACTCAATATCCTCTTATGCTCACAAGGTCAAACGTTAAAACTTTCAAGCCCAAAGTCTGTTTGGCGAAGAGTCAACAAACAGAACCATATACGGCTCATCAAGCTCTTAAAAATCCTATGTGGGTTAAGTGCTATGAAAGAGAAATTTTAGGCTCTTCAAAGAAACAAAAGTGAAACAAAAGTTGGGACCTTATTGTTCCACCAATTGATAGGAAGATCATAGGATGTAAATAAATTTTTAAGATAAAGAGAAATCCTAATGGATCTATATTGAAATATAAGGCAAGGCTTCTTGCCAAAAGGTTCCATCAAATTGAAGAATTTGACTTTTACGAAACTAAAATTGTAGTCAAACCAGCAACAATTAAATACTTTTTATTGCTATGGCTAGAGGTTGCTCTTTAAGGCAGCTTGCTATGAATAATGTATTTCTAAATGGCGAGTTAACTGAGGACATATGCAGCAGCCTCTTAGGTTTGTTTTCTCCGATGCTACTCTTGTGTGCAAGTTGCAGAAGCATTGTATGGCCTCAAACAGGCTTATAGAGCCGGTTTGTCATGCTCAAACAAGCTTTGCTTAATTTGGGTTTTAGTTCATCAACGCTGATCACTCTTTGTACTTTCAGTTTATTGGACATCAATGCACCTACATTTTAGTGTATGTTGATAACATTATCACAAGCAGTTAGGTTCATATTAGTATTAATGAGCTTATTGTAAAATTTAACCAAGCTTTTGCTGTGAAGGACCTAGAATGCTCGCATTATTTTCTGGGTATTGAGATGCACACCTAATGGTAATCATCTCTCAACAAAAGTGCATTCAAAATCGTCTTCACAAAACTAGTATGCTTACTGGACCTTTTCCCTCTCTTTATGGTGTCCACAACAGATCACTGTCTATTTATAAAGGATCTTCTATCTCTAATCCCTCCGGAGTACAGATCACTTGTTGGAGCATTACAGTATGCCATTACAAGGCCAGATATTTCCTATTCAGTTAAGGGTTTGTCAGTTTATGCAGAATCTGTTGGATAAGTATTGGAAAGCTGTGAAGAGAATATTAAAATACTTTAATGGAACTACGACATCAGGGCAACAGTGCAACATCAAGGCTACAGTGCACTAGATCGTCTCCAGCTTCTAGAGCTCTTAATCTAGCAGCTTTCACTAATGCTAATTGAGCATCCAATCCTGATGACTGTAAGTCCACCTTACGCTTTTATGTCTTTCTTGGTCTTGATCTAGTTCCATGGAGTGCCAAGAAACCACATACCATATCTAGGTCATTTACTGAAGCCGAGTATCATGGTCTTGCATTCGGTGCAGCAGAGAATTCTTGGATCAAATATTTACTGTAGGAATTGCGAATTCCTCATCCTATGGTTCCAACTAAGTGTGACAACCTATCAACTATTAATATGTCTAGCAATCTCATGTTACATACTCGGACTAAGCACATTGAACTTGACATATACTTTTATACAACCTTGCCAAACTGTCACCAATTAATGGATAACACAACAGCCTTCTATAAGAGAGGCAGTTACAGATTAGTTAGTAGCATATATGGCTGATGAATTATTGTAAGCAAAGAATGTAATAAAAAGGGTGAAGAATTTCTAATAAAATTGAAGAAGTTTCACTTACCTGTCTCTGAGATTTTCTCTTCCTCATTTTCTCGGGTAAGTTCAAAATCAATAACCTCAAAAGCCTAAGTATTAACACATGATCGAAATCTATGTTTCCCTTTGAATGAAAGCATAAATTAGACCTTAATATTACTACAAACAATGGTAAAACCTCCAAATTACAGTTGGAACATACATCTATAATAAAACATGAACAGGGATGCCAAAATAACAGAAATGAAAAACACATCGATCCACATCTATTAAAATTAAACCCTACTTGTACAGCAACAAGAAGAAAAGTCAAGTGCTACCAACTCAACCCAGATTTTTATGACACAAAGGTGACCATGTTCAATAATGAAAACACATATATCAACTATAACTGAAATTTCTTTTCTCCCTATGAAAATTTAAAACAAACAAGTAGACAATATATATATTATATATATTACAACCATAAAACCTATGTTTCCACTTCACCCCAGATAGCCACACGTGCCAAAATGTACCCAGGGAGATAATGAAAACACAGGCGAAACGCACCACCTGCGTGTCATAATACCATAATAATGAAGTCTTAAAACCAAAACCTAGAACCATATCAATTTAACAACATGAGCTAATTAAATTAACCTAGAAAAGGCAAAGGAAACGAAGCGTCGATCAACAAGAGGGTCCTTTTAGTTGACCAAAGCTTTCTCATGAGCTAATTAAATTAACCTAGAAAAGGCAAAGGAAACGAAGCGTCGTTCAAGAGGGTCCTTTTAGTTGACCAAAGCTTTCTTTCTCATCAACAACCTAATCTTTCTCAGATTGATAGGGGGAGCTGCACCAATTCCTATACATCTTCCAATGAGGGTCGGTCTTGTGTGGTTCCAACCGTCACGGGGTGGTGATAGTGTCACAGGCAGGTAACGCCGGGTGTGACAACTGAACTTCGAGTTCTCAAAGTTCTTCACCAACCCATCTTTGCCCTGGATTTTCAACATCATCATCACAAAGAAAATAATAAATAAAAACAATTAGTGGGAAGGGGAGTCAAAGAAGAAATTGTGGAAACAATTACTTGGATGGCGGCACATGTTATTTCACAAATTTTCTTCTTCAGTCCGGTAGCTGCAACCTCCCACTCGTATTTGTCAAAAGCTGTGCAAAACCTTAGAGCAGCAGCACCACTCGTGAAGTTGACAAATGCATATCCCAAATTGGCACGAAATCTAACAATAAAACAACGAAATATGAGAAATGATCATAATCCATAATCATATCCAGAAACAAAAAAGGAGTTAGAAGTGGGACAGGTTTTACCCAAAATCCATGGGGAGGTAAACGAAATCGTACTCCGACCTACAAGGGTCAGAACGCAACTTGGCCTTTGAATTCTCTGCCCGACAGTGCTTGTCCAGAATTTTCAGCAAGTCGTGCCTACTGCTCATCAGAATCCACATAAAAAAAAAAAGGTGCATAAATATTTGATTATGCACCATATGGATATACGATCCAATATTCCATACCATGCAAAAAATATATATATATATATATATATATTGGTATGTGATCATGTGAATGTGTTGCAAAACACGGGGCATGGGAATGAGATAGTGAATCATTTAAGACAGACATTACTTCCGTACACATACAAAAGAGAAATACATAGGACAGAAGCCTAACAAAAGTGAGACCAAACAAAATGACCGTCAGTACTCCAGCTCCTTTACAGCTTTTATTTACAGTAGTTTTATACCCAAGACCTCAGAAAAGGAGAGAGAATCAGAAAAGTTAACCAGGCAACACAAACAAGTAAATTAAACGAGTGGTGGAGGCCATCATCACCAAGAGGAAAATATAAGCAAATGCAACAAAGAACAGGCATATGATACGTCGCCTCCAAGAATAAACCAACAAAAAACTGCAGTAATATCATATACCGCAACATTTATAAATCTAGCAAGCACACGCAGACAACAGTGCGACTAGATGCTACAGAACAAAACAAAACGAATCATCAACTGGAAAATAGAAAGAAAACTAAAACTAGAAACACGCAGGCCTGAAATAGAGATTGGGAGAAAGGGTAAAATTGAACCCACTCAAAGTGGTTGGGTATATTCTTTATCATCAAAGATGTCTTCCCCTTAAGCATTGCTCCATAATCAACAGCGGGACCAGCTTCACTCTTCTCAGGAGATGTCTTGAGAGCCCATTTCTTGTCGCCGTCAACCTTTCCATGCGGGCTGCATCTTGGAGAAATGAACCTCTTAACACCCTTTACTATCTTCTTGTCTCCACCTCCTGAAAACCCAGATTCCTTCAAACCACCATCCACCTGCCCCATAACCACCTTTTTACTCTTGCCAACACGAGCCACATGATATGGCCTGCTGTTTCCTAGTAGAGGTTGTGAATATGCATTATACTGTTCAAGTTTGGGAGGATATGGTGACCAAACCGCCTTGGGTTGATATACATAAACGGGGTTGTAAGAGAAGTAGTCGGGTCTCAACCCTAATCCAAGAGGTGGCTGCTGCCTAAAGACAGCATGAAGCGACGGGGTCAAGGCCTCTTTCGTTTCTGGCAGTGTTGATGGAGATGGTGTGAAAGGTTGAGCATGTGGGTTTAGTGCTTTTGAGTTCGGAGGTGGTGGTGGGGTTGCCGGACTAGTCGCTGCAGGGATTTGGCACAACATCTTAGGTCGGATAACAAAAGAGGTAGAGGTGGTGGTCACTTGGTTATCAGAAGAACAGTCAAATAAATAACCTAGAAAAGATATTTAAAACAAGACAAATGGAGAATTGAAGTTAAGAGACTAGGACTAAAATGTGAAAGCAAGAAGTGGGTGACTTTTCAAATAAGTTACCCAATTGTGGATAAAAAATTTGCGTAATGATAAAACTGAAGACGGAGGATACTGATACTATATAAGCATTAAATGCCACCTCCATTAAAAGACAAACCAACGTTTGCTTTGGCGGCTGATATATGAACAGCGACAGCGAAGACCCCACACAAACACAGTGTAAGACTACATCTGTCCTGCAATCTCTGGGATTTATGTTCCTTCATCATTGTTGCTACCTTTTCGAATTTCGGTGAATTTTTTTATCCATATAATGATTTCTGATTTCTGATTTTTGCTTTCCGATATTCAATGATGATTGGGATTTAAGGGCTTTTTATATATCCATCGTTTTGCCATAATTTTATTTAGGATATTCCTTTTTCTTTTATTTTACTCTTTCATATTTTAGAGATTTTTTTTAATAGTTAATTTTTTATTTAAAAAGTAATATAATAATAAAAAAATAAAAAGACTTAATTATTTTTAAAATATTAAAAAATAAATAAATATATTTTAAAAATAATTAAAATTTTTTATTTTATTTTTATTTTAAATAAAAAATTAACTCTATAAAAAAATAATTATTTTTAAAATATAAAAAGATAAAATATAGTTAATCTAATCGTGAAGAGTAACATGCCTTTTATTTACTAATGGTTTGATCCGATCAAGATGCAACTGGGGTGTTATTTTAAAGATTTTAGATGGCGGTATGGAATTATAAACGAATGGGGCAGCTGCATAGTCAAACCATTTTTACATACAGATAGTTATAAATAATTTTCATTTTAATGTATACAGATGGCTGATAATCATTAGATCATTTACCCCAATAAATTTTAACATACTTTATGCTAATGAATGATTGATGGCTTGCAAATATCAAACATACTGTAAAAAACTTTATGATTCTATTTAGTATGATAACAATTATTTGATGTAAATTTTCTTTTGCATAATAATGAATATATATTATTAATAAATGAACTATTACTTTATAATATGGTCAAGTATAAAATTTCAAATAAAAAGTCATTTACGAAATCAAATATATAAAATAATATAATTCTAAATAAATTAATTAAAAATTTATATAATAAGTTATGTTGATCCCAATTTATATAAGGGAAATAAATTATATTTATGAATTTTTATATATAATTATTTTCTTAAAATATTGTTTCTTTTTTTTAAATATAATTTTAGTTTTTTTATTTTTTTTTAAGGGATACAATTATAAAATTAATAATTAGTGAGATCTGTCAAGATCAATCACTAAATATGTGGTCTAAAAATCTACCCTTATAACGGAAGATATTTACTTCAATAATAAGAGAATAAAATTATTCACACATGCTAGTAAATATACATAGTGAAAATTGAATCCTCACTATTGAAGATAGAAGGAGATATATTAACCACTTAAATAATCAGTGTACATACTTAAATATAATTTTAGTTAAATCTCTGGAGTTAAATTTTCGTATTTTATTGACACTTTAAGTGCTTAGTCATTGTAACAAGCTTCAAAATTGACATGTATCATTATCATTTTTATTATTATCAATTATTTAATGTTTTAAACTTTACTATTGTTCGAAGTGAATCGAATCCAAACTATAAAACCTAAAATTCTTCATTAAATTAGATCCTAAAATAAGTGGTTCAAATAATATCATACACACAGTGTGGTTAAAATTAAAAGTAATTTGATCCATTTAACACCCATTTAAAATAAAACTCAAAAAATTCATTAGTTACATTTATATATAATTTAAATACTCAATTTAATATTCCATATTTAATCATTTATTCATTCTTAATTCAAGACTTAGGAAGAGCATATGCATTAAATGTAATTATGTGCCAACTTAACAATAACTTTAAGTATTAGATTAAGAGTAAATAATACTTAACTTTTTTTTTTAAATAAAAAGTTTAGGTAATGAAAGACTACCATATTCCATGTCAGAACATGGCACAAACTTCAGCGAAAATTTACAGTGGTACTTATAAATTATCTATCAAGAGATACTGCCGACGAAACTCAAATATTGGTACTTGTTATTTGTCAATGTCTACTCTTCGTTAAATGAGTATGGTGGTTTTCCAAGTTGCGAAACAACCAGATATATCAACTTATATTGATGACAAAAAAAAATAATAAACTTGAAAAAACACAAGACATTTAAAAAATCGTTATATAAAACTATTTTTAAGTTACTCCCGCATATGATTTCTGTGTGTTCCTTAATCCCCGTTACTGTCACAGTATCATTTATTTTTACCCAAAAATTTATTGCGATAGATTGTAAATAGATCCCACAATAATTGTGGTCATAAATTAGATACAATTCGTGTGCAAATTATTGCAGAAAGTTTACTCAGTTCAACATGTTTAGACTAGAATGACAAAAACATCAATAATTATTAGTTTGTCTACTTGTGGATTATCCTAATTTGGCCACAATACCTTGTAATTATGCAACAGTTGGATACTCTATTTATTACAGTCAAGACAATTGCAAATTTAGAGTTCAAGGTGCTAGAGAAACCACAAAATATCTGAAATATGTTAAGTAATATTTGTGGATTTTTTTTCTAAATAATTGTTTATGTGATAAAACTAAGAAATCAGTACTAGATTTTAGAAGATTAAAGAAGTGAAAATATGTTCTAGTATTGAAATAATTGAGAAAACATATTTTATAAAGTAATGTTGTAATGTTAAAAGATTTGTCAAAATTCTTTGCCTAACTGCCGTATTTTTTATTTATAAACAAATTATTTTCTCAAATAATTTGGACAAATGATTTTCTTTTTGAAGTTTAATACTATTTAAATCGATAGAAATCTGATGAGATTAACTACTAAAATCACAGTTTGAAACAACTCCTACTAAGGGGAGGGGTCTCCGCACATTTTATAACTGTATTAATAAATGCAAGACTCGAACCACTAACATAAATATAAAGGGAAAGTGCACTACTTATGTTGCTTTTAGTGCATCGTACTAGGAGGCATATTGAATATAAACATTAGATTTGTATTTGAATTGGGTGTTTGGTGCATGTTGACGAAGTTAGAAAATTATATTCAGTGTATGTTGGGACTGATTGTAATTTAAAATTAAATTATATATACATATATGATATTTTTTTTTTTTTGGGTTGGGGAGTAGTAGCCGAGCCACTACCTAAATCCGTATCTAGATATAATCCACGATTGTGGGTTATGTTTGTTTTCATTTTAACAAAAAATTTAAAATATAATAATTTATAAAATATTAATAATTTTAATTTTAAATAAATATAAATATAAATATTTAATTAAAAGTAATTATAATTATTTTTTAAAAAATATTTTTATTAATTTTGTTTTATTATGAATAATTTTTCATTTTTATTTAATTATAAAATTAATTTAATTCAATCTCATTAATTTTATTTTTAATTTAATTCTATGTGCATTAAACACGTGATAATATTATGTCCAATACAAATATAATACATCTTATCCAATTTAACTCAATATGAAATATTAAACGCACCCTAAAGGTGCATTTAAATATCGTTATAGAACCGTATTGTATACAATCATCGAATTCATATTTGAATATGGTGTTTGATACAATTATGTAATTATGTAAACCACAAGCATCAGATACAATTCAATTTTTTTTTAAATTTAAAATAAGAATTAAAAATAAAATAACATATAAAACTTAATTTAAAAAATAATGATAATTTTAATTTATTTTAATTTTCATAAATATTTTAATTAAAAGAAGTTATAATGTTTTTAAAAAATATTTTTCATAATTTGTTATTAAATAATTTTAAATAATTTATTTAATTAAAAAATTAATTTAACTCAATCTCAATAAATTTATTTTCAATCAAATCCTACGATATTAAACAAAATGCACACAGGGTGGGTTTAGTAGGTTGTATTGTATAGCATTAGAGGTTTAAAATGTATACAATATAATGTTTGACACTTGAATTATATTGTATTAGCTAATACATTATAATTGGTATAATATAATAGATGTTGTATTAGCTAATATAAAGGGGAGAATGTTGTATTACCTAATTTAAAGTGGAAAGAAATAATAATAATAATATTAAATAATTAAAAAATAAAATAATATTAATATCTATAAAATATTGACATTATTAATAAATAATTTTAATTTTAAAATAATATTATTAATAATAAATTTTAAATATAATAAATAATAACCATATATAATTCAATTTTAATAATAAATTAAAAAATTAGAGCAAAATAAATTAATTATTATATAAATATAATTAATTAGAAATATTCTAATAATATAAATCTAAAAACTAATTAAATTAATTAATTTGTCAAAAAAATAAATTAATTTAAATATAAATAAAATTATTAAATATTCTTAAAATTGGTTACATGAATAACAATTTATTTAATATTATTTAAGAAATATAATACACCAAATTTATATTTTTACAATATCTTTTTTATTCTAATTGTAATAATATTATTATTTAAATATATTTATAAACAAAAATAGAATGTATAAAAATAATTAAGCTTAATCATATCCAATACAGTTTGTTAATTTAATTCAATACAATACAATATAATATGATAAATAAAACCTTAAATTTGTATCTGCTGGAGTAGTTAACGCATTTCCCTTCATCTAAATGGTGAGAGTTCAAGTCCCACTATACGTATTTACCTGTATATGTGAGTAGTTTTCTCACATTATTGTCACAGTGGATATCTCCCGTAATGGGAGTAGATATCTGGATTGTGTATTAGTAATTGACAGGTCTCAGCAGTTGTTAATTTTTACCTGCATGTATGGGTAGTTTTATTCTTTTATTGTAGGAGTAGATGTCTCCTGTTATGGGAGTATATATCTGAACCGCGTATTTAGTAATTGATTTCGATAGTTGTTAATCTTATAATTGAATAATTTAAAAAAAAATTAAATTTTTACCTTGTGGACAACTGATATTACAGTAGAATATTATTGATATTTTAATTTACTATAATTTAAAATTAAATGCTTAAAAATTATTGTTTATATTTTTAGATAATTTAATGTAATGTCGAAGTAATATTAAAAATTCAAAATACGAATTTTTTTTTTTTTATTTTTGAACACAAAATAAGAAAATTTTGGAATGAAAAAGAATAAAAACTGATGAGGAGATGTAGTAGACTGTAGACGTGTTTACATGAGGAGAGAGCGTAATTCAACAGCGATTGACTCAAAAGACACGAGAGATAAAAGGGAGGAGCATGCATTAATTAACTAGGTATTGTAAATTTGTACGAGGGAATGGATAAAGGAACGTAGCGTTTGAGTTTCAAAGTTGGTCACCAAAATCTCTGCAAAGCTGTCACTTAGACTGATACACTAAAAAGGACAAGCAAATATTTCTCTTTCACTTTCAATATTTTCTTTAGGGTTTTCTTGAGCCAAGGAAAATAACTATCTCTGTTTGTGCATATATTTTGCTATAATCATGCAAGAGCAAGAGATTTGTAATTGGTGTGTCATTTCATGGCATTTTGACTATGCTGGTTTTAGCTTGGTTTGTCATTTTAGCTCAAAGATGGAAACCCATATCCTGCAAGGTAGGTATCAGCTCATTGTTAGTAGGTGTTATTACTATTACTATCAAACAGCAAGAAACTGTCTTTTCAAAATTTCGGAAATCTAGCCGGCTTTCGGTTTCTAATTAATTAATTCTTTATTCTTCGTTAAATGCTTTGCCCACGTGGTCTTGTCCCTTCAGATTTTACGGACCCCGCCATGAATATGATAAGACTTGATAATGATATCGGAAGATATTGCCTCAAAAAATAATAAATTTAATCAGAACAAGAAGATTTTAAAGTCGTACAATATCAGCGCCACATACTTCTTTCTAGAAAATTTGATTTTGGTACTATGTAAACTATTTGTTTTTTAATATTTCTTTATATTATGTAAACTATTTGGTTAAATAAACAATTTAGTATTGGTTTTGAATATTCATTAATACCGTAGTAAAAATTAAGGTTTGAATTTAATTGACAATTTTTTTAATTGATAATTTATAAGTATCACTGTAAATTTTTACTAAAACTTATAATATGATCTGACCGTGAATTAAAATAACTCTTGTTACCTAAATTTTTTATTACCAAAAAAAAAAAAACTATTTGATGAAATAAAATAATTTTACATGGAATAATTAGGTGATGTTTATTCATTTATTTAATTTTTTTAAGAGTGGCAGTCGCCGCGTGAGGAGGAGGTTGATCGCCGTCTTACTTCAACCGAGAGGAAGCAGATCAACATTTACCCATGAGAGGCACGGAGGAGGTCAGCCAACCGGCCTCCTTAGTCATATCCCATTGAAGAGGCAATGATGCCACCTATTCCTAGCTCCAAGTTTGGTTAAGTTAGGGTTAGAGTTTAGCTTTGAAAATTGATGAAACTACGGATTTTTTAAGAAAAGGGTATTTTTTATAATAAATTTACATTAACTTATGAATTATGACTTAATAATTAAGTAAAAAGTTATATATATTTTTTAAAAATTTAATATAAAACTGGTAACACATAATTTTTAAGGTTTGTTCATCAATAACTAAAAATAATATTTAAATCTATTAATAAATTAGTTAAATGTTATAACATTTAACATATATAAAAATATTTTCATCTTTTTGAGTTTTTAAAATTATTTTATTAAACAAAAATAAAAAAATTAATTGAAAATTAAAAATAAATCTCATCCATCCATCTTTGAAGTGATGAACGGATAGGATTCAATTAAAAACTATTTTTTTTTTAAAAAAAATGGACATGGTGATTCCACGGGCTCTCATTCAGAGACGGTGGACGATGGTTCACGAAATTACAAACCTAGGTTTGCGAATTTGGTTCGTGAACCAACCTGGTTCGCAAATTGCGAACCTTCATGTACTAGGTTCGCAACAAGTTTGCGAACTGGGTTCGCGAACCAAGAAACAGGGGAGACTTCTGTTGGCAACCCATGGATCTTCACCCTTCTATCTCCTTCTTTCTCTATTTTTTTTTATTCTTATTTTTAAAAGAAATCTCCACCATCCATTTTTTTATTTTAAAAAGAAATCTCTATTGTCCATTTCTAGATAGACTGTGGAGATCTTAAGTGTATTTTTTTATTTTATTTTTTAAAAATAAATATCCACCGTCCATCTCATATGAGATGGACGGTGGAGATCTTGATGTTATTATTATTTTTTTAGTTTTTTTTAAAAATAAATTTTAAGCATCCATCTCAGATCACCAAGGTAAAATGAACGGTGGAGACCTTAATTGTCTTTTTATAGTTTTTTTATTTAATAGATTTTTATAATTTTATATGTTATTTTGGGGGCATTTTGATATTTTTTAACAGTCAAACATGGCCAATCGTTAAATTGGATAGAATTTGACTAATGATAGTATAGGTCTTTATCAATAAACCTAAAGGTTATTTCCGCTTATAGAAGAACAAAAATTGGGAAATATGAATGTTATTTGCTCTTTAATATATTTCTTAACTTAATTTAAGATTTTATATATAAAAAAAAAAACTTAATTTAAGATTCAAGTTGGAAGAACAACAATAAGCCACTTCATTGAATTATTTAATTAAAAATTAACCGGCAAGAAACAAACACCCCCTTAAATGAATTACTAAACTCAATTAAAATTTAAGTTTGAAAAAACAAACATCCCTTAGTTCTCCTTGTATTGTATATAATATTAGAAAATTTAACATTTTTCTTCAATATTTGTTGCAAAAATAAACTTTCCGAAATATTTTTATTGATTGATATATTTTTTTTTATATTTTTCTTTTTTTTCCCTTCTTTTAATATTATTAAACTTTACAAGTTCTAATCATATATTTTAAATCACATTTTAATTTAAATAATTTATTCTAACTTGAACTAAAAAATATAACCTGACTAATATAACAAATAATAAATCATAGTAAAACCAGATTTGTTTTTTTTTTTATTGATACATGAATTGTAGCTACGCCTTCAAAAATATAACTTCTTCCCAGGATGTTGGATCTGATGATGCTGACGTCGAAGATCAAATAACTTATATGTTCCTTTTCATCGAAGACAAAGAACATGTTAAGGGGTGCCAATTAAAGTGTTGGCTACCACCCTTTGAGGCTTAGGTCATATATTAGTTTAGTAATCGAGCTTCTGAATCATTAAAGGTATGTACGTTAATATTTTATAAATATGTTTTCAATTTTTTAAAAATAAAATGCAATAAAAATACGTTTGTTAGACATGTTTATGAAAGAAAACGAAGAAAAAAAAATGCATTTTTATTTTTATTAAACAAAAATTAGAAAAGTCATTTTGACATTTTCACTGTTTGCACTTTTATTTTATATTTTATTAACTAGGTAGGTGACATATGAAAAAAATATATTTTATTTATTAAAAAATAAAATAATTAAAACTTCTAAAGAGTTAAAGTTATATATATTATATAGTTTTAATTTATTTCTTTTTATTATTAATAAATATACTTTTTTTGAAATTATTAAAATATGTATTATATTATCATGATTTAAAAATATATATATATATATAAAAAACACCATTCAATTTTGAATTTGACCTTTAACTAATATATATTTTTTTAGATTATTAAAATATATATTGTTTTACAATAATTTATAAAAAATAAAAAAATCAATCAATTTTAAATTAAATTAAATTAAAGTTTTAATTAAAATAGATACAAATATATATTCTTATATTTTCTAGTTATAAGTCAATTTAAATTAATTTAACTACACACAATATTTTTTTTTACTCTTACAATATCTTAAAAATATATTTTCAAAATAATTTCATATAATGCAATTATAATATTATTAATTAATATATTTTCAATATATTATTTTTAGATATTGATACTAAATGCGCTTCAAATCCTAAAAACATTAAAATTAATTTTTCATTTTTAAATAAAAATTGATAAAATGGAAAATAAAAATAAAAAATGTTACCGAACATGCTCTTATTTTCCCTTATGATTATATGTATGAAAATTTTACTGTATATGTCGTGGCTTCTTTATAGTGTGGATAATGTGGTTTGGATGTGCTGTCATTCTACTTCTGGATTGTCAGGGATACTTGTTTTGTGGTATTCGACAAGTGTCCTTTTACGTGGTACTGAATTGGTGTTTTCTTGTAACTACCTATGAATCCTAATCGGATACTTACTTGTTGGTTGAATGGATTTTTTTATTTTTCGAGACGGATTTTTGAGGATAGTTTATCAGCGATTGATTTCTTTGGTGTCCATGCAGCATACTTTGAGCAGTTGATTTTCGCATCTGTATCTATATATCTTAACAAATTATTTTGAGATACCTAGAGTTTTATTCCTATAATATTTAATTTTTAAGATTTGTCTTTACCACGTGTAGATGGTAGGTATATACACTATTATTTTAAGTTGTCATAGTTACATGCTAATTTAATGTCAAAAATAATTTATTTTATGCATTATTATTATTATTTTGAATAGAATGAATTTCATAAAAACCAAACCTTACAAACAAACAGGAAAATTAGAGGTAAACCAGATCCTTCATACAGGGAGGGGTGTCCTCAATCAAAAAATAAGGTGAATTAATAGAGACACTAAATTTAACCAAACCATGAGCAACAACATTACCCTAGCGGGAACAAAACACAAAATCTCTAACCGAATTAAATAGAGTTAGGGAAAGAATCTTAGACAACAATACCAAGTTCAGAGCGAGGAGGGGCTTAATTCTGAATGGTCTTCACCAAGGAGGTTGCATCAGACTCCACCTTCTATAGAACTTAAACCCATCTCAACTAGCAAACTTCAGCCCTTCAAGGATAGCCATTGCCTTAGGGCATTCAACAGAGAGCAGCGAGTCATGCTTCTTCGCAAAAGCCGCAGCAAGCCCGCCCTTTCCAGTCACGAATAACAATGCCGAGACCTACTATCTTGCGGTTGACATCCAAGGTTGTGTTCGAGTTAAGTTTAAATCAGCTCGGAGACAGGCTGCCTATTTGGGCAAAGGCAGCCGAAGAAGGGAAGTAGCTTTAGGGACCGCAGCTTGAAAATCAGCTAATAAAGATTTGGACCAAGGAACAATATCCTCTACTTTGAGGGGGATGGATAAGTGAAGGAATTTATTCCTACGATACCAAATTCTCCACCAGGTAACACAAAGCTCTTCCAACTCAGCAACTTGAAGTCGAACCTGACACGCTAGAAAAAAAATCCAAGATCGGGTCCTACTTCATTAACCAACATTCCTGACAGCGAAAAGAAGCTATTCCTAACTACCTTTAGCTCGCAACAACTCCAAAGAGCATGAACAGTGGACTCAACCATATAGTTAAAGAGGAAGCAATACTCAGAAGTTGAAACACGCCGAGCTGCAAGAGAGGACAAAGTAGGAAGCCACCCATGACAAGTATGCCAAATGAAAATTATAATTTTCGGAGGAATACAAAACTGCCACAGAGCTCTCCACCACGTCGAGGAAGAAGCAGGATTTGAGCTATTAGGCCTGTTCCTGCCTTGCATGGACAGCCAGTAGCCACTTTTCACTATGAAGATGCCTTTCTTTTCAAAATGCCAGCAAAGAGTATCTAGAGTGTAAGGGTCAGCAGATCGGATGCTTAAAATGGCATCGGCTTCCTGCTCAGTCAAAGGATTCCTTAATCATCCTTGAGTTCCACGATCCTGTAACATTTTTAAGATAACTAACACTCGCATTCTCCGGCAGCACATGAGGTGAAGAAATCTGGAACGAAATAGGTCTCGGAACCCATTTATCACTGATAAACAGCCAAGGAATCACCATTTCCAACTCGCCATCGGACTTCGGCTTCAAGAAAGGATCTGCCCCAGAGGATGCTTCGCCAAATAAAAAAAAAGAAGAATCAGCAGCTTCAGCCTGCAAAAAATTAGAGTTAGGAAAATAAAGATGTTTTAGGACTGCAGCAACTAGGGAGTTCGGTTTCTCAATCAACCACCATCTTTGTTTAGCTAGTAAAGCTTTGTTAAAATGAGCTAAGTCCCGGAAACCTCAATCCTCCATCCATCTTATTATTGCACAGCTTAGACCAAGTACACCAATGGATTCTCTTCTTCGATTCTGTACTTCGCCACCGTAACCGTGCCATCAAACGGTGGAGATCACGGATCAAAGACATAGGTAACCTGAATAGATTCATAGAGTATACATGTATCGATTGGATAACTGCTTTGATAAGAATTTCTTTGCCTGCAGTAGAAAACAAACTGCACTTCCTAATGCTTGAGTTTCCACCACACTTTTTCTTTAATTGAGTTAAAGATAACTCTCTTCGAACGCTTAACGAAACCAGGAAGGCTAAGATACTATTCATGACAGCCAATGAGCTGAACATCAAGGATACTTCTCATCTCTTCATTTGCCGAACTCGAAACTCGATCATTGAAGCAAACCATTGATTTATCTAGGTTTATAATTTGACCCGAGGCTGCCTCATATGTCCTAAGGATCCTTCTCACCTCTCTACAATCAGTCGTGGTAACTCGCAGAAAAAAGAGATCGTCGTCCGTAAAAAAGATGATGTGACACAAACGCCCTTCCTTTCCCGCATCGAATGCCCTGGATAGTCAAGCAACTTCAGCAGCTCGAAAAAGACTAGAGAACCCCTCCGCACATAGGAGAAAAAGATACGAGGATAACGGATCACCATGTCTCAGACCTCTGGTTGGCTTAAGATAGCCTTTAGCTTTGCCATTAATCATATAAGAGTATGTAACCAAGAATACACACTCCATAATTTTATGAACCCATGATTATGAGAAACCAAGCTTCAACATAACACGTTGGAGAAAGGATCACTCAACTTGGTCGTAAGCCTTAGACATATCGAGCTTAAGACCCATAAAACCATTATTCTTCTGGGCTTTCTTCTTTAGAACATGTAAGCATTCAAAACTTATAACTGTGTTATCGGTTATTAGTCTACATGTGAGAAAGACACTCTGGTTCTCTGAGATTACATCCCCTATAATCAATCGAAGCCGATTAGCAAGGACTTTTACAATAATCTTGTAAAGCACGTTGCATAGGCTAATTGGACGGAACTCCTTAACTCTCTTAGCTTCTTATACGTTTGGAATCAAGACAATAGCAGTGGAATTAATATCTTCCATACTTTTATTACCATTAAGACACTCCAAACAGGCTGTCGTAACTACCTTTTCCACAACACTCTAACATTTTTGATAAAAAAGAGCGAGCATCCCATCTAACCTCGGGCTTTCATAGGGTGCATCTGAAATACTGCTATCTTAATTTCATCCTCACTAAAATTCCGATCTAGTTGACCATTCATGTCTTGAGTAACACGCTGGTCCATAGCTTGAAAAACTTTCTCCATTGCCTCCTGCGAAGACTTGTTCGAGGTAAAGATATACAAAAAGTAACTGTGCACAATTGCTTCAACCTCATTCTTGTTTGTGTGCTACTTTTCACCATCATCCAGCAACCTCATTATGCCATTCTTCTTCCTGTGTTAGCTAGCTTTGTGGTGGAAATATTTAGTATTTTTATCTCCATGTTGTAACCAGGAATACCTTGCTATTTGTTGCCAAAACTGTTCCTCCTTGGTAAGAAGATGGTCTAGATGTTTTTCTAGACCTCGAGCGCTTGCCAATTTTGGGAATCAATATCTATGTTTACAACTTCAATTTATTTTCGAGTGCACGCCAAATCCCTTTGCAGCCACTTAAGATTCATGCGATTCCATTTTGACAAAGAGAATTCACATTGCTTCAAATTTGTAAGAACCCTATGAACATGGCTGCTAATGATACCATCATTCTAGTTGTCTTTGATGATGCTTAAAAAATCTTCATAATTAGTTCAGTAACTCTCGAAGTGAAATCTTCAGCCCTATTGAATAGACTTCGGTCTGCTATCATCAATCCTATCTCGAATGTGAATTAACAGAGGCCTGTGATCCGAACTACAGAAGTCCAGATGCCTGACTTGAGAAGCTGGGAACATTTGTTGCCAATTTATGTCACTTAAGAACCAATAGAGACGTTCTTCAACCCCTACCATTGCACCAAGTGAATTTTGCCCCCGAAAAACGTAAGACACGTATGTTACAATCATCAATAGCCGAGCGAAAGTTACTCAACAGATACCTCGCCTTCTCTACACCACCTTTATTTTTTCTATCATTTATTATTTCGTTGAAGTCTTGCCCACATAGTTAGGGTAACATCGAGCGAGCATGAAGTTGCCTAAATAAATCCCAAAAGTGAGTTCACTTTGAGGCTTCAGGAAGACCATAGCACCCAGTGAACCGCCACTCTTTCTGATTGTACGGCGAAGTACCAACATCTATGTAAGATTTATAGAAAGTAAGCAACTAAATCTTTATAGAATCTTTCCATAACAAACACAGCCCTCCGCTGCGACCCTCTTTATCAACAAATAATTTACTCTGAAACCTAAGTCGTACTCGAAGAACTTCTAGCCGTTCGTGTCCAAGCAGCATTTCCATCAGAAACATCACTTCAGGGATATGATGTTACACACAGTTTTGCAACGTTTTGAATGTCCTGTTATTTCCCAATCCTCGGACATTCTAAGCTAAGATTTTCATTATTGTTGGTGGGCTTGGATGTCCAGGCCGGCCAATATGCACTTCTATTTCTTTGTAACATCTGAATTCACAGTTTCATCTTGGCCCCTCATTTTCCTTGTTTGTTGATCCTCCATCTCCATGTATTGAACATCATTGGATCCTCTAGCTTTTCTCTTCCATGAAGTCTTTTTCACTTTCCCACCTTGCTCCATAAACACGAAAATTCCATGTTCTGTTGCCTTATTGCTAACATGGGCCTCAGTATCTACTTGTCCTTTGGGCCCCAATTGCCTGTCCGAAACTGGGTCCATGTCATTTGAATTACTAACAGTTTTATTGCCTGCTGTTACCAAAACACCCTCCTCTTCCATCTTAGTAAACTGACTAGACAAAGAAGAATCAAAATTAGTGCAAATCTTCCCATTTAAACTCTTCCCATAATGTGGCATTGATTTCTTTTTTGCAGGATTTGTATCAATGTTTAAGGTGGGAGGAGTTATTGAATCAACTTTTAAATCTTTCCCCAATATGGCAGTCCTTGATTTAGCATTAACTATCAAGTCAACCGTTGTTTTTGCATGGCCTGTAGCAGTCCTTACCATTTCTCCATTAGTCTTGCCTTTTCCTTTTTCAAACTTGTTATGTTCCTGAATTCCTTACCTTTCTAATAATGACTTCTCCCCACTGGTCCCCTGAATCTATCTGTAACTGCTCCGAGTACCTTCATCTGGTTGCTCACAGTAACGGACCTCGCCGGTAGTCTCAGGTTCTCGTTCAAGTCTGTCCTGTTTGACAGGTCTAGGCTTCATGGGACTTGATGCTCTGAGCTATGCACCAAATGAGTATTCTACCTCTATCTTCTTGTTGTAATTCCTCGTACACTCCCTGAATGTGTGGCCAAGCATTCCACAATGGAAGCACAGAAGAAGAAGGATTTCTTCGCCCGACCCCAAATCCACATTCACTCATCCGGTAGGGGTTATATAATGTTTATCTTAACACGAACTTTTAAATATTTTCCTTAAGCAATCACCTGTTGCCCTAACATCAATCTCTTGTAGCTCGCCAATGAGATTGCCTATAAATGATCCTACTTCCTTATTCATGCAAACCGGCGGGACATTATAAACTTGTATCCAGAATTCTGCTAGTACAAACGCCATCTTTGTTATGTCTCCTGACCCAATAGGCTCCTCTAAAACAAGCAAACCTCTATTAAAACTCCATGGTCCTCCTGCCAGAACCATTTGACGATTGTCACGATTCCGAAAATAGGAGGCGAATATATTTTCTTGAACTACTTCAACCTGCACTTCTTGCTTGGTTTGCCATATTTTTGGAATGGTAGCTTGAAATGCTCCTCGATTCACCTGTTTATTGATTCACACCTTCTCTACTAAATACAAAGCCAACTTTTTATCCCCCTACATCACCAAGGCTGGCCCTGGATTTTTGGTGGCCCGGGGCTCAACTGAAAATGAGACTTAAACATGTTATACTTTAATAAATTCTAACAAATACAAAATTTTACTAGACATATTTGTTTTATGACTGGAACTCAATGGGAGATTAGGCCATCACACCTTTAATTTTATTAAAATTAAAAATAGTAATTACAAAAACTGAATAAAGAAAAACAAAGTTATAAAAAGCAGCTTACAAAAGCTCAACAAAATAAACAGATTACATGACAAAAGTATTATGCTACTTGCAAGCTAATAATCTTCCATCTAAGCATAGACTAATTCACATCTTTTATAATCCTTTTGACTGCATAATTACCCATTCCTCTTTCATTCTTTGCATATTCAAGTTAGGGAAACTCCTAGATATCAAGAACATAATAAGTGTAAACAATCACAAAAAGACGTTGGATCTTGAAGCATTTTGAGAAGCAAAATTATCGATAATAGTTTCAAAATCCAACTTATCCAACATATTCTTTTTGATGCATAATATGGCCAATCCATTCAACCTCTTTTGTAATATAGTTGATCGCAAATAAGATTTCAACAATTTAAGTTTAGAAAAACTCCTTTCAGCGGATGTAACAGTAACAAGAACAATTAACAAAATTCTATTAACAATTGAAATGTTTGAAACACACTCCAAAGATTCCACAAACTCAATAACTTGAATGGTTTTCTTTGTTCCTGCAGGTAAGTACATTGTTAACACATGTAAATCAGAAAATAATTCATCTGCAATAATGTCTGATTTATTGGTAAATGTTAAAGCAGCTTCAACATTAGAACAACATTCTCGCAATCTGTTATGCTCCATCATAACCAACTTTTTACGATTAAATAAAAATCTAAAAATACCTTCAAATGCTGCCAGTTTTTCAAACCCGCTCTTCAAAGAAGGAAGAGCAACATCAACAATAACCAGAAAATAATTAACCCTAAATGATTCTTCACCAGACAGTGAGGTGTATTCATGTTCAGATTCATCAAATTACTTTTTCCTATGAAGCTGTCGTCTTTCAAGAAATATAGGATCAATTTTCAAATCAGATGTAGTCTTTTTGGCCTTCTCCATAGCATATGCGAATCCATGTTCCTTGTACTTCTCAAAATAAGAAATTAGCAACTTCAAATTCATAATTGCAACATCAATTTGCATATCTTCATATTGCAAAAGTTTACTAACTTCCTTAAAATATTCTACCATACAGTCATTGCCAATAAAATCTCAAAATTCTCAAGTTCTTATGTTGCTAAATTTTCAGCTTCACTGTTTACTTTTGGATCTTCACTAACTCTTGCCAATTTCAAACAAAGAATCTTTTATATCATTAGCTTGAGTTATTATGGCCATAACACTATCACCATGACTTTCCCATCTAGTTGCCGACAATGATTTCAAAGTTAAGTGATGCACAAAATCCTAAAAAAAATTTCATCTCCTTGTAGAGCTAGTAAACAAAGTATACATGCGCTGTACCATACCAAAAAATGACTTAGCTCTAACACATGAATTAGTCATATCACAAATTGTTAAATTAAGAGAATAACAAACACATGGCATAAAAAAAGCTCTAGAATTAATTTCAACAACCTCTTTAGAACACTTTGGTATTTCCCTTTCATACTAGACCCATTATTATAGCCTTGCCCTCTTACATTATCAACATCAAGCTGTAGGGACTTCAACACAACTAATAACTCATTCAAACGCTCTAAACCAGTTGTATCATTAACTTTTAAAAACTCCAGAAAACAATCTTCAACTTTCACCGAACTGTTTGACACATCTACACTTCGAACGACTAGACCCATTTGCTCTTGGTGACTTGCATCTGGGGTACAATCAAGCATAACAGAAAAATATTTTGCATATGTAATTTTCTAAATTATAGAGCTCTTAACCTTAGAACCTAACAAAGCAATCAACTCATTCTGAGTTTTATGACTGAGATAGTGATGATGAATCTTTTTTTAAGAATGCGTTTAAAATGCTCATACATAATCAAATCAAACTCAGCAATCAATTCAAGCAGCACCAAAAAGTTACCATTTTTATCTTGGTATATTTTCTTATTCTCTCCACGGAAAGCTAAACCACGAGATGCAAGACACCTGACAATAAAAATAATTCTCACTAAAACTCGTTTCCAATGTTCTTTCTCTTTTTTAATTTGCAATTGTATTTTTTTTATTAATTGTTTCATTCTTTTTCAACCTGATTTGCAATTCAATTCAGGTCCTCATGTTACTAAGATACTTAAAACTGTTCTCATATTGTCTAAGCCTCTCACTTAAATGTTACCAATCATTCAACCCCTCATTAGCTAATAATATACTTTTGTGGTCTGTTGATTTGAACAACTTATAACAAAAACAATAAATTTTGTCCACCTCCTTTGAGTACACAAGCCATTTTCTATCTTGGTTCTCTTCATTTGCCAATTTTCTTATATAATAAGAACATGAAAAATGTATAGAGAGTCCATCATCAGAAAACTTCAAATTATATTCTCTTACATGGTCCTTTTCTACTATAAAATCTTTTGTTTTGTTATTAAGGTTATCCTAAATTCTAGGATCATAAATATTCACATTTAAGCCATGCCTATTCTGTTTTGTTACAACCTTTGTCTCAACTAGACCAGTTTCATTTTCATTTGCAATCATATCAGTTTCATTTTCATTATTAATCAAATAAACAACATCTTCATTCAATTCAATCATATCATTTTCTTTCGATTCTTCTTCATTAATTGGTTGCTCTGGTTCATTAACTAAATCATTTACTGAATCTTGAGTTAAATAACTAGATTTCAAAAACTTATCAAGTGCTCCCTTTTGAGATTGAACCATCTGTTCAATCTTTTTTCTTTTATTTCTTTTTTGACAACCCGATTCATGTTTCTTAGGAAACATGCTTGATGCTTTAACTTTCAAGTACAAGTACTTCGCACAATCAATGAATCAATCAAAACACAACTTACTGAATCAAAGTACCAAACACAACCTAAGGAACTAATTTCCAAACACAACCAAGCGAATAAGGAACCAAACACAATCAGTAGAAGGCTAGATGCAACAAAGAGTGATAGAACCTGGTTTATGCTCATATAAATGAAGGTCTAAATCTTGCAGCTGTAGAGTGTAAATTCAACCCATGGTTCTTCCACGGTTCCACCTTCCAACTATAACTATTAACAAAAATCTCATATGCAATTCAAATTAAAAAAAAAAATGATATACTCAAATAAAATAAAATTAATATTACCTTTTAGTTTCTAATTCTAGGTCTCAATTTCGGGCTCTGGACTGCAACTGTAAAACTACAAACCACAATGTTTTTTTTAAACATGAAAATTAACTCAAATTGGATATATAATCTCATCAATATAAATTATGTAATCTGCATCCATATATACAAACCGCATATAAATTATAAATTTATAATTCATGTCTCATTGTTATTAAATTCTTTTTTCCTTTCCAAATAATAATAATAATATCAGTACAATAAATGTAAATAACATCGAAAATATTATTTACTAAAAATAAAAAAAATCTAATAAATTAATCACCAAAAGCACTTCCTAAAATAAAACCTAAAATAATAGGACAGAAACAACATATTATAAAAATTGATTCTTCAAAAAAAGAAAAATAAATTACCATAACTTTTGTTTCATATACATAAAACAATTTATTGGGAGAAAAAATAAAAATAAAATTCATAAGTTGCATGCGAACAACACTTGCAATACAATTTCAAAAAACCAATAAATAAAAAAAATGTAATTAAATTTAAGTCAAATAAAAATATAAAGTTAAAAAAATATTCAATAAAAGTACCTTACCATGTAGTTTTTAAAGCAATTTAAAAAAGAAAAAAAATAAAATCTTACTTTATAAAAGCCCGCTTGCCACTCCAATTTGCAAAAGCAATGTGAATAAACAATAAAAGTACCTATGAGTCTCTAACACGTTAAGGGTAAAATTAGGGATATTACAGTATTGAAATATGGGTTCAATGAATTGGGACCTCTTGAACCTGCTAAGATGTTGACATAATAAAGTATAAAAAAAAAAAGAAACTAAATTGGATCTTAAAATATCTTGATGGTTTTTTTTTTTTTCTAATCAAAACGTAACATATTGGGTTCCCTTTCACTTGGGTCCCTAAGCACCCCTTGTGCCGCGGCCCAGTGCCGGCCTTGACATCACGCAACTGTCCTGCCCAATCTTGCTTTAGTCTTCTCTGCATCTGTAATGGAAAGCGAGGTACACAGCCTAGCCACTTCTTCTGCATCCATAGTTGTTGATCTAGAAACTCTGTCACTAACTACACCCACTAGGGATGAATTTAGGGTTCAGAAAACCCCTACTCACTGCTTCCACCTTAACGTCCTCCAGAGAGAATATTAGGGAAAGAATTCCTATAAAATTTTTTATTTCAAGCATTATTAATTGTTTAGTTTATTTACTAAAAAACTTTAAAAGTAAATATAGATTGTTTCTTTAATTTTTTTTTTCTATTATTAATATTTTCTCCAATATTTCCATGAGGTCTTAATCATAAAGCGGTAAACAATGCTCAAATTTAACCTTCTCTTAATAAACCTAAAATAACCATTGTAATGATACAATTTTTTGAAAATAATCTAAAAATAAAAATTTAAGGAAACTCTCTCTAATAGTGTAATCGCTCAAAAAAGGAAAAAGAAAGAAGTGCAAATAAGCGATAAAACTATTTGTTTAGTGTAGAAGTTATACGATGTGAGAGATGGAAAAGATAGAAATTATGATAATGATGAGTTGGGCAATGATTATATAAGATAGGCATATAGAGAAAAGGCTGCAACATTCTCAGTTGGTCTGTGAGGTTGTTTCACCCAATTTGCTTACGGTGCTGCTGTCGACTCTGTTTTTTCCTTCCCATATTTAAGGGAATCATTAATTGGAGATTATGGAATATCCTTTTGTTTTAACTCAAGCTTCAAATTGCAATTTCACTTCCACGACCCTCTATTTTTTTTAATTAAATACATGGGATGAAATTTATTTTGGTTCCTATTTTTTATTAAATATTACTTTTTGACAAATATTTTATTTTTTAGTTCGTGTGGTCCCTTACTTTTTAAAAATCTATTATTTTAGTCATTTTAACTAAATTTTTAAAAATCAAATATGACAGAATATGCACATTGCGCATTTTATCTTTAACTTTAAATGTTTAAGTTAAAAATACGATTTTACCCTTTATTTTTTAAAATTTAACAAATTAACTTGTGTCAACAAAAAAATAATTCAAATATTACTGTACATCTAATAAGAATTTAACATGTGTCAACAAAAAAATTAAAATTAAAAAATATACAAAATTTATAATAAAAGTCCTTAAATATTAAAAATAATTAAATTAATTAATTAAGACTAAAATTAAAAATCTTTAAAAATAAAAAATCAGTACAATAATAACTAATTTATAAAAATTCAATAATTTAAAATAACACTTCACATTAATATTAAAATATAAAAAATAAATTTTATGTATGAAATAAATTATAATAGATTAAAAATAAATAATAAAATAAATTATTAAAGTAATAAAAAATATTTTTTCAAAATGTCAAGAAATGAGGCATTATTATTTAAAAATTATAAATTATAAATAATTATTTTTAAAAATAAAATAAATTATTAAAGTAATTATTAAAATAGTTTTTAATTATTTTTAAAAACTATTTTTTCTATTTTTTTTATTTTCAATTATTAATATTCAATTTTTTAATTTAATTTAATTTTATAATTTTTAATTTATTGTTTAACCGTAATTTTTTATTTTTGTGTCTAAAGACTAAAATACCCATAACACTATTAAATTTAATTAACAGAATGACTAAATTGATGAATGTTTGAAGAATTATGGACCACGAGAGCTAGAAAAGGAAATATCGGTCAAAAAGTAATAATTTAAAAAATATTAGGGACCAAAATGATTTTTGACCTAAATACATTTCATTTAAATATAACAGTTATTATAATTAGGTTTGGTATTTATAGCGATGGCCGCAGTTCTTAGGGGAACCGGAATCGGAACCATGGGTTATCAGTTCCGGTTCCCGGAACTGGCAGTTCCATGTTGGTTCCGGAACCAGATTCAAATTTTTTTTGGCTCAACCCACAAATATATATATATATATATATATATATATATATATATAAAGGAACCGGTTCCTTTTCTTAAGAAACCGAAACCGAGACTATTGGTCCCTGTTTAGGTCCTCCTGTTCTGAATCGGAACTGGACCAGGACGGCTGACTCCTGTTCAGAATCGGCGGTTCGGTTGGAACCGCCCGGTTCGAACCGAACCGTGGCCGACCCTAGGTATTAGATGGAGGAAAATCATTTTGGTTCCTAACTTATTTCAAATTATTACTTTTTGTCTGGTGTTTAGTATTTTGTCTCTCGTGGTCTCTAACTTTATAAAAATTCATCAATTTAGTCATTCTGACCAAATATTTGATCGTCAAACATGACAGAATATGTATATTGACCATTTGTCCTTAACTTTAATTTATTAGGTTGAAAATATAATTTTACTCTTTATTTTTTAAAATTTATATATTCAATTAGAATTTGTCACAATTTTTTTTAAAATTAAAATTATAAACATATAAACTTTATAAAAAAATGTCCTTAAATATTTAAAAAAAATTTAAAAATAACTTAATATTAAAATTAAAAACCTTTAAAAAATTTAAAAAATTATTACAATAAATAATTAATTTATAAAAATTTAATAATTTAAAATAATACTTTACATAATATTAAAATATTAAAAAAAATATTACATATAAAAATTTATTAATAAGTAAATTAAAAAATATATATTAAAGATTTGTTTATGGGAGGAGGCCAACATGATGGGAGGAGGCGCACCTCCTCCCAACAGTCTTCGGGGAGGAGGCCGCACCTCCTCGCCAGCCGTCGGGAGGAGGCCACACCTCCTCCCCTAGTTTTTTGGTTGATGGAGGCGGCTGCTGCCTCCTCCATTTTCAACCTTTTTTTATTTATCGTTATTTTTTAATTAAATTTTTATTTAATAATTATTTTTTAATATTAATTGTTATTTTAATATATAAAGACTAAAATACCTCTAAAACCGTTAAATTTGACTAATTGTTGATTAACAAAAGGATTAAATTAATTTTTATAAAGTTAGGGACCATATGAGCCAAAAAATAATAATTTAAAATAAGTAAATAACCTGAATGATTTTTATGATCAACTGGCACTAGCCTTATGGCTGATTAGTTAGGAAATTCCAGTCAATTTTCAACTTTTGACATATTTTATTTTCTTTCTCACTCACTAAAGATACAGATTGATGGGTACATATGTGCATATACACTATGCAATCCAAATATAGGATAACACTATCCCTTCAAATCTTCCAGCTGATATGTCTCAGGTCGCATATCTCTGATCGCAAGATAAAGGCCCTCTTAATTGGGACCCAAATGCTCGATTTCTCACTCCATTGTGTTTTCAAAGATAGTTCCAAGAACTAAGTCACTCACCGTAAAGAGTTTGCATAACTCCATCATGTTATCAAAGATAGATCGAAGAACTAAGTCAGTCACCGTAAAGGGTTTTTTTTTTTGCATAACTTAAAATTTGTAATATTTAGTTGTTATTTGTCAAGAACCAGCTACCCTTAAACACATTTTTCTCTTAATACTAGATCGTCGAAGATAGTTTTGCATTAATTAATTCATTTGCATTCATATATGTTCGAGCCTCTACTAGCAGCTTATGTTAGGACACTGATACCAGTCATTAGGACCTCCCAAGCACCAATACCAGTTATTAGGAATTCAATCTCATTCCTTTTACAGCGGAAATGATAATCTATATGCAAACACAGACCAAAGACAAATTACAGACAAAACAAAGCAAGAATAAACATGGCATCAATTTTATGTGATTCAGAAAAACTTTTCTACATCCACGGAGTGCACCTACACTCAATCCATAATGAAAGAACTGATTACAAAGATACCTGGAAAACTCTCACACTATTTTTCTCTCTATGAATACCTTTTGCTAATCTCCCTTCTCTCTAGTGTTTCTCCTTTTCTTTTACCCTATTTTGCCACCATACAAAACCCTAATATTACATGGGTATTTATATGGAAAAACTAGGACAAAAATGACTTAGGAAAGCTTTCATAATTTGGTCAAGTTTAAGACTTAAAATCAAATTCCTAAACAAACTTGAACTCGCCAACGCGACCTGTGGGTCAAGCCAGCCAGGTCGCGTGACTTTTTGCCCGCTTCTGTTGGCACGACCCACAGGTCACGACTCTCACCGTCAGTTTCTTCATCTGGCTAGCGTGACCAATCCGCACAACCTAGGAGTTATGCCCAGGTCGCGACACTCTTTATTGCAGACTTCTTCTTGCTGTCGCGACACTCTCTGCCACGAAACTCTGCTGGATTGTGAAACTGATCTACTCTGATTCAAGTATCGCAAAACCCAATAATCTCCCACTTCAAGATTGAAACATGAGAAAACATCCTCCTCTAATGATTAACGGAAACGAGACGTTCAAACAACCTGTCTTCAACCTCGAAGAACCACTGAAGCTGCCTCTTAGCTCCAGTTCCTCCGCCGTAACTGGCTTGGTTAATGAGCGTTTCGGAGTGACAACCGCGAGCCTCATGCCCATGGTTCTTGATTGCGATTTTCCTTTACTGCAAGCTCCTACTAGCTTGCATCACTCCCTTGACATGCCTCATCATAGCATTCAGGGTATTTACCTAATCTCGTGGCCCTCTACTCATGTCGATCTCTGGTGGCTGATCTGTGACCTCTTGCACTACCTGATCTGGTAGCTCTCTGTTTACGCCGATCTTTAGTGGCTGAGTCGTGACCTTTGGCTCATCCTGATCTCTCAGCCCTTTGCTTGTGATATACCCTGGACTTCGTCTTCTGACTTGTATTGCCAAACCTACTGGTTGAACCTTCTTTAAGAGTTATGCCGATTTGTTGAAAACTCACTGCTTTCTATTTCCCCAAATTTCTACTCTAATGCAGATCGTTGTCACTTGACTACCTACATGCTTCCTATCTGAAAGCAAAATCTCTGGGCCCTTAACATTCATGTTCCCAAGCCTCTAGTGTTGTGGATTCGGATCTTTTATCCCTGTTGAATCTTGGACCTCTAACTCTTTCCTACCTTTAAGGAATATATAAGAGCATTACCAAAATCGTCTGAAAATATGTTGACCTCTAACTGATCATCACCATTTTTCTTGGCACTGATTTTTGATAGTGCCCATTCTTACCACAATTCCAACACACGATGTCTCTATTACCCCGATTGGAATTTTCGGTATCCTGGCGGTCTAATGATATTCCAAACCCCTGTTTGGATTTGCCATTATGGCTGCCCTATCTCTTTTTCTGCCTCTGCTTTACATGTTTAGGGCTGATGACTCACTGCTACCCCCTCCGCATGCTTTCTGATTTTCTCAGTCATAATCATGTATACGACCTCCTAGAACTTCAGTTTTGCTTTCCCGAACGACTTACTGATTGACTGGACTTTGTTCCTTTCCAACTCTCTGGCATCTGTCGCAAAATAAGTATAGCTTGAATTTTATCTTCAAGTTTCAAGTCAACCGAGTTTAACTAGTCGGTGATCTCATTGAAGGCGTTCAGGTGTTTTTTAAAATTACCGCTCTCTGGCATCTTCAAAGCAAAGAACTTTTTAATAAGGTGTACCTTATTTGCTACAGATGGTTGTTCGTACATATTTGATAAGGCTTTGATGAGCGCTGTTGTTATCTCTTGATTCTTGATGTTAAAGGCCACTGAATTCAATAAACTAAGTCGAATAGCCCTCAGTGCCTTACGATTTGACACCATGCATTCTTCTTCTCTCATGGTTTCTGGTTCCAAACCTGTCAACGGCAAATACAAATCATTCTGGTACAGATAGTCCTCCTTCTGCATCTATCAGAAACTAAAATTCTCATATTGAATTTCTCAATCATATATTGTTCTCTTTCTATCCCATAACTCCCGCTGAAATAGAGAACGATGAATGTCTCTTATGTTTGAAACTCCTAGGCTCAATCAGAGTTCTGATACCAGTTGTTAGGAAACTGATACCAGTCGTTAGGACCCCTACTGAGCTTTGATACTAGTTGTTAGAAATTCAACCTGATTCCTCTTACAGTGTACAATGATCTGAATGCAAAAACACACTAAAGACAAAACACATAAACAAGAAAGTAAGAATAAAAAAGACAATAATTTTACGTGGTTTAGAAAACTTTTCTACATCCATGGAACGCACATGCACTCAATCCACTATGAAAGAACTGATTATAAAGACACCTGAAAAACTTTCACTCTATTTTTCTCTCTATATATACCCTCGCTAATCTTTTTTCTCCTTAGTGTTTCTCCTTTCTCTCACCCTATTTTGCCACCATACAAAACCCTAATATTACATGAGTATTTATATGGAAAAACTATGATAAAAACACGACCTAGGAAAGCTTTTTTAATCTGGTCAAGTTTACGACTCAAAACCAGATTCTTAAAGAAAATCGAACTCATCGGCGTGACCTGCGGCGCAACTTGTGGGTCACGCGCCATGTCGTGCAGCTTTCTGCTCGTTCTTTCTTGCGCATTGGCGCGACTTCTGCATGAGATATGTGGTCACTTGCTAGGTTGTGGCGCTCACTACCAGTGTCTACGTTTTGCTAGTGTAACCAATCCGTGCGACATGGTGGTCCCGTCCCGGGTCGCAACGCTCTCTGCTGTGGACTTCACTTTGCTGTCGTGACGCTATATGCCACGAAACTCTGCTTAATTACGAAATTGATATATTTTTTATTCAAGCTTCACAAAACCTAACAACTACTTGTAATTCTTAGGTGGATTTTTTGCCAACGACCAATGAAAACTCCCTTGTCGTAAGTCTTCCATCATATATAGCATTCAATGCTAATGCATTTAATAAGCTTCTACTGCATAGTTTTCGCATTAAAACGAACTATATAATTCTTGAGTTGTTCATCTTTCCCTTTCTTTACAAACAAGAGATGTGTGGTGGGTTTCTTATGATTTTTCGCCCCTATAAACTGACCTACGAAGGCTTGACTGAATTGTGCGAACTATGATATAGATATCTATTTCCACCTTTTATACTATTTTTGTGTTGCTTCTTTTAAGGTTAAGGAAAATGCCCTACACACGACTGCTCCATAGGCACTATATAATTCCATCCATAACCTGAATGTCTCTAGGTGTTTGGTGGTGTCTCCATGTCTATTATATTTGGCTATTTGTGGCATCTTGAATTTAGGCTATGAGGTGCTCTTAGAATCTCCTCAGTAAACAGAGGTTCAACTTCCTCCAATAATGAATCAGAGGTATCTTTAATCCCTCGTGATCCTGGTACGTTATCTATTTGTTCTTTGATTTTCTTCACCTTATCTTTAGGCCACGAGATTAAGTAACACTCGCATCTCTTTCTTATGTACTGGCCTTACGTCGAGCCTCTATAGTATGACGCAAATTTGTTGCATTCAAATGCTTTAGTGTGCTTGCATGGGTATTTGCATCTGCATCCTTTCCGCCTTTTATCTCATGTACCCAAGCTACCTCTAATTTGAGGTCTTGACAGCTCATGTTGTTATTGAGATCTATTCTGGGCATATTGTCCTTTCACACCTTGACTTTCATTCCGAGCCTTCAAGAATTGAAGGACCTCGTTCATATTACGTGTCAATTCTTCTATTTACTGCTCCAAATAAACTACCTAATTGGAGCATTTCCAAGGCTACACTGCATTTTTGGTAGACTTGGCACTAGTGGTAACTGATGCCTGTTACGACATTTCCTCATATTTGGTACGATATCTCGTATGTTAATATCGTCCCCACGGAATGCACCAATCTCTTGATGTGAAAATCCATCTCACTAGAATTTCAGTGAAAAAATGCTGATGTGGCTCTGAATGAATTGATGCGTTGACTTGCAAAATATATAAACAAATCAGATGGTGTTGGCAAGGTTGCTGGTGTGCCTACTTCGACGCTCAAGTCAGACTCTTTGTAGCAGTACTGAAGTAATGAGGCCATCAAAGGCGTAATCATACATGGTATTTGTTAAGAATTACACTGAGTCCCAACACAGCGGAATGGTTAACAATAGCCAAACTCACACAAAATAATAATAATAATAATAATAATAAGCAAATAAGAAATAACCAAGATAAGAGTTTTACGTGGTTTGGAAAAACTTTCCTACACATCTACGTAGCTCAACCACACTCAATCCAATATATAAGAAGATTACAGACCCTCTATTTTCTCTCTCAACTTTGATTTTTGGTTGCAGTACATAAATCTTAATTACATAAGGTATATATACTAGGTAATTAGGACTAGGGTCGGCCTAAATAAGAACTAGTTTAATTAGCAAATAAATTCTTCCTAAACTGACTATTCTACGAATCAAGAGAGTTGCGTGATCTCACGCCACTTGCTGCCAAAGTTTCCTCATTCTACTCGCCCGACCTCGTATGTTCTTTTATGCGTGCGACCTATCACCGCGACCCTCAAGTTGCGCGAGTCCCTGGTCGCGCGAGTTACTGCCCAAACATAGCCGAGTTTGACACAGTCTCCATAACCCAACAATCTCTCACTTAAAGCTTGAAGCAGATAGTCACCTTTATTTTTAACGTTTAATGGCTATGGTGCGCTCTACCAACTGTCTTCATTCTTGAAGACCAATTGAAGCTGCACACAGTTCCAATTTCTCTGTAGTCACCGGCTTGGTTAACATGTCAGCCAAATTCATACTTCCTTGTATCTTCACAAGCGTTAGTACTTCATTATCGAGTAACGACCTGATGAATTGGTAACGGAGGCCTATGTGTTTGGTCCTTGAATGGAATGCCGAGTTCTTGGCTAGGTGTATTGCACTCATACTATCTCTGTGTAACACATTCTTCATCTATTTGAATCCAAGTTCTGCTAACAAGCCCTGTAGCCAGATTATCTCCTTGTTAGCTTCTATTACGACCACATATTCTGCTTTAGTTGTAGACAGAACGTCAATCTTCTACAACTGAGACACCCAACTGATGGTCGTTAATCCTAATATGAATACATACCACGTAGTGCTCTTCTGTGATCTACCTCACCAGCAAAGTCAACATCTATGTACATACCCATGTATTTTCAGTCATCTCTTTTGAAACACATGCATTTGTTGATAGTACCCCGTAAGTACCTTAGTATCCACTTTATTTGTATCTGGACATTGCTCTTTGGACAATCTGAAATGATTAGTAAAAGGTGTTCTGACAGGCTTGACATCATTCATGTTAAATCTCTGTAATACCCTGCTAATGTATTTTGCTTGAGATAAACCTAGAATACCTCTATGTCTGTCTTTGTTGATTCTCATTCCCAGAATATGCTTCGCTTAACCCAAATCCTTCATCTCGAATTCGGTAGACAGCTCTTTCTTCAAATTGTTATTCTCCTTTTAATCTGCACCAGCTACTAACACTACAAGAAATTATGGTTTTATGGACAAAATATTTTAGGGTTAATTGCAATAAAGTACCCTGACGTTTGACTATATTGCAATAAAATTGTGAGTTTAGCCTTAATTGCATGTTAGTACCCTTGACCAAGTTGACCGGTCAAATATGATGGGTTGACTTTGACTTTTTTTGTAAAAAGACATAATTGCCCCTGGTTTAAAAAAAATAAATTAAATAAAAATTAAAAAAATTAAAAAATTAAATTTTTTAAAAATGGATCTCCACCCTCCATCAATCTTGATGGACGGTGGAGATACATTTTAAAAAAATATATTTTTAAAATAATACAACTAAAAAAAGTTAAAAAAAATATTTTATATTAAAACAATTTTTAGTGTTCTTGGTGGAGATCTGATTGGATCTCCACTGTCCATATATTGATGGACGGTGGAGATCCAGTCTCCATCAAGAACACCAAGATCAAAATAACCAAAAAAAAAAAAAAAACAAATATTTTCAGCAAGATCTGCTCCATCAATCTGCTCCTGTTGATGGAGCAGATCTTACTTCAGCAAAATTTTTTTTTTTTTTGCTGTTTTGATCTTGGTGTTCTTGGTGGAGATCCAGATTGGATCTCTACCATCCATCAACATTGATGGACGGTGGAGATCCAATCTGGATCTCCACCAAGAACACCAAAATTTTTTTTAATATAAAATATTTTTTTTAACTTTTTTTATTTGTATTATTTTAAAATTTTTTCTTTTAAAAAATGTATCTCCACCGTCCATCAATCTTGATGGACGGTGGAGATCCATTTTTAAAAAAATTAATTTTTTATTTAATTTAATTTAATTTTTTTAAACCAGGGGCAATTATGTCTTTTTACAAAAAAGTCAAAGTCAACCTGTCATATTTGACCGGTGAAATTAGTCAAGGGTACTAACATGAAATTAAGGCTAAACTCACGATTTCATTGCAATATAGCCAAACGTCAGGGTACTTTATTGCAATTAGCCCAATATTTTATTATAAATTTATAATTTATTACTAAAAATATAAATACAGGGACGAACATTACCACTTCTCACTAATTTCATCAAAGTGATACAAGTTAGTTATTAAAGCTTACATCATCACCATATTTTTGTCACTAATTCATTTCTTGGTCTATTAATTACAAAATATTTAGTAACAAATCTACATTTGGTCTCTAACAATAACTATATAGTTTCAACCTTTTATGTGCCTCACTAATTCTACCAAAATGATTTTAGTTTGTCACCAAAATCCATTTCATTACTATTTTTTGTCACTAATATTGTTGCCATCAATCTTAATGATTTTTATTTACAGTTTTAGTGAGAAAATATTTAGTCACATATTTATATTTTTCTCACTAAACGTATTGATATAGTGACTACCATTCATGTCCCTCACTAAATCCATCACAATGATTCCAATTAGTTACTAAAATCTATTTAATGACTATTTTTCTCACTAATATCTTTCCCTCCATACTTTACGATTTTTATTTATGGTTTTAGTAAGAAGCTATTAAGTTATAAATTCACATTTTCTCATAAACGTATTTACAGTGATGACTATTCATATCCCTCACTAATTTCAGTAAAATAATTCTAATTACTCGCCAAAGGTCTACATATTGTTTACACTAATATTATATCTCTATATTCTATTATTTTTGCTTGTATTTTTTGTGAATAAATATTCTGTTACGAATTTACATTTCCTCACTAAAAGCTTAATATAGTGACGACCATTTATATCCGTCACTAATGTCACCAAAGTAATTTCAATTAGCTACCAAAATCTATTTTGTGATTGTATTTTTCTAATTAATATTTTTCTCACCAAACTTTATGATTTTTCCCTATATTTTGGAGAAAATATTCAATTTCGGATTTTAATTTCTTCACTATAAGGATGAATATACTGATGACTATTCATACTCCTCATTAATTTCATCAAAGTGATTCAAATTGCTAGGAAAGTCTATTTGATGACTAGTTTTTTTTTTTTTATCATTAATATGTTTCCCACCATTTTTCATAATTTTTTTGTTTATCATTGTAATAAGAAAATTTTCATTTAGGAAATTAATATTTCCAAACTAAAGATATAAATATAAGGACAACTATTTGTGCCCTTCACTAATTTCACAAAAGTGCTTGCAATTATTCACAAAAGTTTATTTCATGACTATATTTTTTCAAATTTTTTTTTTCATATTTTATTATTTTTGTTTATGGTTTGAGTTGGAACATGTTCAGTTATAAAAATTCATAACTGACTATATGTTTAGAGATAATAACGACAATATATGTCCCTTGCCAGTTTCATTATAGTGATGTTAATTTGTCATACAAATCTATTTATGATAGATTCACCTTTGATAAAACTTTTTCAACATAAATTTATTTTGTTTACACAATGAGAAAATATCGATTTATTAGGTTAAGTTGGATAAGATCCTTTATCAAATGACAATATAAAATTATTAGTAAAATGAAAATAGAAAAAATTTTAAAACTTGAATAATTTCAAGATATACAACTCACCCAATAGCTTTGATTATTAAGGGCTAGAAAGTCCGAAGTTATTTACATCTTAGTAGGAGGAAAATTATCTTCAACTAGAATAAATGTTTAATAAATGAGTAATCTTTATTTTTGTTGACATTTGTTTTAATCTTAATAATTTATATTTACAATATGTTTTAAAAAAGTTAACTATAAAGTCAATTATACAGAGGATATTGTAATAATGAGTATTTGGAAAGGGTGATATTTTATTATCTTAAAAATGATAATTAAACCAAGAATGAATACAAACCAAGTTAGCCATCACTAATTAACTGTTGTGAAATATAAGCAAACTTAAAGTAATAAAACAAACACATGAAATCAGAATAATAGAGGAGACACGAGATTTTACGTGGTTCGGTGATCAATATGATATCTACATCCACGGAGTGCACCAGTACTCAAATTTCACTATCATATTTTTTTTTTTTTGAAAAGGAAAACTTCATTAGCCAACAATAAGAATCAGGAACATCATCCAAGACTAGCTTACAAAGCTAGTCTGTAAAAACCATAGACCAACAACCTGAGAAACTAGCACCCAGAGCCTACCTAGCCACACCATGGGCAACTCTATTGCTATTCCTAGGAGAAAAAACAATAGAAGTAAAATTGTTCTTACAAAGCAAAAGTTGAATATCATGCACAATATTAGCAACCTCACATCTAGAAATAGAAAAGCCATTGCACAAATCAACAACACCCAAAGCATTAGAAGCCACAATGGAAGGAAAAAAACCCAAACTCAAAACCAGTTGTATCCCCTCCAAAACAGTAATGGCTTTAGCAAGTTCCACTTGAATAGCTCCCAGAAAGCATTTGGCAGTAACATGCACCAACTTACCTTCACAGTTCCTAACCACAATGCCCATAACAAAGGAACCTTGCAAAGAATTCAAGGCAACATCTACATTCACTTTAAACCCTGTAGCTGAAGGACTCCAACGAAGAGAGCTAAAAGCTGCAACCTGTGACAACTTAGAACAACAGTTAGCAGCTTCAAATTTGGATAAGAAAGCCTCAGCCCCAGCCTAAAAATTTCTGCCACTCTTACCACTTTCATGAATCTAAAAATTCCTATCACTCCATGCCAGCCAACATGCCACAACAAACTACAAGGCCCATTTAATCTGCACAGTAGAGAAAATCAACAGCTTTGAAGTTTTTCAAAACAGCAAAAAAGGGACAATGGACCCAACTGGACTCCAAAGCAAAGCAACCTCAAAGAGCATGATCAACTGACTCAAATTCCTTGCAGCACAGTTGACACCAGAATCAGCAATGCCTCGGTTGAACAGAAAACCCTTCACTGGGAGAATGCCTTGACAGGCCTTCCAACAGAAAATCTTGATTTTCAAACGGGACTTTTAGGTTCCAAAGCTTCTTGGTGGAAGAAATTTCACTATCATATAGTTATTTACAATGGTCAATAACTTTCTCATGAGTTATAATTATGTTTTTCTCTCTAACAGAAACCCTACAAGAGTTTAAAATTTGACATAAACATGTCATACATTATTGTGAAAACCAATACCTCATATGTCATCACTATCATTATTAGAAGAAATATAATCCTCCCTACAATCACTCTCATAATTAGATGAAATGTACTCTTCCTTGTTTCCGTTATAGCTGAAATTGGCATTGTCTGCAACACTATCATCATCCACAAAGTTATCAATTGCATCATTTTGGTCTTCAACATTCACATATATGGCAAGAATTCATCAAGTTTACTAGCACTCACGCCAACAACAATACCTGCCAAAGCACCAACAACAACCACAACACTTACAAACTTACCAACAATTTCAAATGTGACCATACTTGCTTTATCAACCGAACATGCACCTGCACCTGAACCTGTAGCTAGACGCCCAACACCACTAGCAATTTCATCTTCACACACAACTACAGCCACATGCCCAACTGCACCATCAATTTCATGAGCTCCGAAAACAACACTTGTAACTGAAGTCACACCAACAACAACACGTGCTTATGCTCCTACATCTACACCTGCACATGGTCATGCACTATGGTCATCTTCCAATCAACATAATCATATAGTTGATCCAAATACAAACCAAATAGAGTCTTCATAAATAGGATATTCTACTCTTATCGAAGAACACCTTGGTGGTAGCAGTATGTTATTTTTATATTTAAATTTATTTTTAATTTTGATATTCTCTTTTTAATTTTCTACTATAACATGTTACTAAAATTATGTAAGTTAAAAATTATGATATAGAGTCTGCAACCAAAAACAAACATGGTATTACTCGAAGTCTTGTTTTGTACAAAAGAACGCATTTAGGTGATATGATTGAGATAAATATCTATGAGGGCTTGTTTGTTGCCAAGGAGTAGGTTAGGATTGGACAAAAAATTGTCCAATCATGTGTTTGGTGATGCAATGATGGTGGACTATTTTAACCCCCACTTAATTTTATCCCAACAACATAAGACAAAATAAACGTCTCAAAAGTAAGAGGATTATTTTATCCTCTCTCTCTCCTCATTTTTTTTTTTACTTCTGTCTTCTTTTTTTATCTTACTCTCTCTCTCTCTCTCTTTTCTAATTTCTTATTTTTATTAAAAACATTTTAAACATTTAATATTTTTTTAATATTAACTGAAAATGATATTTTTATTTATAATTAACTTAAACAGTTTTATTTATTTTAACAATATTAAAAACTATTATTTTGTTAAAAATTAAATATTTTCATATTACATATAAATAATATTTATCTTATTATTAATTTAATCTAATATTATTTAAATTAATGTCACATTATATTAAAAAATAAAATAAAATTATTTTTTATCCAATCTCATACAACACCAAACAATAGAAAATATTATTTTTATTCCAATCCAATACAGTACCAAATAGATCAGAGTATTAATTTTATCCAATCTTAAAAAATAGTCGAATCCAATCCGCGCACCAAACGCACCCTGAGGAAATAATGCATGCAGTTAGAGAAAATTGTCAGTTATACGTAAGTAATATAGGATGCATTGTAAAGAGATGTCCAAGAACTGAATTTTAAATGTTAGTTCTTCGTGTTCGTACGAGTACACTGAGGAATTACAACTTTAATATGTTTATTTTATTATTATTACTATTACATTATAACTTTATTATTACATAATTATATTTGAATTTTTAGGAAAAATTCAAATTAAGCATTGAACCTCATGTGGATGTAGTTATTGAGGAGGATATGAAGTGTAGGTATATTAGATAGCGTTACACATTACACAAAAAATTTCTTGAATTTATAACTGTGGATGCCGCACTTGCAAATCCTCTTGTTGAAGTGGATGTAAATGATTGGAAATATCTTATTAAGTTATGGTAAGATAAAAGCTGGAAGGTTTATTCCTTAATTTAATAATTCGATTAATGAATATTTTTACTATTTGTGATTAATAAAGTGGCTATCTATTTATATTAATTTCAGAGTAAGAGTCAAACAAGGAAAAAAAAATGAAAAATACAGTTTACCTATTTTGCTGGGACAAAATCATTCAGTCGTGTTAGATGGGAAAATGTAAGTATTTTATAACTATTTTACTTTTATTCTTTAATACATATAAGTAATTTATTTTTAATTGACTTGTGATATGGTTCATATGATAGAGAAATCCTGATACGGGAGCTTTTCCTTATTGTATTGACACATTCAAGCTTACTCGATATGATGAAGCAAAAAATAAATGGGTTGATGATGATGCTAAAAATGCTTATGTAAGTGTTCAAATACACATTATAAGTTTTGCTATTTATTAGATTATTTACTCAACTTATTTGTTCTCATAATATTCTTTTGTAAAGGACAAAATGAATAGCCTTCGTACAAATCCTCCAAAGGAATTACAATATATGTCTAAAGATGAAATATATGATTATGTGATTGGAGAGTTTCCTTCGGGCTATATACAAGGATCAGGAGTTGGCCCCAAGTCTAGACCCTCTTTTAGAGTGGCTGCACGTAGATGGGGCAACTACAAGAAGAGCTGAGGAAGCTAAAGCATAATCTGCACAACTACTTGAGGAGTTAACACTGTAAAGGCTGAACTAGCTGAGATGAGTTCAAATGTTAATTAACAATTGCTTGAAATTCAAGCTCAGAGGTAATTTTAAAACCTTTTGCTTTTGGTCCTATTAATTTCTTCATACCAAAAAATAAAGTGCAATTATATTTACTTACACGAAAAATGATTGTATTTGTATATTGTATTGGTTTCTTATTGGATAAATATATTTTCAATTTGTTGATTATGGACATAAATACGATAGTTTTAACTCTCCTTTGAAAATGAGAAGGTATGTTTTTAATTAGCTTATATGTTTTTGTTTTTTCTATTTGAATCGACTTGAAATAGTTCTTAAACAAAATTTGATTTTATTGCAGGATGTTGCTAAGGATTTTTCATCAACTAAGTTAATAAAACAGATCAACTATTGTTCTTTGTTTCTTTACACACATACATAAGTAATTGATTGATGAGTTTTTTTTTTAAAAGGAACATTACTTTGCAAGAAAAACCAAAACAATCAGCCTGAACTAGCTTGGAAAGTCAGTCAGGACAATAGGTCCAACAACCAGACAGCTTATGCTTAACTGCCCATTTTGCAGTAGCATGAGCTACCATATTACAAGATCGAGAGGCAAAAATAAGAGAAATGGAAGCATGCCTACTTAACAAAATTCTAATATTCTGAACAGGATTATCAATCTCTCCCTCTAGAAGAAATAACACCAGCACACAGATGAACCACATTGCAAGAACCTAATTCAATAATGCAAGGGGAGAAGCCTCCGTCAACAGCTAAAGAAATACCCTCTAGGACTCCTTGAGCTTCTGCAACCTCCACATTAAAGGGACAATCAAAGATTCTGGAAATAACACACACAACCACACCCAGTACATCTCTAACAACAATCCCGATGCCAAAGATATTTTCATCAGACTTAATAGCCGCATCCACATTAATCTTGAAGCCAATATCATGAGGCTTCCAGATTTTACCACCCCCAGGATGAGTTTAAAAATATATTATTTAATATATTGTTTGAATAAAATGGATGACATGTATTGAGATTGAATAATAATTTATAAAATTTAATATTAATTTGTATATTTAATACCTACAATATCAATATATATATAATTATAGGTATTATTTGTAGTTGAGATATACCATTTTAGGAGTAAGGTTTTTTTTTTTTTTTTGGGTCTTTTGGTGCCTCATTTTGCATATTTTCAATTTGAAGTAAAAATGGGTGAAATGATATTTTCCTACAATGTGATTATGCATGATTTGATTATTTTGCAATTCTTTTGTTGCATTTTGTAAATTCTTTTTAATTTTATATCTTGATTTTTTTTTTCCTTTTTATAATCTATTTTAACAATTACAATACTGATTATACAACTTTTAATTTTTCTTTTAAATAGTTGTTAGATGCATATTTTAATATAACAAAAAATAATGTGTTTTCTTCTTTTTTGCAGATAGATTACTATTGGCTGTGCCAAGGACATGTATCTTTTTATCAGTGTTTCATGAGTTAAAGTATTAATGTGAATATTTTATAGTTTTATGTTACTAATTTGGGATGTTATTTTTTTTTATTGGTCATTGTTGGCCTATATCAATGACTTGATCTTTTTGTGGTAGTTAAAATTAAATATTTATATAGAATATATATTTATTCTTCAATTAATTTTTAGATGTGGATATTAATTAATTTATTATGTCATTTTTTATGCTCTTTATTTAGGATTTTATTGTTTTAACTTTCATTCTAGCTTTTTATAACTACATTTTAAATTTTATATATACATTTATATTGTGAGAAATAAGAGACTTGATTGTAATTCAAAACCTTTTTTTTATAATTATTTATTTTGATTATGAAAGTGACAATAATTATTTATTAAAGAAATATAATAAAGAAACATTAGTGACCAAATATTATATATTTGTGGCATGATATTTATATCTAATAGAATATATTCACGCTAATGATACATAATTTATAGTTTATTCTAGGAATACCTAATGGATTTAGTAACAAAATTCAATACCTTTTAGTGGTCCAAATAGTAGACACTAATTGTACTGTTATTTTAGTGACCAAAACTTCATAACTAATCGAATAACTCTTCAGTAAGGACAAACATATAGTTTGTGATAACTTTACATTACTAATTTAAAGCATATTTGTGACCAATGACAATATATTTGTAACCAAATTTTTATTGCTAAAACAATATTATAAGTTACCATTTCCTCACTAATACTACATAATGATATTGTTTTTAAATAGATTTAGTAACCATACTTTTTACTATATGTGATGGAAAAAATGGTCACTAATTGTGATAATAAACAGTAACCATATTTGTGATCACTAATAAAGGGAAAAAGAAAACATGCAGCGGAGGTTTTAAATTTTTTCTTTTTACTTTGAAAACTCTTTTCAAGAATCGATTTGTACATATGCGAATATGAACAAAATATTAACTTTGTTTTGTTTCTTGATTGATTTGATCCATTTTGTTACCACCAAATCTTTCGAATTATGACTCGTTGTCTGACAACGCGTATATGGGCACGTTACGGATATAGAGATGAGGGAGGATGATCACAAACGAAAGGAGAAAGACAACTTCTTTCTCCCTTGGTCGGCCACACCTTGCAAGAGAGGAAAGAGAAAAAAAACTTTTATTTTTCTTTTCTTTCTTATTTGGGCTAAACCCTAGTGTGCCTAGGGTTTGTGTTTTTCTTTTCTTGCTTCAAAAGTATAATAACTTGTGTTATGAGAATATAACACTTATATATTCTCTTATCTCTCTAGGGTTTGACCAAGTCAAAATAGCATTATAAATTCTAATTTATTTAGTCATTTAGAGAGATTTAAACTCTTGACCTTAAGAGACTTTTAAATAATCTAATTATTTAATTTTTTTTTTCCTTTGTCAATGTTCGATATCATAACCTTCCATTTAATAAATAAATTATTAATTATAAATTATTAATTTTATTTAATTATTTAGTTGTTAATTAAATAATCATATTATTTAATTAATTCCCTTTAACAAATCGTATAACTTTCGTAATACTATTAATTGGACTATCCAATTAATTTACCATGAACCTCGTTATCAACAACCATTAGAGCTAGCAAGGGGGCCTAATTAACATATAATTTTGAGCTCCAATAATACTTAGAAATATTAATTAAAACTCTTTAAATTAATATTCTACAATTATGAACCTCGGAGTTACTCCACTAAAAATCCGAGGCTGAACTCTCGAAACTGCAGATATTTTACACCGTCTGAAATCTCAGTGTCCATCGATATAGCTATTTACATATGGTGTGATCCTCCATAATTAGTTTATAATTAGAGCTGGGCCATAATGTTCGTTATACCCCTATAATAATATTTTTTTTTTCCTTTAAGCACCGTTGATTCTCTAATGAACAATTAAATTCTATCTTCCTTATGAAAGAAGGAGAGCATTCATAATTATTCAAGCCCCGAATCAACCCTTAAAAGAACTACTCATCTAAGAAGGAGTGGATTCCGATATTGTGTTCAGACTTTCCCAGTCATACACAACTTCAAGATAGGGAAGTATTGATCGAGAAAACTATATTCGATCTCATTCATAGTAAATCAAAAGCCACGATCTAACCTGAAGGAGTTGATAAGACATTCAGGATTAAAATCACCCATAAATAGCCATCATATGTTGATATATATGAATCTAATCTACTAACGGATCTTGGTAAGAGATTCATATAAATCGTGGCCCAATCTTATATGATTTCATCATATAAGGTACCTCCATTTTCATGTCAACTACACAAGTGGTCTAGGATAAGACCACTGTACATTATAAAACGGACTGCAACAGTAGATTAACCACAAACAAAGTACTCAGCTTTCTTTGCTATCTACGGACTCTTTAGATTGCAAGTCTCAAAATAAATCATCTTGTATATGGCTTTCATATATTCAGATTGATATTACATTTTGTAATCTTGGATGTTACGCGCACATTATATAAACGTATGAATTTGAATAAACAAACTTTTATTTGAATGAATAATAATTATTTTTATTAATGTTTAATCTCATTTACAATTACAAGTCTTTAGAGTATAAACCTAACAACTAATATTTTGAACAATTGCTAACCAATATAACCATCTTTTGCTAACTGCCCTACGAAAATCAGGTTCTTCCTCAAACTCGGTAAGTGCCTGACATTTTTCAGCTTCCATAAAGATCCAATTAAGTTGATATGTACGTCTCCTTTACGTTGATGTCACGGTCTTTGATCATTATCAAGATAAACATTTTCCAAGTACCCAGCCACGTAGTTCTTCAACTATCTATTGCACGAGGTGGCATGAAATGATGCCCAGAGTCCAGCACTCATAACTTGGTCATACTCTCTACTGAGCAAATCAAGGCATCGTCAGATTCATCAGAGAACACGTTTGCTCTAGTCAGCCTATCATTACCTTTCTTGGCGCTTCTACAGTTGACCTGATAATGACCCATCTTGCCACAATTCCAATACTCAATGTTTTTTCTTGGCTTGGAATTAGTCTAACGGTTTATAGATTTCGACATTCGAAACCTCTGCTTGGATTTTCCTCGATTACCTTTGCTTTATATATGCCTCTATCTCTGCTTTTCACATTTAAGGCTGATGATGAATTCCTACCCCATTCTTCGTGTCTTTTGATCTCTTTCATCATGATCATGTTCACAACTTCCTGAAACTTCATCAATGTCGTCCCGAATGATGCACTAATTGACTGTATTGCCTTTTTTCTAGCTATCTACCATCTGTCCCAGAATCCGTTGTGCTTGAATCTCACATTCAAAATTTAAATTTATTGAATTTAACTGATCGGTGATCTCGTTGAATGCATTTAGGTGCTCCTTAAAGCTACTGTTTTAAGGCATCTTTTAATTGAAAAGTTTCTTCATCAAGTATACCTTATTGACTGTCAACGATTGTTCATAAATTTTTGCAAGAGAACTCATGAGTTCAGTAGTATTTTCATGATTCTTGATGTTGAACGCAATCGTTCTCGTTAGACTGAGTCGAATGGCTCTCAAAGCCTTACGATCTAATACCTCCAAGTAGGGGTGGGCGTTTTCGGATTGGGTTGGGTTGGAGGTCAACCTAACACAACCTAATAAAAATCGGATTGAGAAAAATTCAACCCAACCAACCCAACATAAATTTCAACCCAACCCAACCCAATATTGAGTGTTCGGGTTGATCGGGTTGGTCGGGTTGGCTTTAATATAAAAATAAAATAAAAAGTCATACAACTTATGTTAAAATACAAATATTACATCGAATCTCAAATGTTACATCAAATATGAATAATAGTTTTACATAATCTCATAATTTAAACTCTCATAACAGTTTTCAACACGATATTATATCACATATCAATCTTAGCAATAATCAAATATAACTCGATGTCACAAATTCATAAGAATGAAACATAACACAAAATCAATTCACCACTTGAAGACCCATGTTCATAAGCATAAAAACATAACACAAATAAGTACATATAACTTGAAGTCCCATATTTATAAAATAAATAAGTAAACTAAAGCTACATAGTAAATAAATTTGATAATTTCTCATTCGCCATCGTCATGTTTTTATCTTCCACCGCTATTGCAAACTTATATTTTTTACATTGAAAATTCGCATGATTCCATAGACTCTTAGTGCCATTTTTATAAGTGCAGCCATAATATTCTTTACCACAATAATTACATTCACATCGGTCGCCATACTTGGTGAATATTGTCCATATACTTGGTCTTCGCCTCTTAGTCTTAATGATGCCATCATGCACCTACAAGAGTAACAAAAAAAATATAGATTAGCAAACATATTCATATAAAACTAAAATATGAAAATAATAATTAGAAACAATAGAGTGGAAAAGAGACGATACCGTAAGTAAATCATCTCCTTCTAATGGTTCTCTCAATTCACCACTTGGTAAACTTCTCATTCTTTTTTCCATTTCCCAATAATCAATATGAACGAATCTAAGTTTAAAACAAAAAAAAAATAAAAAATTAAGTAGGCACAAAAAAATAACCAGTGTAATCTGTCCATGACAAACATTATATGCATTTGCACCCAGTAGAGGACTGGTGGGACATTAGACAAGCAGCAGTATTAAATTGCATCATTGACACAGCCAGCCTCATCTCAATCTCATTTCCCCCCTCCCATCTTCAGACAATTATTAACTTACTCTGGGTATGTTAAAATTTGTCTAAATAAGGATACAAAAATTGGCCCCTAATTGTTTAATTGTAACTCAAAGAGTCTAAAGCAAAATTATATTCAAGTAATTTGGTCCTACTAAAATAAGATTAAAATAAATATGTAATATAAAAGTTTGGAAGAATTAACTTCGTGAATGTGAAATAATATGTGAACAAAATCAAAATTTACCAATCTATATTAATAAATATTACACACTAATCACTTCTAGAGATAAAATAAGCTGATCTACAGCTCATCACAACCATCAACTGTCATGAACACATGGATATCATATAACAAAAAGTGTATAAATATATATATATATATATATATATATATAAAAAAGTATATTTAAGTCACACTACTTTCTTGCAGTTCTAAGAAGGCAGCTTTTCATGATACTAACAAGAATTGGTCATCATTTTAGATCCAAATTTAGTAATTTACACAACCCAGATAGACAAACAAAGAACTTGAACATATTTACTTAAACACAGAGAAATAGAAAAGCATTACCCTTTAAAATCACAGTTAAAGAAACAGAAAAGATAAAAATAGAAGAAAGAACTAGAGCGAGCATATTCACTTACATATTGGATTTGATGAGACGAATATTCAAGGCAAGGCAAGGCAGGGTAGGGCAGGGCAAGGCAAGGCAGTAGGATTGGGAGCGGCGGGAGTGACTGGTGAGACTTGAGAGTGTGAGTGTTGAGGTAAAAATGATTTTTAGGGTTAGGCATAAATTTTTTTTTTTTTTATATATATGAGAACAAAATCGAGTTGGGTTGTCGAGTTCATCAAATAACCCGAACCAACCCGATTTTATTTCGGGTTGTAAAAAAATAACCCGATGGGGTTATTTTTTATAAAGTAATCCGACTCAACCCGATCAATTTGGGTTGGGTCGGATTGGGTTCGCGGGTTGGGTTGAAAATGCCCACCCCTACCTCTAAGTCTTTTGGCTTTACCTCTTTCAACGGCAAGAACAGGTCTTTCTGGTAAGGATAGTCTGTCATCTGCATCTTCTAAAAACTGAAGCTAAACCAGTTGAACTTCCCCACCCAGTAGCTTGCTTTATCTGATCTTATGCCTCCTTATGAAATTGAGTAACCGCTAAATCTTCTGAGTCTGTTATAACCATGACGTTCAACCTAGAGCTCTGATACCAATTATTAGGAATTACACTGAATCCTAACACAACGGAATCATTCACAATAGCTAAACTCACACATAGCACAAAAATAATAAGCAAATAAGAAATAAATAAGATAAGAGTTTTACGTGGTTCGAAAAAACTTGCATATATCCACGGAGCGCACCCGCACTCAATCCATTATATCATAAGATTACAAACTCTCTATTTTCTCTCTCAAATTTGCTTTTTGGTTGCCAGTACATAACTCTCAATTACATAAGGTATATATATATTAGTTAATTAGGGCTAGGGTCGACCTAAATAAGAACTAGTTTGATTAGGAAACAAATTCTTCATAAACGGACTATTATGCTCAAATTAGGAGTCGCGCCACTTACTACCGAAGCTGCTTCCTTCTGCTGGTCTCGCCAGTCCTTGATTGCACGGGTCGCTACCCAAACATAACTGATTATGATTCAGTCTTAATATCCCAATAGTATTTATAGACGGTCGTATATGACTTGTAATAACAGCTGATCATAATGAACTTATCTAATAACATGTGTTATCTCTTCTATTTAAATTAAAAAAAAGGCCGGTTATCTCATTTTTAATAGGGGTAATTGCAATAACTCCCCGTGTATATAGGCATAATTGTACAAAAATCTGAGAATAATTGATAATAACAATAACTCCTCTTTGACCGGTTGACTAACCGTTGACCACAGTTAGTTACTAACGGTCAAAGAGGGTAAAATCGTCTTTTTAGAAAAAAAAAATTTTAAAAAAAAATTGGAAGAAGAAGAAGAAGAAGAGGAGGAGGAAGAAAGAAGAGGAAGAACAAAAATAAAAAAAAATCTAGAAAAAAAAAAGAAAAGAAGAAAAAGAAGAATAAAGAAATTTGAAAAAAAAAAAGTAAAGAAGAAGAAGAAGAAGAGGAGGAGGAAGAAGAAAGAAGAGGAAGAACAAAAATAAAAAAATTTGAAAAAAAAAGAAAAGAAGAAGAAGAAAAAGAATAAAGAAATCTGAAAAAAAAAAAAAAAAAAAAGCAAAGAAGAAGAAAGAAGAGAAACAACAAAAATAAAAAAAATCTGGAAAGAAAGAAAAGAAGAAAAAGAAGAAGAAGAAAGAGGAGAAAAATCTGGAAAAAAAAAAGAAATAAAGAAGAGGAAGAACAAAAAAAAATAAGAAAAGAAGAAGAATCTAAAAAAAAAAATTTGGAAGAAGAAGAATAAAAAGAAAAAGAAGAAGATGGAGGAAAAGGAAAAAATAATAATGAAGAAAGAAATTAAAAAAAGGAGCAGATTTGGTGATGAAAAAAATTTAAAAAAAAAATTGAATTTTTTTTTTTTTGTCAATGGACCAGATGATGAAGATATTTTTATCTCATCTAATGGACCAGATTTCATCTGGTCCATTTTTTAAATTTTCTTTTTTTTTTAAAATTTTTTTCTAAAAAGACGATTTTACCCCTTTGACCGTTAATAACTAACTGTGGTTAACGGTTAATCAACCAGTTAAAGAGAAATTATTATTATTATTAATTATTCTTAAATTTTTGTACAATTATACTTATATATACAGGCATTATTGCAATTATCCCTTTTTAATACACACATAACAACTATTATTTGAATTTTAAATTTATTCCTAAATCTTCAATCACCGGGACTCCAGCACCCGGTAAATGTTAATCATGTTTGATTGGTGGGCCCACATTGCAGATGTGGTTTTCTAAACGTCATAGTCGATGCCCTTGTGGATTTGTATGGCTTATAATCTTTTTTTAATATTAGCCACATCACACCTAACACACTTAGTTATTAATATCCACGTGTGACTCTGTCAATCACACCTCATTTTACTAGATATTAATGTCCAATGTGATTTTCTCAGGTCACACCCGATCTTGTTAGACTTTAACGTGCAATCACACTTGGTTTTATTGTAACTAACACCTAACTTTCTTTGGAGTTTATATTATTAAGGGAATTTAGTAAAATTGTCCAAATATAACTCAAAAATTATAAAACTATCCAATCTCCACTAATTTTTATAACCTCTACCCAAAATATTTTGTTGAACAAAATTGCCCTTAGTTTTAGATTTGACCCACTCTATTCACGTTTTTCACTTTACCATTTGACCAAATTGATTTTACTGTTGTTCATTTCAACTTCTGTTCATTGCCGGATCTGTTCGTCTTCTTCGTTTGTGTTCTGTTCTTCTGTTCGTCCGTCGCGTCTTAGTTCGCATCGGAGCAGCTTCCGCCGTAGTCGCGTTCTTCTTCGGCCACAACAAGGAAATCGTCTTCTTCTTCCGCCGCAACATTCCAGAGCGATTTGAAGTAAGGAAAAAATTTCTTCTTCTGATTTTTTGTTTAGAAATTATTGTTTTGGGCATCGAGCCACGTCTAACCGATGGTTTTGTTTCATCGGGCCACTGTGTCTCAGTGGCCTTGTAACATCCCTAATTCGGATAATTAATTTTGAGCATATGAATATAATATTTATGATTTAAGGGGTGAAAAATATAATTAAATGTATGTATATTTTTATGGGTTCCAGGTGGACCAGATGGAACAGTCTAGAAATAATGCATGAAAGAGAAGGAAAAAGTTGGCAGTGAGTACCGTGACCAGAGATCGAGATGAGTCGCTCGCGATGAAAAATGGTGATTTTTGGGAGTGAGCACCGCGACCAGGGATCGCGCTGACTAGCTCGCAATGAAAATGTGGATTTTAGGCAGTGAGCATGGCGACCACCAACGCGATCAGATACCGCGATGGTTGATCGCTATGAAAGCGGTGAAATCACTCCAGTGAGCAACGCGACCAGGTGGCGTGACCACAGGTCGCGATGACCGAATTTTTATAAAAAAAAATAATAAGAGGCGGTGAAGCTTTTCAAGGAAGCAAACCAGAAAAGAAAGAGAGAAAACGGGAGAGGAGAAAAGAAATAAAAGAAAAAGAAAGAAAAGAGAGAGAAAGGAAGAGAGAGAAAGAGAAAGAAGGAGAAGAAGAAGAAAGGAAGGAGAAAGGAAAAAAAAGAGGAAACAGAGAAAAAGAACAAGGAAAAAGGAAAATTCAGAAAAGAAACTGTCGAAAAATGGTATCCAAGTTGATGTACGCTATTATGTTGAGTATCCGTTTTCAGACTCAAATTGATTAGTTGAAATTCTAATAATTCTTAAGTTTTGATTGAATTAATTTATGAGTAATATTTGAAAAAGATTTTGAGTTACAGAATTATGATTATGTGAATTTAATGATTTTACGTTTCGTTTTCCATTATTTGATATGTTTTCGAATATACTGTTTTACAAATATTAATGAATATTGATTTTGGATTGATTTAAAGAATTTTTGGTTATACGAAATTTTTCTGAGGATTGAATAATTTGTAAAATCTGTAAACTCTGAATTATGATTTTATGGCCTTGATATATGTATAGGGAAATATGGATATAGGAGATTGACATGTCAATTGGGTGTATATTTGGCAGTACTGCACCGAGATTCCTGATGCCTATGATGTTGATTTTACGAATACCATTTCCTTAGAAATGGGAAACCGACTGTGAAATACGGATACCATTTCATTCGGAAATGGGAAACCGACTGTGAGAACATATGGATATTATTTCCTTGTGAAATGGGAAACCAACTGTTTATATAGGGATACCATTTCTTATGAGATGGGAAACCCGACTGTAAAACCCATAATCCAGTCCTGTAAACCCTGTTATGTGTATCACGGGCCCAATTGAGAATTGACAGCCAGAAAATGATGTGGAAAATAAAGAAATGTTATTACGAATGAAATCCAGAAACTTTTGAAATACTTTATTCTATATAGTTTCAGTAATTGAAATATGATAGTTGTTTTATATATATATATATATATTTGAATTTCTGAATTTAAGATTTATTGTTATATATTATATTGCAATTTATTTTAGTGTACACCCACTGAGCATTATTGCTTAACTCGTTGATGTTTATCGCGCGTAGGTGACAGAGATACCGAGGAAGGAAAAGATTGAAGAGAGAGTTGCAGACAGAGATCCAGAGTCACCACATTTTGGGTAGTCATATATTTCTGTATATTACGCATGCATATACAAAAATATGTAAATGTGTTATATATTTATGTTTTGTAATTAATTGTTTTATGATTTCTGTTTTTCATTTTCAAAAGATTATAAATAATGAATTATGAACTGTTTTATTTTAAAACTGTTTGGAAAGTCGCACTAAACGGCAGAGTGCGCATTTGTTTGAAAGTTTGATTTAGAAGTGTTGAAATTATATTGTTTTGGATGTTTATTGAAAACAGGTTTTGGGAAATCAGAAAAACAAAGGAAACTCTGCCGAAATTTTTGAAAATAAATTTCAATGGGCTCATTAGAAAAGCATTTTAAAAATACAATTTATTTGATTTTCAATGGTTTGCACATTATAAAGTGAGTTAAAAAAAGTTTTGAAAACCCTGGTAGCGCTCCCTAGGGTCGATCCAGACGGGTCGGGTCAGGGGATGTTACAGGCTCGATGAAACAAAACCATCGGCCAACTAAGACCCGATGATTTTTTCATCGGGTCACAGCTACGAAATCGTCTTCTTCTTTCGTGGTAACATTCCAGAGCGATTAAAAGTAAGGAAAAAAGTTTCTTCATTGATTTTTCTTCTGATTTTTTATTTAGAAATTTGTGTTTTGTGCATCTGGCCGATGGTTTTGTTTCATCGGGCCACTATGTCTCAGTGGCCCAATGAAACTAAACCATTGGCAGCTGAGACCCGATGAGTTTTTCATCGGGTCACAGCTGACCAATGGTTTATTTTCATCGGGCCACTGTGCCAATGAAACAAAACCATCGGCCAGCTGTTACCCGATGAAAAACTCATCGGGTCTCAGTTGGCTGATGGTTTTGTTTCATCGGGCTACTGTATCCAATGAAACAAAATCATCGGCCAGCCGAGACTCGATGAGTTTTTCATCGGGTCACCGCTAGCCGATGGTTTAGTTTCGTCGGGTCTCAATGGCCCAATGAAACAAAACCATCTACCAGCCGTAGCCCCATGATTAAATTTCATCGGGCCACCGCAACTCGATGGTTTTGTTTCATGGTGGCACCGTGCCCCGATGAAACAAAACCATCGGGTCGCGGTGGCCCGATGAAATTTAATCATCGGGCCACGGCTGGCCGATGGTTTTGTTTCATCGGGGTCACTGTGTTTCAGTGGCCCGATGAAACTAAACCATTGGCCAGCCTACAACCATCACCATGAAACAAAACCAGATGAAATGAAATCATCGAGCTACTGCGACCCGATGAAATAAAATAGAAATACGGTCTTCAATTCGACCCTTTTTCCTTGTATTTTCGTTTTATAACTATTAATATTTATGTTATGTATTTGTAGATATTGGTATGTAGATTAGGATTGAGTTGTTTATGTTACTTGGTTAATGTCATTATTGTAATCTATATTTGTAAACGGTATATTTTTTAGTTTATTAATAAATTCGAAATCTTTTTTTTTTGTAGGCTAATAATCAATGGCAAGTAACAAGTTGATTGATTCAATGAAAATTAAGGAAAAAAAATTTTTCCATGCCAAAATGACGACGTATTGTAAATGGGAAAACATCGGATTGATTAAGAGTAAGCTGACGGAACGACAACAACAAAAACTAAGAGGAATGTGCTTTGGGCTTTTTTTAGATGTTAATGAAATTTCCTTCACGGGTCAATTTTGTCATCACATTTTGTTTCGGGAGTGTCATGTGGAAGATGCTGAAAATGAAATGTGGTTTCTGATTGGTGGGAATAAAATACAGTTTAGTGCAAACGAGTTTTGTCTCGTGAGCGGTCTACGTCTTAGGGATACAGTCGTCCCTACTACAAACCCAAAGAAAGATTATGTCGATAGAATTCGCCAGAAATATTTTAAGGGAGCCAAAAAAGTGACTGGACTCAAATTGCAAAGTTTGTTCGAAGATGGTCTCGAGGAAGAAAATGATGATGATGATGATGATGATATGATTAAATTAGCTTTGTTGCTGATATTAGAGATGACATTGCTTGGAAAGGACTTGAGGACTAAGGTTGAATATTGGGCAATGAAGTTAGTGGATAATTTAGAAGAATTCAATCGGTTCACGTGGGGTTCCTATGTATATTCAAGGACATTCAATTCATTATCGACCTGTTGCAAAGGTAGAGATCAGAGGTTTATGGAGAAGGCTAAAAACGATTCGAGCCATACATCAGAGAAGATCAACTTGTATGGATTTGTGTATGCTTTTCAGGTAATATTATGTGTTTAACATTTTTTACCCTTAAATTCTTTAAAACTCTTATTGAAATATGTTTTTGTTTTATTTGCTAGGTGTGGGCTATTGAAGTGATTCCGCTGTACTCAAAGCTGAATTATGCTAGCAATGTGTCTCAGTACAGCCCCTCATATTCTAAACTGGGAAGTCAAAACGACTCTTGGATATGAGGCTTTGAGAACTGAGATTTTCATAAGGCGAAAGGTATGAATTAAATTAACAGAGTAATATTAGGTATATAAAATTTATTATAACTCTATGTTGTTTGTTTTTCTTTTTTGTTGGTTAGATTTCCACGTTTGAAACTTTGAAACCCACGGATGAAGAATTGAACTTGTCATATTTGACGGTGTTGGAGAAGGCTAGCATCTCAAATGATCCGTGTGCCCCAGATATAGAGATTGGTGATAAGGAAGATGATGAGTATTGTGATAACAATCAGAGTGATGATATTGATGAAGAAGAGCAACGACAATCGAAAGATAAGAAAGCTAAAATACAAGAAGAGCGGCTTATTGGACGGAGTCGATCGATATGTAGCCAATATTGTCCCTTAATTGTATTGTTCAGTAAATAATATGTAAATGTTAATTTAACTTCCCACTACATTATGATAGGACTCACAAGATCTGCATAAAAAAATGGATGGCCTACACACAGAAGTAAAGTGTCTACAGACTTCTATGACCGCACTGAATGAGAAAGTTGACAAAGGGTTTGCAACTCTATAAACAGAACTGGATGAGATGCGTAAAGGAGTTGAAAAATTGATAGAAGTTGTTTGCAAGACAGCAGGCAGTAATGAACAATTTGAAACTGCAAATAAGGTGCCATAGGTAATTTTTATTTTATTTAGTCATGTCGAACTTTGTTATTTCCTTTTTTACATTGTATTAACCGTATACTGTTGTATTCACTGCATTAAAGTGACGACTTCTTTGATACAACCTACAACGTGGACGATATAACTGATGTTAAAAATGATTTTACAAAGGAAGAGGCAAAGGAACCCGATCAATGCCTAGAGCTTACTATTTACTCTCCCTTGCCGAATATTGTCAGTGCCACAGGTAATCAGAGTGTCGTTGCTCTTGAAAAAAAAGCATTCGGCGTAAGATATGGTATGAGGACGCGTAAGCATTCTGCATTCGTATCTAGCTCGTACGTGGACCCCACTAGACCAAAAAAGCAAAGGACACGGACTGCAAATCCTATTAAGTTCGAGCCTTTAAAACCGGTTCACTCGGAAGTACAGTCGGAGTACGAGGCTTTCAAAAAGAATACCAAAGCTCGGTAAGCATACATAATTTAAGTTCATCGCCTATTTTCAGACTTTGTTAACCCTTGTGATATTTAATGTCATTTACTCTAAATATTATACCGTATATGCAGGTGCTACATTGGGCAACCAATGGATGCGACTCCTGATTTTTTCAAAACGTTTGAGAGTGCGACCGACTGGTTGGACTACTGGGTAAGTAAATAAATTGAAATTATTTTGTTAATTTCATGGTAATGTCATTAATTTGCACTGTTACTTATGATGAGTTTTAAATGGCAATATTTTGTTCCTGATCTAACCAAAAAACAGCACATTGAGGCTTATCTGGCAGTATTACGGAGGCACCAGCTTTTACATCCGACAATTTTTTCTCAAAATTACAACTTGATTGATCCATCATTCTTTGTAGGTTGTAATTGAAATTAAAATTATTTAAATGTTTTCCATGAATTAATTATAAATAACATACTGATATTTTAAATTTTTGTAAACAACCCTTCAACACATATGTAAAAAACTTCTGCAAAACCCAGATGGAACCATATCGAAGGAGGCCTACGATCCCTTTACCTTCAAATGGGAGGATTATTACCTTGGGTATGTTTGCGGAGAATGACCCGAAGGGTCTCGGCCATGGTGGGAGATCGATAATGTAAGTGTAATCATGCAGCTATTTAACACTTCAATATCTATATAAGTTAAATGACAATTATGTGTTCAATGTAGTTATTGATGCCTGTGAATGTGGATGGTTATCACTAGGTCTTGGCGGCTGTTAATCTTATTGAAAGAAAAGTACGGGTGTATGATTCTCTATGTCAGGACTACTGAACCGTCTTTTCGGGAGTAATATGTCTCCCCACTAGCACATCTTTTGCCCTCACTTATGTATAACGGAGGCTATTTTGAACATAAGGGGAGACAAGTACAGGTCACTCCATTCGCTTGCAAAAGACTAGGTCCTGATACTGTTCCACAACAACGCGGGGCGTAAGTCAAATTCAACTCTATATTTTTATAGTGATTGTTATTTTAATTGATTCAATAATTAACGGTGTTATTATATTGAAATTATTGCAGTGGTCACTGTGGTGCATTTACCCTTATGTTTGCTGAATACATCGTTGCACACAGACAGAAGTTTGATTTCAATGCAAAGCAAATGAAAGCTCTCAGGAAGAAAATGTTCATTGAAATATTTGCAAACTCTACATGGCGAGACGATGAAGAATGACATATACTTTTTTCCAAATTGTTATTTATGTGAATATTATTGATTATTGAGAATGTAAATATTATTGTACATAACATTGACATTATTCTGAAAATGATTGTAAATTTTGGAAACGTTAATTTTTTTGTTTTGATAAAATGATTGAAAAAGTCGCATCGAACGGAAGGATGCGCAAATGATTCAGAAATGTGATTTGAAGTGTATACATATGTTGTTAAATGGTGACTTTGATAAATCAGGTTTTGGATAGTTAGAAAAACAGAGGAAACTCTGGCAAAATTTTCATAAGTTAATTCATTAAAATGTCTTCCAAATACGAAATAAAAATGTTAATTATATACAACAAAATAGCAATTTCAAATAGTACAATAATGTCTTTCAAATAGTACAATAATGTTAATTATATTGTCCATCTCCTACAATGATTAAAATAAAAATACAATTACATACAATAAAACAGAAAATCATAAATAAAACAGCAATTTCTTGCATATCCTCATCACTCAGATGGTTCAGATACTTTAGGATTATTGCATGTTTGGCTGTTATGGCCGTAGCGCCAACAATTTATACACCTTTTGCGTACAATCTCTTCTCCAATCGAAGGTATACGTTATTTCTTTGGTCGACCTAGTGGGCGTCGGGCAACAGGTGGAAGAACAGTTATATTTGCAACCTCATTTGGGACCAACCAGTCACCCTGATGGCCTATTGGATGAATCTCACCACTGTATGCTAAAAGCAAATAAGCAGTCGAGTAGTAGGGTGAGGTGAATGTTGTGTAATGTAATCCTCTATGTTTTATGGCAGCTAAAGCATGTGCACATGGAATCTGATCAAGATCGAATTCTCTACAACTGCTATGTACGGTTCAACTATTCCATTTTGTTTTCCATCGTGCACCTCAAACTGATACAATGCAATTGGGGACACCTTCATATGTTGCGCAGATTCATCACTAACCCCAATAAGTGCCTCAACCCTTTCTGTTAACTGTGTATCATAAGAAGCAGCCACTGTACGTCGATCATGAAACCAACATTGCATCATATCTCGAATACGGTCAATCATAGTAACAATGGGTAACTCTCGAAAATCTTTCACTGCATTATGCATCGACTCAGCAATATTAGTAGTCATAATGTTGTACCTTTTTCTCTGACAAAAGGCTCTGGACCACCTCTCTTCTCCAACATCAATAACATACTGATGAGCTTCAACACTAATGCTGGACAACTGTAGCATGTAAAATGAGTGATCATTAACTCTGTAGGCCTTGGCTGCCTTCCGAAAAGGTATGGAAAGATCTTTGTTCTTATAAATGAAAATTATATTTCGTTCTAAATGCATGAAACAAGCACCGTGGTATGCATTTGGAAAAACTGTTGCAATAGCTTTGACAATACTAGTTTTTCCTATCAGATACAAAAACAAGATCTTCAACATCTCCAATGGTATTATGCAGACAAGATAAAAACCAACTCCATGCAGCATCATTCTCGAAATCCGCAACACCAAATGCCAAAGGAAATATTTGGTCGTTCCCGTCCTGACATACAGCCACAAACAAGATGCCACCATATGAACCCTTCAGAAACGTGGCATCAATTGCAATAACTGGTCTAATGGCAGCATTAAAACCATCTATGCACGCTTTCATGGAGAAGACCATATACATGAACCTATTTTCATCATCAGTCTTAATGTTCATCATCGTCCCTGGGTTTGTTTTCTCTAACATGTGACAATAATAAGGTAACATACTAAAAGAAACTTCAGCTGATCCGTGTACCTCTTCCATAGCAATATGTTTAGCCCGATATCCTTTGTGGTAATTTACTGTAATACCCAATTCATTTTGGATATCTCTTATGATTTACTTTGGTCTGTAGATACGACCATCACGAAATTTCTCCTTGATATGCTGTCTAATAAACTGTGCACTAGCCTTTCTATTCCATGAAAACCTTTTCTCCATTGAGCAACTATGTTTGTCGTCAAATCTTGTAATCCGAAAAAAAATCAGTGTTTGTAACCTTGAATGCATGTAGCCGCCATTTGCATTCTCCAACAGCACAACGTACCTCAAAACGTGAAGTATCCGACTTTTACACTTTCAAATTGAAACAATTTGCAGCAGCGTACCTTCTTAATTGGGAGTGCAACTCTTTTTTACTGTTAAAGATTTCCCCATTTGCAATCAGAATCGGTATAGCTCTCGAAGCTACTTCAACATCATCAATTGAACACATTACAAACGTGGCTCGAACCAACTCTTCATTACTATTTCGAACACCCTGAACATCTTGGGACTTCTTAGTATCTTTAGGCTTCGTTACTGAAATCATCAACAAATTGAATTTCATCATCAACCGTAACATCATTTAAATTTGGTGTGTAGCCCTCCCGAATATAGTTACTTCCCTTCGATGAAGGAATATGAAAATTGATGGGATGGTGTTGTTGATTAGATGACTCTGGAAAACATTGCTCCTTCAATTGTCGGTCACTATGCTCAATCTCAAACACGGTTATACAACTAAAGGGTCAATATTCTTTTGACGTAATAATATTACAACATCATCATCATCACTTATCTCTACAGGCATGCTTGGGCGGATGGTATGAGCAACCGTCTTTATAATGACTTGAAAGCAGTTTCTGTCAATCCCAGTGACGGCATACACTTTATCTAATAGTTGATCAAAAGTTGCATCTCTTGGAAATAACACCCATTTTGATCTCTTGCCATCATACCAATAAACCCCTTGTTCACATACCCAATGTCCATCCCAGTTAATTATCAACTGCACATCATCATCCATGCTCATTCCTGCATAAAAAAAATAAAAATTAAATTAAACTTAAATTAAAAATTCAATTCAATTCAATTAAAGTATCAAAACTGTCGGGCCGACTTGATGAAAAACTATCGGGCCAAAAATAATCGGGCCAAAAACCATCGGGCCAAAACCATTGGGCCAAAAACCATCGGGCCAAAATTATGAAAAAACATGATGAATGCATGATGAAAAACCATCGGGCCAAAAAACCATCGGGTCAAAAACCATCGGGCCAAAAACCATTGGGTCAAAACCATCGAGCCAAAAACCATCGAGCCGCCATGATGAAAAAACATGATGAAAAACCATCGGGACAAAAAACATCGGGCCAAAAATCATCGGGCCGCCATGATGAAAAACCATCTGGACAAAAACCATTGGGCCAAAACCATCGGGCCAAAAACCATCGGGCCGCAATGATGAAAAACCATCGAGCCGCCATGATGAAAAAACATGATGAAGGCATGATACAAAACTATCGGGCCAAAAACCATCGGGCTGGCATGATGAAAAAAAAAAATTTATAAAAATTCGTTCTTAATTTTTTTTATGGAGGATTAACAAATGTGAAATGCCTACAACTGATTCAAAACCCATAAAAGTGTGCATTGACTAAAAAAAAGTTTAACATTAATCTTGAATTTTTGAAGAGAGAACTTTGTGAGATGGATCTTCCTTTATTTGCAAGAGATAACTTGAGATTTTCTTGGCTTAGGTTGGGTAAGAGATTTATGGAGAAGAGAAGAGAGGAAAAATAAGAAAATGTGAAGAAGAGAAGAGAAGAAGAGAAGAACCGGGTGAAGAAGAAAGTGAAGAAGATGAAGAAGAATACAGTGAAATAGAGTCAAATGTAAATGAGGCTTAGGTTGGGTAAGAGATTTATGGAGAAGAGAAGAGAGGAAAAACAAGAAAATGTGAAGAAGAGAAGAGAAGAAGAGAAGAACCGGGTAAAGAAAGTGAAGAAGAAGACAGTGATGAGTGGGCAGTGTAAAGTAAGGGCAATTTTGTCCAAAAAAAGGGTTTGGGTAGAGGTTACAAAAGTTAGTGATGAGTGAATAGTTTTGCAATTTGGGAGTTATTTTTGAACAATTTTGCTAAATTTCCTATTATTAATTAGTTTACATATGATATTCTTTGGAGTTTATTATCCAAGAGTGACGCTTTAGGTCACGTATGTTGCACCTTCTTTTGTAATGTGGAAATTCCTCAATGAAACTTATTCTTTTGGTGTGACCTTTTAGATGACACCTAAACTTATGGACCGAGAGACTAGTTGACATTCTAAGGGCCCGTTTGTTAGACGGGATAATATGAGATTAGACTATTTTTAAGCTCAATCTAATATTTGGTGTGAACTCACATAATAGTCCTGTCTTGCAATGACTGTTGTGTCCGCCAAAGCAGGTGGGACAAGACAGGACTGCAGGACTGTTGTGTCCTGCCAAAGCACGGGGACAAACTTGTCCCACCTGTTTTTTTTTTTAATTTTAATAAAATATTTATATATAAAATATTAAAATTTATTTTTAAAATATTTTATATTAATATTAAAAAATAATATATTTTCATAATAATTTTTAAATTAAATTAAATATTTTATTTTATTTAAAATTTAATTATTATTAAAAAATAATACAATTATTTTTATCTAATTTCATACAATATATAGTACTATTTTTAGTCCAATCTGTATTACACTAAATACATTACAGTACAACCCAATCTAATCCCATAAAAATAGTTAAATCCAATCTCGCGCACCAAACACACCCTGAAATGCTCAGTGGGTTTTGTCTTTCCTGACCCTCATTGGTGCTCTCACCTTATAGATGATACTGACTATTCTCTCGTTCGTGCTCTCACCTAGTAGATGATGCATAGTACTCTCTCTCTTGTCCCAGCTAGTATTGACATCCTCATATATTGTGTCGTGTTTTTTCTATTTTAAGTTGGTATGAGATTTATAGTATAACAAAATCGATACTAGCAACTAGCCATGCCAATATGCCATAGGCCTACGTGATTTTCAATGTCTAGGGGACGACAAACGAAAATTCAAAAGTTAGGTGATATTCGCAATCCTCTAAAATTGTATGCATAAATATCTACAAATTGTCGCATTAATCAATTACATGTATATGCACATTAATTCAACTGCCACATATGAATTGAATTAAAGTTACACATCACAAGTTGAGCTGCAAAAATCGTTCAATCATCTAACTTGTTAATAAATGTCGTTCGTTCAATATGATAATATTTTGGGTTTAAATTATTTTATGTATTAAAAAAAATAAAATAAAAAGTTGGGGCGCCAAACATAATCTAAATTAGAATGCTATATTATATTACTACATTTTTTTTTTTTTCGAAAGGATTATATTACTACATTTGTTTAACTTATTTACAATATCTTTTGATAAAGTGTTTTAACAGTTGAATTATTTACAAGAGTAAATAACGCCTATCTTCTCTGAGGTTTACTCAATTACAGACGAAAGCCAACTTTTGAGTTTATTAACAAATATCTCCCCGTTAGTCAATTTTTAGGTTTATTAATAAAAAAATTTCCTCCTGTTAGTCAACTTTTGGATTTTTTTACAAAGACGTCAACTGTTACATTTGATCAAATTTTACTAAGGGCATGTGAGCTATTTATAATAAACAATAAAATTAACTTCATTTATAGTTAATAAAATCTCAAAAGAAGTCAGTGCAATTAGTTTTATTTACAATATTGCTGGTGCATCCTCCCCCAAAAAGTAGGAAGGAGAGGAGACTGTTATTCGCTTCCAAATCTGGGAAACGACAATAGACTCCAAAGCCGCACCAAATGTAATGGGCCTAAAAAGAATATATAGAAACAAAGAAAGTCTGGTACCATATAAACATCATGACTAGCCCAAACTCAATATCCTGCCAAGCATTTTAGACAGGCCTGCAAGTCTGTCTGTATCGAAATGCAGAGAAAAGGACACAAAAACAATGCTAAAAGCCCGCACAAGCAACGGGGATTTAAACATGTTCCTGCACAGTAGCTGCATGCCAGCCATATAACCTCCAGATAAAAGGTTAAAATTAGAGTGACAACCAAGTCCCAATTACTTTGATTTATATGTAATTTTTGTAGTGTAAATTTTTTTTTTTTTAATTTTGTATATGTCATCTTGGTAAGACCAACCCTGATCATACAAATAGACTAACCACCAATTACTTTATTGCTCGAGTGCTCTCATTTTCATTCCCTTTTTCTAGCTATTCTTATTTGGTCATCATTTTCCTATTTTTGAGCTCAACATTTACTCTGAATGATCAAGATTTAGTATAAAAAATAACCATAATAATAAAATTATGGATGAGAATGAAGCATGGTCCAACAGAAAAACCGTAGCCACAATTGAAACTTTATCTGGGATTCGATATTCAGAATTGAAAAGCAGGTTGCAGGTTGGCTAGACAATGCTCTCAATTTGTCACATGCCTGAACCAACCCCAATCACATATTCTTCAGATGGACTTTATCGTCCCCACTAAGTTTGTATCAACCACTAATATGTTGTATCAATACAGGAGTTGTCAATTAATGTAATAAAATCTGCAAAATCCGTCATCTGTCAATTATTGTCTTATAAATAAACAACACTACTGAATTATTTGAATCATATTACATGATGCCTACCTAGCCTATAAGATATTGTGCATTCATTTTCTTATCAACTAGGGATCTTTCAGTAGAAGATGGAATAATCCAAATGTCTCCATGTTTCATTAGATTATTATAATATTTGATTTGTCAATACATGATAGATACTGTGTCTGAAATTTTATTGAAATATAATGCAGTAAAATAAGAAAGCACATTGGGATGAGCTTAGATATCAGCTGTATAGATGTCCAATAAAATAGTAACCTGTATGAATTTTTGTTCAAGATTTCCTTCTTTAATTATCAAAATCATCACTGTATTATGGTCCTCTCTCTCTCTTTTTCTCTCTAGAGAAAGCTGAGAGCGGAGGAAGATAAATACTTATTTTGACTTGATAACCAAATAAAAAAAAAACCCAAAGAATCTTAGCACATTAAGCACGTGATGGGGTTAGGGTTTGTGCAGGCCCGGCACTGGTCTAGGACAAACTGGGCGATTGCCCAGAGCTCAACAATCTTGGGGGCACCATTCCGGACCCAACAATCTTACAATACAATATTATTAATATAGGCCCAACAATTCCAGCTACTGACAATGTTACATAATGTATTCAGTAAAAATATTAAACCATTCCAGACATCGAAGACGAAGAGTCGAGATTGGGAAAACCTCGAGCTTAAACCTGACCATGGCGATTCTCCTCCATTTCAACGGTAATCAAATTTCTTGGAAATTAAAACTTTTCAATCTTAGATTTCATTTGCTTCTCCCTTTAGCCTTAGGCCCTTACCCTTACTTTCTATTATACGGTTTATACCCTTCTATCTCTGTCTTTTAGATGTGCTTTGGAGCTTTGCAAATTTCCAGATTCTCAGTCCAAGTCGAACAAAGAATCGTCCTTCAAGCAGCATGTGATTTTTCAGTTTTGATTTTCTTTTCTTTCTTTTTAATTTGTGTGAAATTAATTGTTTTTTTTTATATTTTCAGTCTCGCTGCTTCTCTATTGACGTCCGGTTCAACTGCTTTGGTGGCGATGGGATTCGACGGCTACATCAATAGTTCTCAGTTTGATCCTTCTTCGCTATGCAACAACAACTCAAGTGCCTTTTTGGTAAATTTGTAATTTTGTTTGTTCAAGTTTTGTACTCTGTTTATTTCGTAGTTTAGCGTTTATATCGTGCTTGTTGAGCTACCAATTTGAATTCGGATTCGAAAAAAATTTGAAGAAAAAGTGATTTGTAGAGATGGTACCGGCTTTTTAAGAACTAAGATTTAATTTACTGCTAAAATCATACTTGTTTAGGTTTGAATTAGGAATCAGTTTTAAACAAAAATTGAAAAAGAAGTAATTCTGAGTGACTGTACTGGCTTTTTAAGGACTTAGAATTATTTTAGCTTTATATCATGCATGTTTAGATTTGAATTCATATTCGAATTTGAGAAAAAAGTTAAAAAAGAAGTGATTTGTAGAAACAGTATTGGCTTTTTGAGAACTAAGATTTAGTTTAGTTCTCTATCATGCTTTTTTTTGAGCTTGAACTTTCAGTGTTCTTACAAAGTAATGATATTTCTTTAGTACATGTGTATGATTTTGTATTGATAATGTTGGGTGGTATTGATGAAAGCCAAAGAGTGTGTCTTCTTTTTTTTTGTTAAGCTTTTATTTTATTTTTATTTTTTCTCAACAACCAATTCCTACTTCCAAGTAGTTTTCACTTTCATATGTTAGTCTATTATTATCTCTCTCTATGTGGCAGAAGCGACACCAAGAGAAATGAGGATCTTTGCATAGAGGTTTCTGCTATACGTGTCTCAACAAGAATTGCTTATAATACAGAGTGACTGAGTGATCCGGTTCTATTGTTCTTTGTTGAATACTTAGCAATTTTGGTTGTTGTTATTAAATATTAGAATTTTGTATGTTTTTAGTTGCTTTGTTTTTGTTTGTATTTGTTTGGTTGGGTCTAAGATTAGCAAAATGGTTCTAAGGAAATAACTTTCTGGATCTGCCAAAAGATTGAAAAAGAAAAAGAATGAAGAGATTGCTCGATCGCTTAGAGGGTCTCTTGGAAAATATTTTTCCAAATTAGATGATTCAACAACAGAAAATTTGGTTGAAGATTTAGCTAATGAGTCTCAACAACAAACTAATTCAGAAGAATTAGTAGAAAATGAAAATGGTTTGAATGAAGAATTTGGTGATCTAGGTGAAATTGAAATTAATAAAACTGAAGATGATGATCGCTCTTGCCCAGAACCAAGAGTGGATTTGGATATTTTTTATCCAAGAGTTTGGGATAATATTTATGGAAACATGAGAGATGAACTTACAGTAAAATGCCCAAAAAGAGAGCATATTGTCAGTTATCCTTTGGATGTACACAATAGACATTTTTCCTCGGACTTATACATTCGAATATTATGAAATGGGGAAACTTGTGATAGAAAATGGCTAGTGTGCTCAAAAGAGTTGGATAGAGTGTTTTGTTTTTGTTGTAAGTTGTTTAAAGTAATGTCTCACGAAGTCAATTAGCTAAGGAAAGAATTAGGGATTGAAAATATATTAGTGAAAAACTTACACAACATGAAGATAGTCTTGTACACCTTACTAATATGCATGCTTGGAATGAGTTAATCAAGATATTGTATAATTCACAGACAATTGATAAGATATAATTAGAAAGAATGAGAAATGACCAATTGCATCGGAAGTAAGTCATGATTAGAGTTGTTGTTGTGAAATGTCTTGCTATTCATAATTTAGCATGTCGTGGATCAAATGATAAACCAAACGATGATTGCAATGGTAATTTTTTAGGCCTACTTGAAACAATTGTAGTTTTTGATCATATTATGCAACTAACATTTTCAACTCATTCGAGAGAAGAAAATTCATCATCATTATCTTAGCCATACTATTCAAAATGAGCTCATAGAAATTGTAGCAGCAAAAGTAAAAAAAAAAAAAGGCAATCATTGAAAAAATAAAATAGAAGAGTATTTTCTAGATTTTTTAAATGTGGATGATACAACTGGGTTAGGGCTTTTTTAAAGTATTGCTAGCTGTGATAAACTCTCTTGGTCTTGATATTGATAATGTTAAAGGACAAGCATATGATAATGGATCTAATATGAAAGGGAAACATCAAGGTATACAAAAAAGATTGTTTGACATAAATTCTAGAGCATTTTACATTCTAGAGAAGCCTTGTTATAATTAGTATATGGATAATGCTAAATTAAGTAGAGAAGATGAAGGTTTAGCATTAGAGGAACTTTCTAGTTTTGAGTTTATATTAAGCTTGGTTATTTGGCATGAGATTCTGTCCAAGATTAATGTGGTTAGTAAAAAATTACAATCTGTAGACATGCGTGTTGATGTTGTTGTGAAACAGCTAAAAGGTTTGGTTTCTTTTTTGAAAAATTACAAGGAGAATGGGTTCAATTCTGTCATGATTACAACTAAAGAAATTGCATTAAAGGAGGGAATTGAGCCTATATTTATTGAGAAGCGAAAAGCTTGTAGAAAAAAAACAGTTTGATGAAATTCCTAATAGTGAAACTGAGCAACAATCTGCTGCATAATCTTTTAGAACTGATTATTTTCTAATTGTAGTAGATATTGCTCTTTCTCAAGTAAGGATAAGGTTTGAAAAATTGCAATTTCTTGAATCTACCTTTGGCTTTTTGTTTAATGCAGCAATGTTAGTTTCATTGGATGATAATGAATTGAAAACCTGTTGTGTTAATCCTGAAATTGCTTTGAGAAATGAGGAGATTTGTGATATTAATACACATAGTTTATATTCAGAACTGCAAGTGTTGCAGGTGATGCTACCAAGTGAATCATGTCAAGTAGATACATTATGGACTGCCACTAAAATTCTAGAGTTTGTAAAATCAATGATATATTTCCTAATGCAATGATTGCTCATAAGATTTTATTAACTATCCATGTTACTGTGGCATCTGCTGAAAGAAATTTTTCGAAATTAAAGTTGCTAAAATCTTACTTGCGGACCACTATAACTCAAGATAGGCTAAATGGATTAGCATTGATATGTATTGAAAATGATATGTTGGAAAACATTCAATATGATGATATAATTGATGAATTTGCTTCTAGAAGTGTAAGTAGAAAAAAAGTTTACATGACTAGATTTCATTGTAGTTTCCATTTTGTAGGTGCATATGATTTTGAGTTGAAAAGAATGTGTTGAGGAGTTCTTGATGACTGGAAGCTGGAGCTGAAACGAATTCGAAGAGAAACGTGAAGAGGGGTTTTTGATTCAAATGAAATTCATGTTGAGGCAAAAGTTGGATACACTAGTTTAGCTGTCTTTGTCTCTGTTTGATGAACTTTATTTTCATTTCGTAAGAAACGTACTATTTGAATCAGATATTCGAACAAGTTTTAGTTTAAGTTAAAATACAATTGTGAGAGATTTTCAATTTCAATTAAGAGGTTTGTTCGTTCCCTTTCCTATAAAGCTTAATGTTCAATTCTTAACATGAATGGCTCTGCCTTGGCCCCTGGCCGAGGATGCTCTGAAAGGGCACAAATATATATATATATATATATATATATATATATATATATATATATATATATATATTTGCCCAATATCACAAAAAGTTATGAGCCGGCCCTGTGTTTGTGAGAGAGAGAGAGGGTGTGTAAAGGTAGAGAAGCTTTTGAGAGAGAATAGTTTCTCTGTCTCTCCAGAAAATTCAGAGAAAACACACTTAAGGTTGAATGTGTGAATACCGAATTTTAAAATATTTAAGCACCCCAAACAATCATTGCGAAAACAATTAAATAAATCGAGTAAGAGATAATGAGATTAAACACTAGATTTTTGCATGGAAACTTCAACAAGGAAACACCACGGGACGTCCATTGTTAACCACTTGAGTCACAGAAATTAATTATATGATAATTTAATTATACCCTCAAATTTCCTCACCCAGTCCACTCTTATTGGGTAATAACCTAGATCTATCCACTGCACAAACCTTTTATAGCAGCCTTGACCGGTGCTTGACTATCTGACACCTTCGAATACGAAGGTTTTAACTTTTGAAGAGATTTAACAAATTCTAAGTGAATAATATGAGTGAATCATGCATAATGTGTAAAAAGCTGGACTAAACAAACTACACTTTCTGTTTTAGCTTGTTCTTTTTTCTTTTTCTTTGTCTTTTTCTTTTTTAAGCTTGTTTTAGCTTGTTCAAAATCTAGTTGTTTTGTTAAAAAAAAAAAAAAACGCCATCACCATATTTTGTGACCTATGCAATAAAATACCCTAACGTTTAATCATATTACAACGAAATCGTGAATTTAACTTTAATTACATGTTAGTACCCTACCGTTAGTTGACTTAATCAAAACTAACAGTTTGACTTTAACTTATGTGTAAAATGACACAAATACCCCTAATTTAAAAATAAAAAAATAATATTAATTATTAAAATTAAGATTTTTTAGTGGATCTCTACATTCATCAAACTTGATAGACGATGGAGATCATACTAAAAAGAGTTTTAAAAGAAATTTTAAAAAAAGGAAAAAAAAAAAAAAAGTGGAGATCCAATCCCACCTAATCAAGAACACCAACAATCCAAAAGAAAAAAAAATTGGAGATAAATCTGCCCTTATTGATGGAGCAGATCTGTCTCCAAAATTTTTTTTTTTTTTTTGGGTTCTTGGTGGGATGGAGATCCAATCATCCCACCAAGAACAAAAAAAAAAATTTCTCATTTTTTTAAATTCTTTTCAGATTTTTTATCAATATAATCTTCACCGTCCATCAATGTTGATGAACGTGAAGATTCATTTAATTTTTTTATAATTTTTTATTTTATTTTAAAAAAATAAAACTAAAATGACCATATTATCACTGGACTATTGGTTGACCGTCAACTCTAACTATCAACCACTTACTCAAGGGTACTCATGTGTAATTAACGCTAAACTTAAGATTTCATTGCAATATGATCAAACGTTAGGGTACTTTATTTCAATTAGTAGGGGTGGACATATTAACCAAACCGAACCGAACTGACTAGAGGGTATTATTTTCGATTATAGGTCATGGGTCTTGGGTGTTTGGTTATTCCCTTTGATAACCGAATAAAAATCAGTTATGGATCGGTTATGGGTGGTCAAAACTATAATCGACCCATAACCGAACTATATAAAAAATAATAATAATAACCCTACCCATTTGGTATTGGGTATCAAGTATCAATTATACAAAAAAAGTATCAAACTCAAAAAATTATAATATAACTCAAAAGATGCCCAAATTTGATATTGGCCCAAAATATATGGACTCATTAACTTATAAATATATAAAAAATTGGTTAAAAAAAAATTAATTTCTAGTCCAAAAGACCTACTTAAGCCCATACACACAATTCAGACCCAAGAAAGCCCAAACCGAGATAACCAAACCGAACTGAACTTTTACGGTTTGATTATTTTCGGTTATTCACATAAAACTCACAATGTTTGGTTGACCCAATTGATAACCGAAAAAAATTTGGTTTGATTTGGGTATGGGTAAAACCGAACCAAACCGAATTTTACGTACCCCTATATGTAAGTGTTTTCTTGGACTGATTGTAAATGTAAATGACAAATGTTGGTATTAATAAAGATTTTCTTATAGTATAATTAAATAGAAAAATTACCCCAAAACCCATGGTGCAAACTTCTTGTAACTGCCACATTATTTCTATAATTTACACGATTTCATAAAATCAATTGAATAGCTTTAAATTTGAGAAGTAGGTATATAGATTAATTGGAGTAATATTAAAAGGTCAGATCCCAGCATATTTTCAAAAGTTAGGAGGGCCCATCGGGCCAGAGACCTTACCCAACCTAACCAAGTTCCAAAGTAGTCCAATTTTACAGCTCCATCGACCAAAATTGAAACATCACGGACCCAAATTGATTCTGACAACTTTGTGAAATCAGGTGTAAAATTGATTTTTTTTTTTTTTTTTTTCAATTTGGACTGGGCCTGGATATTGTAGCCCAAAATACTCAAAAGAAACAGATATTTTTAATTGAAACATGAAGCTTTCAAAGTTTTTGTTAGGGGAAGTTGGTCCCCTACCAGTTGAAGTTGCAATTACAATTTATAATGCATTCAATAATGAGTTCGATGGCCTTCATTTATTTCCATTAATAATTTAAAGAAAGAAAAAGAAACAGAATCAACTTGCAAATATCTTTTATAATTTGTAATATGAAATGAATTATAAACCACATAAAAACAATCTCTCATCTCCTGAAATTGTTTGTCTACACTTGATTCCACTCCTATTCTTCGCTTCACAATAGTGGCAGGTGTCAAATTTTGTAACAAATAGGTTTGATAACAGTCATATATTAATTATCCTATTATAGATATTTGTCACTTTTAATACTAGATTGATTTAAGTGGGAATTGCAGAAAATATTCATTCCCGGTTTTCTAGGTTCCCAAATAGCCATTTTTTAAAAAACAAAAAAATTTGCAAAAGTAAGTTTTACATTTTCACCTAGTGCCCATTCATGGACAAAATTACCCTTAAAGATTGAAAACTTATTTTTTCAAAATTAACTTTATTTCTCTCTCATAAAAACAACTTTGTTTCTCTCTTATCTAACTTACCAAAATCAAAATCAAACAACTTAAACTTTCACCCTCATTACCAAGTTTCATAGTTGAACCATCTCTCTCCTTTCTCGGATCTCGTCCCTTCACAATAATGGTCTTCTTCGGATTCATGACTCCATTTTCACAGCCGGACAACACTTAACTTTATTTTCCTCTCTCATCAAACCCCAAGTTTCATAGTTGAACCCTTTCTCTTTCCTCTCTCGAATCTCGTCTTTTCATAGTAAACGTCTTCTCCGACTTCAAAACTCAATTTTTACAACTCTATTATCCCTAATATGTGACCTATATATTGTACATTTTTTTTTAACTTATATGTTATAGATTCTGTGACCTGCATGTTGTACATTTCGTGACCTATATTACTCGTTTTGTGATCAATATGGGTCATTCCATAACCTATATTGATCATCCTTGACTTATATATTATACATTTCGTGATCTATATATGGTACCTTCCTGCAGTCATTTTGTAGCCTATATTGATAATTTTGTGACCTATATTACTCTTTTCATAACCTATAATAGTCATTATGTGACCTATACTGCTCCTTTCGTGACCTACCGTGACATATATTGCTCTTTCTGTTACTTATATTGGTAATGGCCTATATTGGTCATTTCGTGACCTAAATAATAAGGAGGATAGTGCATATGTTTGTTTTAATACCTTTGTGATCTATGCTTTCATTCATGGAGATGCTTAATTGTTGTTATTTACGTATCCCATGTTAAATAATGAGTAAAGAGTTCCCACCAAGTGACACGTATCACTGGGCCCCATTTCAACCCAAGTTATTAATTTTAGTGACCAAAATTGTTCATTTTGTGGTCTATACTACTCTTTATGTAACCTATATTAGTCCTTTAGTGGCCTATATTGTTGTTTCCATGAGTTTGGGGGAAAAAGCAATATAAGTCACAGAATGACTAATATAGGTCACGGAATGATCAAATATAAATCACGGCAAGAGTAATTTAGGCTGCAGAATGATCAATATAGGTCACAGAATGACCAATATGAGATATTACCAATATAGGTCACGGAATAACAATATAAGTCAAATTTCAGAGATAATGGAGCTGCGAAAATGGTGTCTTGAACTCAGAGAAGACGACTGCTATGAAAAGATAAAATTCAAGAGGAAAGAGAAAGGGTTTAAACTGTGAAACATAGGGTTTGATGATAGAAAAAAATTAAGTGTTGTCTGATATTTTTAGTAAGTTAGAGGAGAGAGAAATAAAAAAATTATGAGAGAGAAAATTTTCAATCTTTTATGGGAGGGAAAATTTTATAGGAAATGGAAGGAATTTTTTTTTTTTTAAGTTAATGGAGGTAAAGTTTTAATGAAAGGTATTTTAGTAAGATGAGATTTTATTGATTTAAAACGATTTTATAAAATCTTATTGTGTATTGTTGAATTTCTCCCTTGATGTAATATTATGAGAAAAAAAAAATTGTATGGATTGCTCCAGTTATATCACACCACATGGGATGACGATGAGTATACTTATGAAAGTTGTTCTCCAATATTATATGTTAAAAAAGATTGAGACTATCTTATCCCACTGAAGTTGTTAATGGATAGTGGTATTATTTGAAGAAATATGATTATAGAGGCATAAAAAAATTATATATAAATGTGTGACAACATAGAAAATGGTATGTACAGGATGCAGCTTTTAGGAAGTTGAGACAATATAATTGAGAAGTGGGGGATGTCTAGTCTTTGGTTTGGGTAGTTGTAAAATCAAAAACTAATTTAATGAATATTAATTTAAAACTGAAGAGAAAGAAATGTAGTTGTGTAAGTGCCCCCTTTTTGGTGGAACCTAATGTTGGGGAATGATATAGACTTGTTGTAGACCAATAGCTGCACTTCTCTTTTCAAATCCCATAATTCTATACACATTCAAACATTTTCAGCTGTACACTTTCTTACTTTTACACTTCATTTGCCTATTCTCTTCTGGCTGGAGACATGTCACTTTCCTTAAACATTATATATATATTTTTTTAGTGAAATAAATTTAGAGTTTTGGTTATGGACTCTTATGTCCTTTAACAGTTATATATTTATTTGATTTTAACAAGCTGTCATCAAATTCCTTCAAGTTATTAAAGTTCAATACTTAGATTGTGTATATATTATTTTTATAATTATCTATAAAAGTATAATTATATAGGTAGATCTCTTAATATTGTTGGGAGTATACTCTTTCTATTATTGGGAGTAAATAGCTTTTAAAATGGAAGTAGATATCTGGACTATACTCGTATAGTTTAATCTCAGTAGATCTCGGTAGTTCTCTGATCCATTAGATATCATATTTAAAAAAGAAAAAGAACATATATGTTCCACGTCTTGTTCATTACTTCATGTCACCCTTGCTTCTTTAATTTAAAGATACTAAAAATGTTTAATTAATTTAAAATCGAAATTCTCAAAGGGATTACAGCTGCTAATTAATTGAAGACTTCATATAGTTTAATTTGAAGAAGACGTGGGTTTTTCTTGTTCATCTTCATCATATACCATAGTGCCACAAAATGCCCTAATAATGCCAATGAATTGCCACCACATCTACACGACTACACCAACAAGTATCGATAAGAATAAGAAATTGATATTATTTGTTTTAAATAGTAAAAAATGTAGTTTGTGTCCCCTTCCAAACAGGCCTCATGTTTGGTATGATTGCGGCTTTTCCCCGACATATGGCCGCACCTCATTTAACATTTTCAGACCCTAGAAGACAGTTTTATTTATGTGTCCTTTCTTTGCCTCTTCGTACATTTATTGACTTCATTAATTGCTACAGCTTATGTTATCAACTTTTTTTTAGATTGACACTTGAAGGGTTCAACTTCTATACGGATGAAAGGTTCATCCACGCAATTACAGTGTTATAGACAATAATAAAAAATAATTATTTACAAATTTATACCATCAAAGTTTGAATTTTGATAGTTTACTACCAAGACAATTGCCTTATGTTTATGTTATCAACTTATGACTATCATTTTACATATAAACGGATATTTTTAAAATCCCCCCTAAAGTTTAAGCTATTAATGAATTTTCTCCTCTAGTTTTATTTTTAATTGAAATCGTCTTGTAGTTTAAGAAATAGACAAAATACCCCTCCCGTTAGTGATTTGTTAAAATAATTAGTTTGGCCATTATGGTTGTAAGGATAAAATAGTAAATGAACCATAAATAAAGTAAATAAATAATTTTAAATGAAATAAAAAATTCATTTAATATTTAAAATTAAAATAATAAAAAATAGTAATTTTTTCTCTTCTTTCTCTTTTTTCATTCTCTCTTCATGCCTCTCTTCTGTCTCTCTTTCTCACTGTCTCTTCTCTCTCTCTCACACATACAAATATTTTTCTCTCTCTGTTTGTATTGATATGTGGAAAGGTGGCTAGGTGTGGTGGTTGGGGAGAGGCGGCGGCGATGGGCTGAGTGTGGTATTTCTGGGGCTTATGAAAATATAAGCGGTGAACGGACCACTGTGAATAGGAAGAGTTTAACCTCCCTATTTTCAAGTGCCTTACCCTCGGATTTCCATGGAAATTCAGAGATAATGAAGATCTAGAAATAGACCCTTTACCAGATTTTGCTTTCAAAATTTTTTAATCATGTTTTTGAATTTCTACCATTTTTAAAATAGAAAAATCTTGTTTTTGGATTTGGATTGGATCTCCACCTAATCTAAATTTTTATTCTTTTTCCCAATTTCTTGTATTTTAAATTCTATTTTTATTTTTTCTCCCCACCAGCAGTCCCTTGTAGACCATGAAATTAGGTGGGACGAGGATCGGGGCACTACAACCTGCAAAATAAGAGTCGACGGGTCGACCGGAGTACTTAGACGCCTGGGCGGCATCGGCCAAAGAAACTCCGACGATCAAGTTAGTCTAAGGGTTGAAAAAGATATAACGAACGAAGAACGGAGAAAGAAGTAACTTCCTGATCATGAATGATAGACGGTGGAGATCGAACAAATACGAAAGAGTTGACCGTGGAAGGCGTTGGCCGGTTGTTGAAAATCGTCTATGGACGTAGGTCCAAGTGATCATTTGCCGGAGTGATGTGAAGTAGGCAAGTGCTTCTAAGTGCTTTAGAGTAAAGAATTTTTTGTGAACCCTTACACTGAGTGAGGGTTGGTTTATATAGGGGGTCACCTACCCGTTGGTAGGTGGATCACCTTATCCCGAATTTCACGAAGCGGATCAAGAAGGATATGAATCCCTCATTTGACCTGGTCTTTCGAAGTTCAAAACCTAATGAGGTTTTGACTTAGTAGTCTCGGCTAAGAGGTTTAGTCTTCGATGTAGAGGGTGAAGATGGTCGAGAGATCTATCATCTTATCTTATGGTCAAATGACAAGGATGTCTTGTTGGCCTGGATTAAGCCTCAAGGTGAGGCATTCTGAGACTAAGGTGCTATGTCGAGCGACATAGTTGGGTCACGTGTTGTGTCGAACCATGTGTAGGGTCAAACCATGGCATTGAGTAATGGGAGATGTTGAAGCGGTAGGTATGGTAGTCGAACAACATCAGTACACGTGTCGAGCTACGGTGTCTTTTTTAGACAGCTGACGTTCTGTCGGGTTTACTTGCTTAAGGTCGAGCGACGAAAGCTCATATGGTCGAACAACATATCTGTTGTAGTCGCATTATAGTTGGATTTTGGGCTTATAAGAGCTTGTGGATTGGGCCTTTGTATAGGTTTAAGTCTTCTTGGGCTTGGGCTATTTTTGGCCACTACATCCCTTTTTTAATTTTTTATATTTCAAAATTTATTATTATTATTTTATAAATAGCTAAAGGGTAAAACAATCTTTGTGATCAAAACCCTAACATAAGTTAACTGAAAGAAAATTTTGGAGGAAAAATAAAATTAGAGGGTGTATTGTTACTAATTTCTCAAATTACAGGGACAGTTTAATAATATCCCTTACATAAAATTATTAATTAGAAATATTTATGAAGGAATTACACACAACCTACTTGAAGTTTGTCTTTTTACTTCCATATACAACTTTATGGTTAACTGATACAAAACTCTATCGTCATTAGTCAACTGCAGTTAGATTTAACTGTTGACTTCTAAAATTATATGTAAAATCCAAATTATCAGTGTCAAATAAATGTCAATTTTTTCCAAGTAAAATGACAAAATATTAATAATTTTTTTTACAATATAAAAAAGTAAATGATTAAAAAAATAGTTAGAAATCACAGATGGGATCTCCATTATCCATCCCTATGGATGGACGGCGGAGATCAAAAAATTTTAAAAAAATCAAATAAGAAAAAAATTAAAAAATTAATTTATTTTAAAAAAAATTAGGATGGAGATCCCAGATCTACCATCCATCCCCTTGGATGGACAGTGAAGATAAATAAAGTCAAAATAAAAAAAAATTAAAAAAATAAGTAGAGATCCCAGACATGGAGATCAAATCTCCATAGGAATGGAGACCAGATCTCCATCGATAAAGACTTGGTCTTCAAATGGAGACTATGTCTCCATTTCCATGGAGACAAGCTCGTCTCCATCGTCTGCAGACAAGCTCGTCTCTAGTCCCATCGGTGGAGAGAATCCCCATTGATGGAGATCCCCTCCATTGATGAAGACGAACCAACTTCTGGTTTGTCTTTTTTGTTAAAAAAAATTAAAATTGTTTTAATATTTAATAATTATATTTTTAATTTTAAAATTTTTAAATATATTTTTTAGAATAAATATTAAAACAGATAAAAAAAATAAAAATACTCATTCAACTGTTAAATCTAACTTTAGTTGACTAACGGCGAGAGAATTTTGTATGTATTGATCATAAAGATATATATAGAAGTAAAAGAGTAAACCTCAAGTAGGTTGTGTGTAATTCCTTCAATATTTAAGTATTAACATGTTTTCAATAATCTCAACCGCATTTTAAACCATCACCGAAGTATAACAATGAAATATACTATCACTAATATAACAATCAGGGGAGGACCCCAATAGGGCCAGAGGGGCCTCACCCTCCTAAAAAAAAATTTAAAAAAAAAAATTCTATGTAAATTGTTTTTTAATATTAAAATTTAAATATATAAAAATTAAATATATATGAATGCCAACCTACTTGAAGTATTTATGAAGGAATTACACACAACCTACTTGAAGTTTGTCTTTTTACTTCCATATACAACTTTATGGTTAACTGATACAAAACTCTATCGTCATTAGTCAACTGCAGTTAGATTTAACTGTTGACTTCTAAAATTATATGTAAAATCCAAATTATCAGTGTCAAATAAATGTCAATTTTTTTCCAAGTAAAATGACAAAATATTAATAATTTTTTTTACAATATAAAAAGTAAATGATTAAAAAAATAGTTAGAAATCACAGATGGATCTCCATTATCCATCCCTATGGATGGACGGCGGAGATCAAAAATTTTAAAAAAATCAAAAAAAAAATTAAAAAATTAATTTATTTTAAAAAAAATTAGATGGAGATCCCAGATCTACCATCCATCCCCTTGGATGGACAGTGAAGATAAATAAAGTCAAAATAAAAAAAATTAAAAAATAAGTAGAGATCCCAGACATGGAGATCAAATCTCCATAGGAATGGAGACCAGATCTCCATCGATAAAGACTTGGTCTTCAAATGGAGACTATGTCTCCATTTCCATGGAGACAAGCTCGTCTCCATCGTCTGCAGACAAGCTCGTCTCTAGTCCCATCGGTGGAGAGAATCCTCATTGATGGAGATCCCCTCCATTGATGAAGACGAACCAACTTCTGGTTTGTCTTTTTTGTTAAAAAAAATTAAAATTGTTTTAATATTTAATAATTATATTTTTAATTTTAAAATTTTTAAATATATTTTTTAGAATAAATATTAAAACAGATAAAAAAAAATGAAAATACTCATTCGACTGTTAAATCTAACTTTAGTTGACTAACGGCGAGAGAATTTTGTATATATTGATCATAAAGATATATATATAGAAGTAAAAGAGTAAACCTCAAGTAGGTTGTGTGTAATTCCTTCAATATTTAAGTATTAACATGTTTTCAATAATCTCAACCGCATTTTAAACCATCACCGAAGTATAACAATGAAATATACTATCACCAATATAACAATTAGGGGAGGACCCCAATAGGGCCAGAGGGGCCTCGCCCTCCTAAAAAATTTTTTTTAAAAAAATTCTATGTAAATTGTTTTTTAATATTAAAATTTAAATATATAAAAATTAAATATATATCAATGCCCCCCCCCCCCCCCCGACCTAACCTAAAATCCGACCTAACCTAAAATTGTTTGGTCTTGTTCCGCCCCTTGTAACAATAAAATATACTATCACCAATATATAACAACAAAAATTCATAAATAAGGACCCTTTGTAAATATGTATAGAATATATACCAACAAACTCACCACATAAAATACCAAAGAAATCAACATTGGGTTTCTCTACATTATGAAGAAAGCATAACATAAGAATTTGTTGAGTGCATGATAATCTAGATAAAACGCAACGAAGAATATATGTATATACCAAATTAAGGAGATTTATTTCTTCATCAGAAAACGGATTTAAGTATGAATTTTTCTAAAAAATTGAATATTGACTGAAATCTAAAACTTAAATGATATGTTTGTTTTTTAGGCAAATTAAAATAGAGTATCTTGACATTTGGATAAATTGTAACGTACCGTACTTTTCTTAAATTACAATTTAGTACCGTTGACTAACTAATTGACAGTTAGAGTTAACATTTTGTCTAAGAGCAAAAATCATTTTGCTCTCTATTTCTTTTTTCAAATTATCACTTTTTGACCTGTCTTTCTTATTTTTGTTCGCATGGTCCCTTAACCAACTTTTATTGACAGTGAAACATGACAAAATATGCACATTAACCATTTTACCCTTATCTTTAATTGATTAGGTTAAAAAAATGATTTTAACCTTTTATTTTTTGAAATTTTAACAAATTAACCTCAACTTGTATATTTAATAAAAATCAAACATATGACGCCAATTTTTTTAAAAAAATATCAAAAATTGCAAACCACTCAAAATTTATAAGAAAAGTCATTACATATTAAAATAAACACGAAAAATAATTTGAAAATAACAATTAAAAATTAGAGTAAATAACGCCTACCTTCCCTGAGATTTGTTCAATTACAGGCGGAGTCAATTTTTGGGTTTATTGACCCTTCTTTTAGGTTTGCTCAATTACAGGTGGAGTCAACTTTTAGCCAACTCTTCAGTTTTTTGACAAAAACCTCTCCTGATCAACTGTTACATTTGACTAAATTTTACTAAAGGCAGGGGAAGGTGTTTGTCAATAAACGATAAAGTTGACTCCGCTTGTAGTTGGCAAAACCTTAGGGGAGGTCCATGCAATTATCTCTAAAAATTAACACCAAAATAAAAAAAATTACTACAATAAATCATTAACTTATAAAAATTTAATTATTCAAAATAACACTTCAAATTAATATCAAAATATAAAAAATAATTTTTATATATGGAAATTATTATATTAAATAAAAATTTTAAAAATAAAATAAATTATTAAAGTAATAAAAAATTTTAAAAAATATATCATAATATTTTACTTTATTTTCTTTGAGTTGTTATCATTTTATTTTTTAGAATTAAATTTTGATTTAATAATGTTTTTTTTTATTTTTTCGTTATTTTTTAACCTGAAATGTTATTTTTGTGTGTAAAAACTGAAATATTCCTAAGATTGTTAAATTTGACTGACTATTGACGAATAGAATAATTAAGTTGATAGATCTTTGAAAAGTTAGGGGTCATGAGAGCTAAAAGATGAAAGATATTGTCAAAAAGTAATAATTCGAAAAGATAAAAGGACCAAATGATTTTTGCCCTTAGTCAAAATGTTTAACTGTAAAGATCAACCATTTAGTTAAGGCTAATAAGCTCTAATTCATGGAAAAGTACGGTTTCATTGCATTTTGTCCAGACGTCAGAGTGCTTCATTACAATTTGCCCTTATTTTTTTCTATAATGACTGAAAAAAAGTGTTGATCGGTTTTTTTTTTTTTTTTTTTTAAGGCATAAGCATGTGAATGAAGATAAAATTAAAAACTTATTAATATAAGAATGATAATTATTGAAAAAAATATTTTAATTATGATTTCAGTAATTAGAAGTTAAGTAATAACTCAAAATATCTAAATGGTCGTTTATTTTTTCCATTTAACACTCTGACTTTGGCCTGTTAAGTTTTTTATTTTTATTTTTTAAGTGGTCAAAAAACTTAAAAATACCAAAAAATAACTGAAAATAAAAAGTAAAAAATCCCGACTTTTCACTTAATTTTAAATTACTATATTATATTTAAATTATTTTCTTTTAAATATTTGCAATTTTATTTTAATTTTATATAATATAAATTTATCTTGTAACTTCTTGGTTATAATAAATGCTTTTAAAAACAAATTGTCAATATTATGTATTGTTGATATCATTACTTTCAACACCATTATTGAACCTTAGTTTTTTTTTTTTTAACATAGAACAAAATAATAATAATTTTTATATCATTATTTGTCATTTTTTAATCATGAATAAAATCTCATTAATATTTACTTAAAAATAGTTTATAATTGGTTAAATTATTTGCTTTTAGTTGTTTGTATCTTATTAAATAAAAATACATAACAACTAATTGTAATAAGGGTATAAATTTCAAATTATTTATCTTCAGATATTTTTATTTTTAAAAAACAAACACGTTGACACTATATTCAGAAGAAGAAAAAAAAACAAACATATTATTCAGGTTTTAGGTTTCGGTCTCCATTCAATTTTCATAAAATTCAGCATTGTTCAATCACGAAAAAAAAAAAACAAACGACACCTAACTTTTTATTTTAAGTTTTTTCTTTTTTTTTTTTTATAGTAATTTTCAATTGTTTCACTACTTAAAAACAATTTTAATATCTTAAATTTATAAACGACCCCTGAATGCAAACCCTAAACCCTACTACATATACATCCAATATCAGATGGCATGCAATAAGTTTTGCTATGGTATGTAATATTCGATCAATTATGATGGACAAGATTTATATTATTTCAAAGACATTTATTAGTCCAAATTCGAAACACGTCTAACTTTTATTTTGGCTTTTGGCCTAGCATGAATGTTGAGATATTCTAACTAAATAATTTCCTACTTTGCATAAATATATCAATAATACTTCTGATAACATTTATTTAAATGTTGTTGAACAAGCGACCAACCGAGACATCTTATATCTTTCTTAGAAAAAAGAACAATATGAACAGATCTATATCTTTACTCATTCAATATGTACGACAGAAAAGAATAGAATTAAAAATAAAATTTATAATTATATATATATATATAAGGTAAAAGGGTAAATAAAAGTAAATAATGAAATGTCTGGGTTCTCCATTATATAGCTGAAGCAATGGAGCCCAAGGACAGTTAAATGATTTTTTTTAATGAACCATAACAGAGTTTGGTTAGGGTGATTAATGATCATTTATGTAGCTGATATATCGTGGGACAAATAATTAATTAAAAGTTTTTAATAGAAAAAATATATATCAACTACTTGCATTTGTATAGTCCCAATCAAATCTTTAAAGTATATACATCATGATTTCTAATATTAATATTATCAACCTCCTCCCTCTTCCATGTCACATATATGCAGCTGTTTACATCTGATTGACAATCTTGCAAAATTGGGTTTGAGTAACCAATCGACAGGCTGCTCACTAGCTAGTGGTATGGGTATCTTAAATTTTATGGTGGAAATTGCGTTTGAGTAACCAAAATGGGTTTCATATATATTTGGAAAGAGATCGATGCATGGATGATGTGGTGGAACTGTAAGAATAAGTGCTTTTGAGTGGCATATATTCATATGCATATGCATGTGTACACTGCAAGCATTATTGTACACGAAAGTGCTTTCTTTTCCGTTCGTTGGTTTCACGCACAATATTATGTGGCCATTTCAAAATGAAGAGTACGTTTAACACCTTCTCGTGTCTAAAAGGAAAACAAACAAGCACCTTGATTGGTGGATTAAAATTAAACACAAACTTAAATGATAATAGCATTTAAATCTTTGAACATTAAATGATACAATATTGTACAGAGTCCAAGAGTATTTCGAGGTGGGAGGCAAACCATTTTGGTGTAAGAAAAACCTACACATGTCAACATTTGCATGGCGCAGAGGTTAAAAAGCTAGTAGAGTGGATGCTCAGTCCCTCCATAATAGGGCGACAAGTGTCCCTCTTGCCTTTTTATTTTTTTTTATTTTTGTGTGTAAATTTTAATTTATCCATTATATTTATATTTAATTTTTATAATTACTAAATTATTATAAATATATTAATTTAATATATATAATAAAATTTTAATAATAAAACGTAAATAAATTCACATTTAATTATTGTTAAAATTTAAAAATTAAATGAGAGAAAAAAATTAATAATTTTTAAATTTTTAAAATTAAATAAAATAATTTAAAAATTGAACAAATTTTACACACAATCTGTATATACAATTTTATAGTCAACTGACATAAATCTCTCTCACCATTGATTGAGACCACGTCTAATTTTTATGGAAACGAGATCGACAGAGACGAGGGTTCTATAAAATCTAATCTCTAACGATGAAAATTGTCTCATATGGAGATAATGAAGACTTTATATCCATCTAGAGACTTGATAGAGGTCTGATCTCCATTGATGAAGACCAAATTTGATCTCCGTACTTATATTTTGACTAAGTCTGGTCTCCATTATATAGCTCTCGTCTCTGTCGATTAGATTTAGTCTCAATTAATGTGAGGAAATGTTTGTGTCAATTGACTATAAAATTGTATATACAAGTGAAAATACAAATCTCATATAGATTATATGTAAAATTTGTTCAAATTTTAAATTATTTTATTTAATTTTTAAATTTTAATAATAATTAAATGTGATTTTATTTAAGTTTTATTATATGGACTAAATTGTTATATTTATAATAATTTAATAATTATAAAAGTTAAATATAAATATAAGGACTAAACTAAAATTTATACACAAAAATTTAAAAAACAACAGGAACACTTGTCACTCCCTTACTACAGTCGCCTTAAATACTTAAATTAGCATTATTATTTAGCATACATTTTCTTTGTAATAAATCCTCAGTAATTAACAGTATAAATATTCATGAAACGTCCGTTTTCTAGTGGTGTATAAATATGACTTGACAAGGATTAAATGAGTTTGCTGGAACATTGAAGCGTCACTCCACGTCAGTGGAACAGAGTTATTGTCTGGTTCCAGAAAATAGTACAGCAGAAAACAACGGAAAGAAAATGAGTTGTGTCACTTTTTAGGTTAGCAAAGAAAACGAAGAACAACATTAAAGAGTTATTGTCAAAGTTAGGAGTTAGGTTTCGTTGATTACGGCAGACAATTAATGGGAACTTGTGGTAAAATGATGACACGACTCTTGTTTACATACATACATATATTAAAGGCAGACTGGAAATTGATTGGCGGATTTCAGTGTATTTTTCTTGCTTTAGGGTTTACAGCTTGTAGATAATGACATATAATTATTGAGTTTTAATAACAAATTTCATTGATGTTGATCGACTGAATTTTTTTTTTTATTTTTTAAATATTGAATGACAATTCGAACCTTATATATTATCAGACTGAATAAACGTTCTTATAACCTAAATATATTGAACGGTAGTAACCGACTATATTTCAACCCAATTATATAAGAAAAATGGAATTATTAGAAGTTTCTCTTGTTTATTTTTATTTCTTTACAAAATTTATTATATGAATTATATATGTTAGATGGTGAGATTGTATCAAGCATGCATAATTAATGCATTGTAGAATCAAATTAAATCATAAATGTCAATAGTGCTTTGGAACATTTGTCAAAAAATTCATGTCATTATTTATGTAAGAATAGAGGATGTTGATTCTAACACATTTATATGAATGTATATGAATTTATATGTATAAATTAAAATGAATTAACTCAATAATATTCATATAGATAATATATAACAGTAAATATAAAAAAATAAGTTGACGTGATTGAATTATCATTCATTTTTTTTAATTAAGAATAAATCTAGTCAGATTAAATTTCAATAAATCGTTACAGCAATTTGATTCGGTTTATTATATGCACTAATTAATTTGATCATATAATTTGATTATTAAGTTTCTAATAGTAATACTATTGGAAAGCCCAATTATATTAGTTAAATGCTTTCCTAATTTTCATTGAAATGTGATAGTTAGAATTTGCACTTAGAACAATTTACAGGTTCATTCTCAATAAAAAATCCAGATCTGAAGAAATTCATTCGTATACGTACATTATGGATCCGATCATTTGTAAAAATATATATATATAATAATATTTATTTTAAAAAAAATGGTTTGACATCTGTTAGACATGTTGGAACATCATTCAGGATTCTGCACATCCCTGGTACAATAGTATAAATCAACATGATGATTTGCACCATCTCACCATGAGAATCCCTTGTAGATTTCCTTCTTTAAATTCTAATAGTAATACAACTGGACAAATAGTGTACCGACTACCCAAAAAAAATAAAAATATTATTTATCTTCATCAATTAAAATAACTAAAACTCGATCGCGGGAACAAAGAAATTACAGGCATGACAGTCATTGGCGGCGAGTAAACAAAAAAATGAAAACTGTACTGTCTGTTTAATAATAAATAGTAGCTGTAATGTCACATGAATGGGTCCCAAAAATGAAGCCGACTGTGTATCAAAAACCAAATCTGATCCGTACAATTTGTGGGGTTGTATTTTTATGCTTTTGAGTCAAGTATGCAACGCCCTACCTCTTCCGTGATACGCCAGGTCTACTATGCTCTATTTCTACAACTCTACTCTACCTTCTTCAGTAGTTCTTCTTCTTCATCTTCTATTTTTTTAATGTCAGTTTTGAGAACTGTGCATCTTGTCCTGTCTGTCTCTCCTCTGTTTTTTATTTTATATACTTTCTTGTTATTGTTTTGTTGACGATAAAATTAAGAACCCACTCTCAAGTCTAGAAATTCGCTAACTGCTCCACACTGTCTTTGATTTTATCAAGTTGTACAAGAGTCATCATGCATATCTAGGGTTTGATAAGGTTGTAAAGGTTATTATAATAATAAGCGATATTCTTATTTTCTCCCCTGACGATTCAATCAATAATACTTTATCACCTCATATTTTAAAAATAGTCATTTTTTCTCATAGAGTTAATTTTTCATTCAAAAAGTAAGTAAAAAGACTTAATTACCCTTAACGTATATTTACTTACCCTTTAATGATTCAAGGATAATTAAGTCTTTTTACTTACTTTTAAATAAAAAATTAACTCTAAAAGAAAAAAAAATTATTTTTAAAACGTGAGAGGGGTAAAATATCGTTAATTAAATCGTTAAGAAAATAAATAGAAATATCCCTAATAATAATAAATATTTACACACAAGTAGAAAATTGAATCTGCAATATCCCAACTCCCAATCTTCAAAGTCATATTCAAAAGTGCAAATATTCATCTGATTTTAATAAATATTCTTCATGAGCAGACAAGACTGTTAATGCACTTGAAATTACTCTTACAAGTTATATCAACCAACCTACTTCTGCTTTTCGGCAGAGTCCTTTGCTCTTTTGCATCCTGTATAAATACTAGTTAATACACTCTCATTCTTGACTTTTCTATCAACTATTTATTGCTATTTTCGTCATTCAGATTTCTCCTCCCTTCATAAATTTAATGTTTAATTTCATCTACTGTAACATATTCACGTTAAACTTTAAATATATATATATATATATATATATATATTCAAATGTAAATTACATATTTACGTTAAAAGTTACAAATCGGATCGCATCAAATCCCAAAAATGTAATTTATTCTTATAGCATGAGAGAATCCAGATTCATTTGAAATAGCATTTTATTCCTCAAGTTTTATTGGTTCAATCTGATTTAGCATATAGAATAAAACTCATTTAGTGAGTCACAATTTTTTGACCTATGCGGATAAGGTTTTAGAGGTTGAATATCATTTTAGCATATATGGCTCTTGGGTTTCATCGAGACCTACTAAGACAAGACCAGCATATCATTTGCTTTAAACACTTCAAGAAAGACAAATATGAGTGTTTATACTTGTTTAGGAAGATCAGAAATCAATGAAACCAAAAGTAGTTTTTTTTTTTTTTTATAAAAAACAAAACAAAACAAAACAAGCCTGAAAAAGTTTAATTTACAGTAGTTTATTATAATTACTAGACAAATGTGATACAAGTTAATCAATAAAAAAGAATCTTAATAATGTCAAAGCTAAAGTGCTCCATTTCCTATGAGTTTTTATATAAAGAAAAAATACATGTATATTATAATTGAAGTAAACGTCTAGATAATTGTGGTCATAAGAAACACTTGTTTGGATATTAAAATGGAATTTATTTAAATTAAATATACTTTACTGTTAATATATTAGTATAAGGATAATATGCAATCATTATAAACGAGATTATAATAAGATATGTATTGATTAAAATTTGTATGAAGATTACAAAATTTTAATCAATTATATATATATCTCAATTGTTGTTTTAATTGAAAGATACAACTGTCAACTCACAGGTAAAACAAAAAGTGATAAAACATTAGGTTTTTGAACAATTATTCAAAAAAATGAATTTAAAAATATGGATTATATAAAAATGAAAATGAAAAGAGAAATGAAAGGTAAAAATAGATTGATGAGGTGGGAGAATCTAGGGAATGGACCCGTCAATCAGAGTGACAGAGGCGTGCATTGGGTCTGAGTAATCAGACAATAGAAGGTCCCAAAAGAGAACAAGGTCAAAAAGAGAAGCAAACCCACACCCTCTATACTCTACTGTTAATTCTTAAAGCAAACCAAAGGGTTCCATCTCCCATACCAACCTGGCCCTGCCTGACTTTGACCTCTGCAGTAAAACCCTTACGCGACTCCCTAAAATGTATATATATATATTTATTTTTACAATTTTACCCTCCCATTCATAAACAATAAACAATAAACAATAAACAATAAACAATAAACAAACACAAAATAATTGTGCTCCTACTTGCCATCAGATTCTTCGAAGACCTAATATTTTACATAAGAGGAGAGAGAGTCTTTTGCTAAGTAATTTCTTTAATCGATAATCCATAGTAAATATATATAAAAAATAATTTTTACTTTGAAATTGATAGATAAATAAAGAAAGCAAACAACAGTAAAAAGAGAGTAAACAAAGTAGGGAAGAACAAGAAACATGAGCGCATCTTTCTCGTGCTTTCTCTGCTTTTCATGTCTTAACTCTACCTGCCCAATGCCCTCGCTTTCACTGCAAAAAGCAAAGCAATGACCCCATTTCCATACTACACACCACTGCCCATTTATATACAACTGATCAAAAAGAGAGAGATCCCTTTCGAGAATGGGTCCCCCCTATCTATTGCAATAAGAGATTCAAAATTATAAAAAATATATATATATCTCACAAAAAAATAAAAAAAAAATTCATCAAATTCCATAAACTATCCATATCCTTTCTATAAGCTGTACATTTTCTTATTCCAAGTCTCCTCCCCCATTTTTTGAATCATTTTCTCTGGGAAACACATTTTCTCCGTTCCCTATACCTATCTTTCAAATCTTCACAATTCACATTCCTTGGTACCCACAAAATTTCACCTAAAAAATAAAATTAAAATAAAAACAAAGAAATCCCATTTCAAACTTCCCTCCCCCACCTTGAATGTACAAGCACCTGCCCCTCCTTCCTTCAATGTCATGGCTGATAATCAAAATTCAACCATCACCGCCCCAAAAGACCGCTCTACAAGCCACACTTGCAGTGGCATTCTCTGGCCCACAAAATATTTGTTCCACCCAAAACCAGAAACTGCATCGTTCCCGGCAATTCTCTACAAGGGTGCAAGCCAAGATGCTATTGGCAAATTCTCTTTTTACTTCAACAGCAGTGATCTTTATTTCCAAATTCTTACTCGACTGCTACCTGTCTTCTATGAAGATTCTCCCAATGAAATCTCGGAATCTCTTTGAGTAGAGTTTGGGATCAACAGCTGAGATTGAAATAGGGTCAACTTGTAAGGATTTATACGCATGTTCTAACTTCTTGCTGATGTCGTAGTCCTGTAATATATCAATGATCCCAAAGTATAGGACCACTTCATAGATTTCGCCATTACGTGACGGGGTCAAGTGACTAACTCCACCTTGGGTGTATTGATCAAAGTCACTCCTTCTAGCCATCCGCTCTGCTCTTGCAGGCATGTTTGCTCCTAATCTGATTAATGGTTTCCTGATAAAGAACACATTTCAATTTCGCTTCAGCTCATTCAGATAATAATACCTTAAATTCGTATTCTTTTACCAAAAATAGAACCTAACACAAATGATACGTATCAAGATACAAATTGTAAAACCCGCATACTGTACAGACCCATTCAATTTTCACATCCTAAAATATTAACTTGATAAGCGTTAATTATTTTCATCACAGAGGATCGAGGGGTCGAAATGTAGAAGTCCCTGGATGTATACACTGTAAATATCCTAGATTGTGAATCATGATAAAAAATAGTATCAAAAGAACTGCATTCAATCTAAATTACGACTATAATAGATGATTATTAGTATCACTATTAAAAACCAACATTGAATCTCTCGACATTCATGGCAACAAAATTCATCAAAAATTTTGTAAGGGATTGGGTATCAAGTAATCATCTGTTGTTATCCATAATCACAATGGACCACATCCCCTATATGCCCCACAAACAACTGTTGTCATCTGAACTACCCCTATAATCGAAGACAACTAAAACCACTTTCAGTTGTTCTGCAGGATATTATCAAATTCAAGGATATAAATTATTGGCTGCTTTTAATGCAATCAAATAGATAGAAAAAGCGCAACGGGGAAATAATTACCAAAAATATAGACTTCAGGTGCATGGGCTGTGTGTTTCACAGTAATTAGGTATTTAGATTTTAGAATTAATAGATCATTTTCACATCACTGGGTAATTAGCTTTGGACTTGAAGAAACAAGACAAGACAGAGAAGAAACGTACTGGCCAGATAGAATCCGATCCATGTCTTGTAGCTCTGCTTCAAGGAAGCGACAGCCACGCATGAACTTCTCATTTTGATAAGAATCCTTGTTTCCTGCACAGATACACATTCTGTTCAACATTCCCATTGCTGCAAAAACTTAAAGACACCCTTAATTACTTCCATGGGTAAAGCCATTCATTACCAGTGCGCAAAACAAATGGTGACAACCCCATTTTGTCGCCTGTAGTATTGTCACGGAAGTGAAGACCCACCAAAAGACTGTAATCCATGATTCTCTCAGCCTCCAAGAACTCACAATCTCGATCAATTTGTCTAATAATTGCATTACAGTAGGAGTGAGAAGAAATAAAAAAGAGAAACCCAGGTGATGCAACAGCAGAAATGCAAACAAACAGCATAATATTCAAACTTACTTGATAAGCTCTTGGTACCAATTTCTCTGAAGGCGAAACACAAAATTGAGATCAAGGTCCTTTAAGGTTGTGGTTTCATCTATCTCCCCTTCAGGCTTATCTGTTGTGCGCCCATGAGAGGATCCTTTAAGGTCAAATCGTCTATGGATTCGATACTCTGAGCAGAACAAATTGCCCATGACAATGAACCGGGTCTAATTTCCAAACAAGAAAAGTCATTAGATACACAGACCAAGTCTTATTGATGAACAAACCACACCTAAATAATTCAATTTGAATATACCTTCTGTCCACCAATTGGTTTTACACAATGCACGCCGTAGAATTTTGTCACGAGGGAATTCTCATACCGACATACATGTTGGTAATAACTTGGAAGCATCCTAATTAGCACCTGAACATAGCAAAACATCAAACTTAATCAAATTGCCACACTTTTCAAATGTCCTGTTCAATTAAGAAAAGCAAGTGGTATCCAAGGAAAAATTAATCAACAATGCTGATTATGTCATTGCCATTGGGAAGAAAATAGTCAATGAAACTTCTAAATGTAACAAGGAGTCAAACAGAGAGGCAACTAACCTTGACTTCTGATTTCTTTACTGTCTTTATCATAAATCTATCATCCTGAGTAACGTAAAAGAAGCTTCCACTCTTTCCTGGAGAAGAAAGCTCCCTAAGTGCATCATCTCCGCAAATAGCTAACATGTAGTTAGCAGGATCCACTCGGAATAGCTCCCTCAGATGCCTATATATAGTTAACCCAAAATTTGAGGTCAGCAACATATATAGAAGAAGAAAAGATAAGGAAATTGAAACAATCAAGCACTCGTAGCTCTAACCCAATCACACCAAACTCAATAATCGACAATGCATATGCATATCCTATAAAATTGAACAAACATCAGAGAACAATACCTAAAGACAACAGGGCAATAATCCTTCCAGCGAAACTCAACGGATAGATGAGGAGGCGTGATCTTTGATCCCTCAGGAGGAAACCTAGTCCAGAACTTCTCCTTAGGATCAAAATCATTGGGCTTCAGGTCTCGCAGTATGGAAGCATGTTTTCCAACAGAATACCTAACACAAGTGTAGAAACTCCCTAAATTAAATAAACAGATATAGAAAGGAAATTGAATCAGAAACAAAGAGGCGTTGCTAGTTACCTAATACCGAGTTGCAAATTGAGCATCAAATCGTAATTCTTGTGGCCTTTGGAAATAGTCTGACCTGGCTTCTTAATTTCACCACTAAAACAACAAGAGCTCTTCCTAAACTGTTTAAATCCATCTGGATCAAAGTCTCTGTAAATCATGGACGCCTCTACATTATCGATGATATCACAGGTAATATCACCGGCTTCACCATCGGATTCCCAAATACAAATCCTTGGAAAAATCATGTTCTTTTCATTCAAGCTTCCTCTAGCTCCGTCCACGGAAGACCTTTTCCTGGAAGTCACCATCAGACTCTGCTCTTTTCCATTATTACCGTGATAAAAAGTGCCGTTCAACTGCTGTAACTTGACATCTTTGTTGTTTGTGTTCCAAGCTCCAATGTAGCAACTCCCGTCAGGCCAAGTGAAAACTCCGTTGCCTTTTGGTACGCCGTTTTCCCACTGTCCGTCGTATTTGTTGCCGTTGGACCAGATCAATGTTCCTCTGCCAGAAATCACGCCGTTCTTCCACTCCCCGATATATTCATTGCCGTTCTTCCACACGTATCGCCCGTGTCCATCTTGAAGATTCTTCTTCCACCAACCCTCATAAAAATCGCCGTTGGCGTAGCGCTTCTCGCCGTAGCCGTGCTTGCGGTCGGAGCTCCAGGAGCCACGGTAGGTGTCGCCGTCGGATCCGGTGAAGGTGCCGTACCCTTCCATCCGACCCGACTTGAATTCGCCCTCGAAAGTGGCTCCGGAGGGCCACGAGAACTTGCCTTTTCCGGAAGCCTTGCCCCTCCGCCACTCACCCTCGTACATGCATCCGTCCGTCCACAGATACTTCCCCGATCCGTGAGGCGCGTTTCCTGAGAAACTGCCTATGTACAGATCGCCGTTTGGCAGAGCCTTCTCGATAACCGACCCAGTGCCGCCGAGGGAGCTAGTCTCTCCGCCGAGAGCGGAGGTAGCTATGGTGGTCGGCGTGACTCTCCGTGTGGTTGCTTGGGATCTACTGCGGACGACCACTGGAAGAGACGGCACAGATGGTTTGTAGTCAGTAGGCTTGTTGCTATTATCGTCGTCTGATTTTTTCTTCTTGATGTTGCAAACGGCGTCGTTAGGCTGCTCAAGTAATATTGCTTCATGCATCTTTTTGGTCTCATAAACACACACAACACTCTCTCTCTCTTTCTATCACAGTAGATTTGGATTCTAGTTACAGCATTTCTCTTGTGTTGACGCCGGAGAGAGTGGGCATTTCCGGTTGATTCAATTTGAGCTTCTAGTTTTTCTCTCTAGATACTTCTGTTTTCTCTCTCTTTCTTTTTCTCTTTCTTTCTCTTTAGTGCTTTGTGTTTGGGGAAAATAGGTGGGAATCCTACAAACACAGTAAGAGAGAGAGGGAGAGGAGAGAGAGAAAAAACTGAAATTAATTTAATTATAAAAAAATAAAGACAGAGAGAGAGTGTATATGTGTGTGTGTGTGTAATGAGCCGGCTTTTGCCTAGGGAACGTTGCTACAATGCAAGGTAAGGTAATATACCATACCCACCTCAGCTTTATTTCCAATATTTTATGACTATTATACCCTCCTCTTTATATCTTAATTCCTTTCATTCCTGTGTTGGGTATATCCCCTTTTGCCCTTCCTCTTTCTCGTTTTGGTTTCATCGTGACGTGACGGAATCGCCTATGAACTCCGAGGGCATTTGCACGTCATTTTCTTCAATATCATTTGCCCTTCTCCTTTATATCTAATTACCAATATGCCATTCCTTTTTTTCTTTTATCTAGGCTGCCTGGTTACGGTGACCAGTCCAATGTTTGACGATTCCACATGTTGTTTGGTTTCAATTACTTATTTTAATTAATATAATATAATTAATTATAATTTAATTATATATTTAATATAAATTGAGTTATGAGATTTACTTTTGATAACAACCTCTAGAGAATCTCGAATTATATAAATTAAGGTGAATTTAGGTAATATAATTAGAGTTTGGTGGTTTAATTAAAGTAAACTAAATTGAATACTGATGATGAAAGACATGCAAAAATGGGTAAAAATGCCATCTGGATTAGCGTCAATGCGAATATAATTTGTTTTTGAAGTCTTAATCTACCAAATTACAAATATCTGATTAACAACCCCAGATGATGAGGGATTTTTTTTTTTTTTTTTTTCTTTTAAACTTTGGAAATGGTGGAGATGCATCATGAAACATAAAATCATAGGGTGATGGACTATCTTTGTTGTGGGTCCACATAAAAGGTCACGTTGTAGATTTCTGAAATCATCACCTAAAATAGAAGTATATTATGAAAGACTGTAGGATAAGAATGCATCATTTTCATCATCACTTATCGAAATTGCATCCCAAATGTTTTCGATTTATCGTTATCCAACTATTTAAATTTATTAGCATATCAAATTACCTACTTTCATTCGACAATAATCCACAGAATTTGGAAGTTTACTATTACTATGCTGCATCCTTCTCACATATTGTTCTTCAATCTTCTCTATTTGTCATTCATTAAAAATAACTTATAATTAGACAATACATATTATTCTCTCTTATTTTTTTATTATTATTCTTTTATTGATATTGTAAAATTATTATAATCAAACGAAAATCAACTCTTGCTTGTACAAACGATATCAACAATGTTATTAATAAATTTGTGATCAGAAAAAACAAATGCTTTTGATTTTTCTATCTTTAAAAAAAAATTAATGCTTAATCATACTATATGATATGAAAAAATACATTTAATTAGTCATCATTTTATAAATTATATTAATTATTGCAGTTTAATAATTTAATAATCGATTTAGGGGCTATCTATTGGCTGATGCAAATAATGTGACACCGTGTTATATAAAAATCTAATGGGAGTTACTGTTGACATAATGTATCCATAATTAGTTAATTAAAACTAAGTGGAATATGGGCATTAAGATTGATGTTCCAGTACGTATCATGAGTACATTTGAAAAAAAAAAAAGCAACAAATTCTTGATAATTCCCCGAATGCACTTCGTAGGAAGAAGAGCAACACGCAAACTAAATGATATAGATTTCGATCGTAATTCGAAGTACTATAGAGAAATATTAACTCAATCTCATACAAAATAACATGTGTCAAATGTTGTAAAATAGGAATCTATGGTATTCTAGAAAGATAACAATAATACATCTCAAACGCAACAATTAAACTATAAAAGATCCGAAATAGGTATTAAAAATGTAAGTTTTCTTGATATTAATACATTTGCACTTACTAATCTTAACAATTTTAGGGATTGATTTAAATAAAAATTTTAATTGGATCCTTAACATTTTTAAAAAAATTATTTTTTATTTATCTTTCCTTTTTTGATTGGTTAGATTTATAAATTATCAAAAATTACTCATATTAGTCCCTCTTATTAAATTTTTGGCGGTTAAACATTACAGAATCTGTAAAAAGTCTGTTTTACTTTTTATTAAATTAATAAATTAAAATTTTATCCTCGAAAATATATTAAAAAATAAATAAAATAGTAAATAAAATAATCTAATATAGACTATAAAAGATTAAAAATATATAAAACTTTTAAAAATTAAATTATTTAATTTAATTTAATTAAAAATTTTGAAAATTCTTGTTTAAAAAAAGAAAGCATTTCGGATTTAAAAGAAAAAAAGAAAAAAAAAGAATTTTTTATCTTTTTTTAAAAATAAATAAAGAACGGTAAAGATTCAATCCGAATCTCTACATCCATCAATGAATTTCCATTGCACGTGACAGACTCCTTCGATGGGTTTTGTAGGGTGGATTTCCTTGGCCTCCCTTTGATTTTAAGAAGCCAAACATATCCAGTGTTGTCGTCAACGAATTCACCACAAGGAACCTTGAAAAATAAATTGTTTTGGAGTGGATTCGCAAGAACAAGTTGTTTTGGGGGATTATTTTGATCACCATTCTTCTTTCAAGTAGCGATGATGGAGTTTCTGAATAATTTTGCAAATAGGGAAAGGCGGAACTGGGGCCACGGCCAATGGTGCGCATGTATCACAATTGCAACTGCTTCTTGGTCAATTGGTTAACTGGTCGTCAAGCGCATACATGTTCTCGCTACAGCCTACTGATCTTCTTTGTATACATCATATGACTTTGGTGATGTTCCTAAATTTCAATCATGTTTTTCTTTTGCATTTTTAATGTCTAGGACTCGTAGTTGGATACCATACAGAACCAGCAAAAACAAATGATAAACCGGCTAAAATTTCAACTTGGTCAGTATGTATCATTAGCATACAAGTACAACACTAGTGATGTTTGGCTTCTTTCTTTTTTTTTAGATTTTCATTTGCAAGCAAATAGAGTTTTTAAGAAACCAATATGGATGGACGATTATTTTTTCCATTTTTTCGTTCTTTTTTTTTTTGTGTTGACATGGATGAACCGGCCTTTTTATTTTTACGGTTGACATGTGGTATTTTTAATGGTTTAGCGTAATAAAACCAAAATACCTTTAGACTATTAATTGTGACTAAGAATTTATTGACTAATTTGAGTTATTTATGATAATTTAAAGACCCCGAAAACTAAAAAAAAAATATTTTTTTTAATAACATTAAGAGACTCAATTGAGATTCCTCCTTAATTTAAAGAATCAGTTCTAATTTTGATACACAATAATAGTCGTCAATATTGTCACTAGTACTCTCTAACGTGTTATCATTGCAAGGAAATACTCTGAAAAAAGGGCATCTATGCCTAAGCATTATCAACTCTTTATTCTAGTATTCGAAAGTGAAATTCAGTATTCAAAGGTAAAATTCTAAATCAGGCTTCGTTATATGTATTTAAATATGTGAAAATTGTGACGTTTAATTTTATAATTTTCCTTTTAAAGTATTAAAATTGGCAAAAAAATCGGGTAGTTTATATTATTTTGAAAAACAATTTAAAGGTGTGCAATTAAAGGAAAATTATAAGTAACCTCTCATGTTATTCTAAAAAAGAAAAAAGTAACCAGCTCTCATACTAATAAATTACACGCTAAGTAATTATGCATTATCAATAATTATACACCTTACTATGTATAATTATACTGAAAAATGAATGATGTTACATGATTTGGAAATATGCTTACAACTAACTTTTTATTATTATTATTTTTTAAATTTAACGCTTTATGGGTTAAAGGACTATCGAAAGTTCGAGACCAACCGAAATTAAACTATATGAGTACAATCCAAATATTTACAATCTAGTTATTACAAAGTAAATTAAACACGAGATTGACTTGGGCTTGCGTGACCCTTCTTATAATTAATAAGGTCCCGCTCCTTGATGATCTTCAATGCAATAAATTAATTTAGATTTATTACTCTCAGTTACGCTGCTCTTCATACCAATACACCAAATTCCATGAAAAAATAAATAAGGAGCTATGTAGTAATAACTTCAAGTAAAGAATCACAATTCACAACTCACAAGACTGAAATGCTCCAACTTATTGAGGAAATTTAGTCCCAGAGAAATAGATAATCTCTAGAATTTGTGATAATCGAAATACCATATTTGTTGAGTTTATTAGACTATGGAAGTTTCTCTCATCTTATCACTATATCTTTTATAGTAAACAAAAAAATATTGTCATATGTCATAAAACATCACCTCATATCAAGAAAAATTAAATAAGTTGATAGTGTCTCATTGTGATTTTTACTTTTCTTAGTTCCTTTGTTTTATATCATAGTAAACATTATCTCTGATATTAGTTTATATCAGATTACACGATCCCTCTATGCCGTTTATTTTATTTGTTACCTTGAAAACAATTTTTTTTTAATTAAAATAAATAAATCCACTAAACTATTATTTTTTATTCCTCCCAACCAATTACTACATTATCTTTTGTTACCATTACTTAGAAATAACTTATGAATATCTATATCTTTCCATACGTAATCAATTCAAATTTAATTGGACCCTTAGACTTGTTGATATAATTATCTTAATAAGTTTGGCAATAAAAAATTGTAAGAAAATAATACAATAAGAGTTTGATTAGGTATTTTGATAATCACAAGAAACGTATCATTCAATTAATTGATAAACCATAATTTAAATTATTCAATAATATTTCCCAACCTACAAAATAATATTACACAACAACAATCAAAGCATAGCCGTTAGAATTCTTAATTATATCCTTATATAATTTGATTGTTACTATTATTATGTTTATTATTATTATTTTGGGTTTGTTAGTATAAGTTGCTCCCAATTCCCATCCCATGTATATATAAATATATTTATGAGTAAATAATACCTAGAACTCCTGAAGTTTATTTTTCTATAAGTAGAAATAATATTTAAGTTTATTGACAAAAATTTCTTTTGTCATTAATCAAAGTCTATCAAATTTAACAATTAATTAGGTTTTACTGTAAAAAATACTAAAATAGTTTCAAATAATATATAAAAGTATTAAAATTTATTAAATTAAAAAAATTATTATTTTAAAAATATTTTAGTATTTTTTAACAGTTAAATTTAATCAACTGTTAATTATATATAATTTAATTAATAGTAGAGAAAATTTTTATCAATAAAACTAAAGTTTGTTTCCGTTTATAAAAAAATAACCTTGAGAAGTTTTGAGCGTAATTTGTTTAAATACGTGTGAAGCCAAACAGTCGCTTTTACAGTTGGAGGGGGTGAGGCGTGATCTGGCAGGAATGGTCCCACATGACCAGGTGTTCTAGCTGTCCTTTGTTATGATGTCGCTGTCCAAATCGAAACAGTGAGATGTGGAGACGCTGCTGCCATCTTGCCGGTTCAAACGGACTCCATCCATTCCACGCCTTCCACGTGGACTTTGGCCTCTCTCTCCACGTTATTTTATTTTTATTAATATTCGATTTATTTGTTTTTATGTTTATTGTAACGTTTGAATAAAGACAAAACAAAATATTAGAAAGCAGACTAATTAACCTTGTTTAATCGAAGCCATCTTTTTACACTTTTTCCATTCCATATACATGTTCTTCATCTATTAATTAAATATTGATTCAATATTCTCTTCAAGACTTGGTCACCTCTATATTGTATTAAAAACCAATTAATATTTTACTTTACTGATAAAATGAGGTTGCTCCGATAATATATCTTTCACACTTACACTTTAAATTTATAAATTTAAATTATATTTTTCTTACTCAAATTTCGATTTAATTTTAATAACTTTAAAAAAAAATACACCAATTGGTTTATGATCCAATAGCCTATATTATATATGTTGAGTGAGACCAATATATTTATGTTTTTTGACTTAAAATATATAAATAAACATACATGGTTGATTGTCTATAATATTTATTATATTTAGGAAAGTAATATCACACTTTCTAAATCTTAATTCAATTTTTTGTTTATAATTATAACTCGATAGTCGAATCAAACTTCTCTTAATTAGCATACTGAGTTCTGGAGTTATGGAAAAAAAATCAAATATTTTTAGCAACTAAGTCAACACAAACTAAGCCATCATTCGAGAAAAAAATTACAATATATATTTTTGGCATGTGTAGATATCACTTTATTTGTTGTAAAAAACTAAACTTAATGTTAACAGTTTATGGGCTTAGATTTAATAATTTCTTTTTAGTATTTTAACTTTATTATGTTAAATAAATATTAAAAGTTGCTGAATTAATTTAATTTATTTTTAAAATTAGATATCAACTTGTTCAGATTAATAACTATATAAACGGTTTGGATATCTATTTACCCTATAAAAAAAAGTTAAATTAAATTAAATATACGTTTAAAAGAATTTCTTTACTAATAAAAAGAGTTATTTTTAAATAGTAAACATTAAACTATGTCATCTACATTAATCATGTACTTTTCACGTAATACTGAATTATTCAATTGTTAAAAACATGTCATTGAATCAAAATTGGTAGGAGGAAACATGAATATGAATGAAATACAAATAAAAAAGAACAAGATAGAAGTCAAGAAAAAAGAAGAGCAGTTGGGGAACACGGCCATGAAGAGTGTGTCAGCTAAGAATTGAGCAACGAGCATGAAAATACACGTGAGATAATTTAAGATTGGTTGATACTTAATACAAACAAGTCGGTGGCTTCACGCGCCATGTTAAGTCCCACGGTCCCACCCACCACCACGTATGTCCTTCCAATAATACTCCTCTATCACCAATTTTTTTCTTATCAGTTAATGACATCGACTTTACGTCAGAAGCGGTCCGACATGTGGGTATGGCTCTTTTTCTTTGTTGGAGGCATGGCCGGTTTGCTATTTTAAATTTATTTGAAGTCAATACAAAAATGAAAACAAAATTCTAAAGTCAAATAAGGGGACACATAAATTGGAATCTAACCATTCCTTTATTTAATGGGCATGAACATACACATTTTATTTTACTTATATAACATTTTTTATTTATTTAAGATCACTTATGGTGCGTTTGATACGGAGTATTGAATTGAACTATTTTTATAAAATTAAATTGAAATAAATTAGTACTGTGATGCGTTTGGTACAATATGAATTTGGCTAAAAATAATATTGTTTCTTATTTGGTATCGTATGAGATTGAATAAAAATAATTATTTTATTTTTATAGTAATAATTAAATTTTAAATAAAATAAATATTTAATTTAATTTAAAAATTATTATAAAGATATATTATTTTTTAATATTAATATAAAATATTTTTAAAATAAATTTTAATATTTTATTAAAATTAAAAAAGAAGAAGCAGGTGGGACAAATTTGTCCCACCCTTTGGCGGGATACCACAGTCCTGCTAAGCACACACAATCCCCTGGTCAAATCCCCTATTTATCATATATGAGATGAGATTTTCTCAATCTCATGAGCTGTAAAATTGGAGTATTTATACATCTATTTATACTTTAAGTGATTAGTGCTCCTCCATTCTACTTTAGTATTTGAGGGTTCAAGTTTTACCATGCGTATTTATCAGTATATGGATGTAGTTTTCTCCTCTTATTATAAGAGTAAATGTCTCACGTTATGGAAGCAGATATCCAGACCGCACGTTTAATAATTTAGTTCGGCAGGTACCAACATATTTGTAATCTTATAATTGTACCTTTAAAAAAAAGAAATATTAGAATATTATTTTTATTTAAAAATAATTAGAAACAAATTTATATTATTAAAGAAATATTTTATTCTTTAGTAACTTCTTGTATCCAATTGAAATATTATGTATCTTCATTAAACAATGATTTGAAATAACTAAAATTATCTTAAAAGTTTTAAAAAATTAAACAATTTGTTATTAAAAAAATATTTAATTCAATTTTATTTTATCTAGGGCTAACTGCACTCATACCCCTTAAGTTTGGCCTTTTTACAGATGCTAGTAACTTTACCTTTTATTGCGCAAATATCTCCTGAAAAAAGTTGACCTAACCGTTGACTAACCATAACATTAACGGGACGTTACTGTAGTAAGTGCAAACTCGTCTTTCGCCTTATTACATTTGATTTGATCTAATAAAGCTAAATAATAATTACAGTACACATTATTTCAGGAAAGAAAATAATTAAAAAAACATTGAATATTGCATTAAGCATTTAATGCAATCCAATCAAGTCAGAAAAAAAAAAATCTTTGCATGCTATTACCCACTTTTAACTTCTTTGGTTGGTTCATCTTTATTTTTCGCGCAAAGTAACTAGTTTATTCTCTGTAGTTGAAGAAACCAATTTGTGTTATGAAGACAAACCTCTTTATCTCTGAAGTTGAAGAAAATAAAAATCAAACGCTCGAGGCATTTTGAAACCCGAAGAAGGTGTAAAGGCGCGACTTTTTCCCTCTGTTTGTATAGTTTGCATTTGATGTTTCTTTAAAAAAATGATATTGTTTGGTGAATAATTAAAAATTTGTTAACGATTCATCTTCTTTATTCGATTTCATGGTTGGGTTTTTCAGAGTAATATATTGGAAGATGAATAATTAAAATATTTCGTGTTATATTTATTTTTTTGTTTTTGATTTTATATACCCGTATGTGGAAAGTGTTGTTTATTTTCCAAAAATTAAATATTTTATTTTTATTTATCTATTGATGTTGATTAATAAGAAGTATTAATATATTATTGAGATAGATTATTTTTGTTGTTAAATTGATGATTGGTTTATATTTTGCGACTGACAATGTTTTAGTGTTTGTATAATATACTTTTTTGTTTGTTTGAAATTATAGTGTTCGTATAATTTTATTGTTTTTGTGTTTTAGTAGTGATTGTATAATTTGATAGAGGCTGGTAATATAGGCTGAAGTTGGATGTTTGTATAAAAATAATTTTAGGGTTCGAGCAGGTAGGTTACTTGTGATTGTGTAAGATTGTGACTGACAATGTTTTAGTGCTTGTATAATATACTTTTTTGTTTGTTTGATTTTGCTTTTAAATATTAACAGTGTTTCATTCACTTTCAAGGTATAAAAAAATGGGACGCATACAATTTTCTGTGAGATTTTTAGGTTCACAACATCATTTTTCAATACTAAACCCAGAAAAATATATACTGCAGACATTAATCTGCGATGTATATCTGCTGCATTGCAACACTCTTCCAAGTCCTAGAGAGAAATTTATAACCAAGATTCATGTGCCGTGGACTAGGCGATATGTGCTTGTTGAAGATGACGTTCACCTGCAGTAACTATTCCAGGACTGTTGAGGCAAATGTTTTCTTTGTAGGGAAAACATGTTACAACTAATCTAACTACACCGAGGACTGTTGAGGCTGCTGCAGGTTTAAGTTCCCAACCAGTTACTGAATCCGCCCATTTTCATTCTAGTCAGTATGAATCACAGTCACAACAATATATGTCAACTACAGCTAATCCATATATAACATAAAAATAATAACCAATTTCTTTTTCCAATTTATGTTGATTAATATCGCATTGTTTTTAATTTAATATATTGCATTAGGGACTGTGGCTAGATTGGATGCTGACTGGACTTGTAACACCCCCTGATCCGACCCGACTGGATTGACCCAGGGAGCGTTACCGGGTTTTCAAATACTTTCTAAATTCACTTTAAACTTTTCATACCATTGTGAGCCCATCAAATAAATTTTCAAATCATTAGAAAACCACGTAATTTATAATTTAAAAACATTTTCGAGTGAGCCCATCAAATCATATTTTTTAAAATTTCGGCAGAGTTTCCTTTGTTTTTCGGATTTTTCCAAAACTTGTTTTTCCGCAACTCAAATCAAATACAAATCACAACAACACTTCAAATATCGTTTTCAATCAATTGCGCACTCTGCCGTTTAGTGCGACTTTTCCACAGTTTTAAAATAAAAGAATTCAGAATTCAATATTTACAAACATTCTAAAAATGAAAAACAGAAATCATAAAATTATTTACAAAACATATAAATAAAAACTCTTCGAAATTACAGACTTCTGTATATGCACGCTACAGAATATATATATATATACAAAAATATATAACTACCCCAAGTCAATGTAGTGACTCTGAACTTCAAGCTGCAGGAACCTCCTCTCTATTCCTTGTCTGCCTCGGTATCCCTGTCACCTACGCGTTATGAAAACAACTAACGCGCTAAGCATATAGCTTAGTGGGTGTACACTAAACTCATATATAAAAATTCATAAATAACTTTTCATAATAAACTCATAAATACCTTTTTATAATCAGAATATCACAATATACGTCTTTCAATTCCATACCAAAACCAAACAGAGATAAATATATAAAATCGATTTATAAAGTCACTTATAACCATATCACTCAATTCATTTCAATTCTGCCCCTCTAGAATACTCAACATAAACCAGGACTGGAATATGGGTCGTTCGACCACAGTGGCTGTCTGTCGAACATAACTCCCACCCTAGGACGAATCCTAAAAGTGGTACGTATCTCCCTACCCTAGGATCGAGGGTTCGGACCCTAGAGAGGTACATATCTCCCCATCCCAGGAACGAATCCTTAGGAGGGTACGTGTCTCCCTACCCCAGGACGAATCCGTGAGGAGGTACGTGTCTCCCTACCCCTGGACGAATCCATAAGGAGGTACATGATATATCTTTAGTATCAATCTCAACATCGGTGCAGTACTGCTAACAGAACCTAGCTGGTATACCAACCTCCTATATCCATTTCTATATCTAAGTATCCTATGGCCGTTTCGATAAAACATTTTCAAATAGTCACTCTAATTTACAATCAATATACAATCCAAACAATATGCTCAAAATATACATATATAATTTCATGAATGGTAATCAATATTCGGACAATATTCTAACACGAATAATTTTAATGAAATCGTAATAAAATATAAATATAAAATCGTACGAGTAAAATACGATCAACATATAAAATTATTCCAAAGAAGTTATTATAAACACGTAATAACAAAATTCGTCAAATAAATCGCAGATTCAAACTAAAATACTGTAGAGAATTCGAAAACGGGTGTACACCAACCTGGATACCGTTTTCGTTCGACTATCGCGTTTCTAGGGTTTCTTTTTTCTCTCCTTTCTCTTTCTCTTTTCCTTTTCTCTTCCTCTTCCTCTTCTTTTCTTCTCCTCCTCTTTTTCTTTTTCTTCTTCTTCTTCTTCTTCTTCTTCTCTTTCTTTTTCTCTCTTTCTTCTTTTTCTTTTTCTCTCTCTCGCTTTCTCTTTCGATCTCTCTTTTCCCTTTCTGTTTTTCTGTCTATCAAATGGCTTCCTCGACAAGCTTATTTTTTTTAAAAATTTTTCGGTCGTCGCGACCTGTGGTTGCGGTGACCAGGTCGCGGTACTCACTGGACCATCTTCACTGCTTTCATCGCGAGCACACGTCGCGGTATCTTGGTCGCGATGGTGGTCGCCATGCTCACTGCCCGAATTTCATCTTTTCATCGCGAGCAGTTCATCGCAATCTGTGGTCACGGTGACTGGTCGCGATGCTCACTGCCAAGAATCACCATTTTTCATCGCGAGCAGCTCATCGCGATCTGTGGTCGCGATGACCAGGTCGCGATACTCACTGTCTCAGTTTTTCACTCTTCTTTTCGTGCATCATTTTCAACCGTTCAATTTGGTCCACCTGGAAACCATAAAAATAAACATACTTTTAATTATATTTACACCCCTCAAATCACAAAATTTATTTTCACATAGTCAAAATTAATTATCCGAAATCCGGGATGTTACAGGACTAGACCATTCTAGGCCTGCAAACTTTACTACTGAACTTTGTTTATTCTGTTTTAATTTTATGTTGTTTAATTTTATGTTTGAACAATGGTGTATGCATATTTTGGTTATGTCTACTATTAGTATTTTGGTGGAATGTGGCAGTGGAATGTGTAGCTGTTATTGTAGGCTGAATTTGGATTTTTTGATCATATGAACTGTATGAGCTGTTATGGGATAGATTGTAGTGAACCAGGTTAATTACACCACACAATTTTTGTGAAGGGTGCATAGGCAACTGAGTGGAATTTTTGTGAAGTATGTATAGGCAGTTTTTTGAATTTTTGTGCAGACAACATAAGGTGTTTAGGCAGGTATTTTGCACACTTAGATGATAACCATTTTGTTTCATGTTTGTGAGTAGTAACATGTCTGCTGTCAATATATAAGGCCAGTAAAAAACTTTTATGTAGCCTTTTATATATATATATATATATAACATATGATGTTGGATATTTCGACAGTTGAATTTAAAATTATTATTTTATTAGATGAGTTTAAAAATGCATGAAAATTTATTTCCTTGAATAATCAGTATTACCTTACACATTGTTAGAGCAAACACAAAAGATAAAGTAAAAATCAAATTCATAAATTGCAACTGTTTGTCATTGTTGTTGCTTTCCTCAATCCTTTGATTTTACTTCTCTATTTTTTCTAAGCATTTAATAACATTTTTCATGTCTTCAATGAGTGTTGCCAGTGTGTAGTTTTTCCCTGATTTTTCCTTACACCTGTGCACTTCATTATCAATTTCATTATCAAATGCTGTAAATTCATTTTCATCATGACACCAAAATGAGTAATATATGCATCTTCCTTTCTCACAAAAGAAGTATAACTTTGATGGATTTTATCTTGACTTTGAAATTCTTATACCAGTCTTTTCACCATATCTACACTGCCTATTCTTGAATTTTATTAAGCTGCCTTTAACTTCACTGCTAACATTGTTGTATGAAGCTTCCATATCTACAACTGCAACTGGTTAATTTGTAAGAAAAACAAAATTAAATATGGAAGATAAACAATGAAATGAAAATATGAAGTTTAATTTGTAAGAAAACAAATTCAGTTTGGAAGAGAAACAGTGAAAAATGAAAAGGTGAAAAATATCTAGCTATAAAACAAATGAACTCATATATATAGCAATTTCAAGCGATCATTTATGCTCCCAATGGTCAAAAAAATCCAATGGTTGGGTTTTAAACACTTTAATCTAACGGTCCACTTTCAAAATTGAGTAAAGGTATTTACAAATAATATAATGGCATTTATGTCAATACACAATTTCTTAAAAGTTGGTAAGACCCACACAATTAGGTTTTCAGTCAACCGCCACATCAACAAATTTTTATATCAGCCAAACAGTCACGTTTAAGGGTAATTTTGTCTTTCCGCGCAAAAAAGTTAACTTTGATTAGTCAATAGTTAGGTCAACTTTTTTTCAAGAAATTTTTGTGCAATAAAAGGTAAAGTTACCAGTATGTGCAAAAAGCCAAATTTTAGGGGATATGAGTGTAATTAGCCCTTTAATCTAATCGCAGATCACACAACATAGAATATGATTATTTTACTCAATTATCCTATTACAAGGAAAAAAAAAAGACATTTCCTTTTCTACTTTCTTAATCCAATCTCAAACTATATTCCATCTGCCTTAGTAAATTCAGCCTCTAAGTTTGGGTTAAAGAATGTCAAATGATTAGTAATAAAAATGGTTTTAAAAATAATTATCATACATGTTCTAATTTAGGGATGCCACCAGTTCGGTTCGAATAGGGATCGGAGGTCCCGATTCAGAATCGTTGATCGAACCGGGACCATGCGGTCCCAGTGCCGGGTCCACAAAAAAGGAACCGGAACCACCAGTTCAAGAACCGGCGGGAACCAGAACCGGTTGTTCTATCGGTTTCGGTTCGGTTCCTGTTCCGCCTTTTTTATTATTAAAAAAAAAATTTAAAAACTAACCATTGGCCCAACGGCTATTAGTGGGGGATGACTGTAAAATTACAGCTAGCCCCCTTTTTCCCCTAATTATGAGTTGACCCCTCTCCCTTAAAACTATATAAACTCCCCTCCCCCCACTCATTTTTCACACACCAATTCTCTCAATCCCTTTCTCAATCTCTCTCTTAACAATTCTCTCAAGTTTTCAATTGTCTTCATTTTCAATTATTAATTTTAATTTTAATTATATATATATATATATATTTAAAATTATAAAATTGCACTGGCAAGTTCTAATCCTTCTAGAAGATCCATTTTCGGCAAAGGAAATGACCTTATGCCAGTTCAAGAAGAGTCGCGTGATAATTTATTCAATGAAGCAAATTATCACAACTTCCTACAACATCAAGCATTCGAGGAGGAAATATTCGGTAATGATACTACTCCCAATATTTATGAACTTGGTTCTACTCCTCAAGGCCCCTGAAACCCCACCTTACCATACAACCAGCCAATCCAAAAATATACCTAATTTGGGTGATACTGATTTGGGGAAGTACAATTCTAAACTTTTTAAAGTTTATATGAAAAAGATGGAAAAAGAACCGGGGAAAATGGTGGTGACTTGCAATTATTGTTCCAAAGAGTTTAAATGGAACAAATCCAGAGGATACGACACGTACTGGAAACACATTAACAATAGTCATCCAGTCGAAGCATCTCAAGCACCCGGACAACAACAAATTGCCATGTACACATCTCCTAACAATCCTTTATTTAAATATAGTGATCAATGCAATCGAAAAGAATTAGCTAAGATGGTAGATGTAGAACATTTACCTTTTAGTTTTGGTGAAAAAATTGATTTTTTTAAAATATTGTCATAAGGTCTTAAATCCTGCTGCATGTAGGGTACCTAGGAATATAATTAAACGTATTATGTGTGAAATTTATAAAAAAAGAAAAAAAAAAAAGCTTTAGTTAGATATTTTAAAAAGTATGTAGGTCGTGTATCTGTTTGTGTCGATATCTGGAGTGATCATTGACAAAACCATTCATATTTAGGACTCATGTGTTATTATATTGATGAATGATGGGATTTGCAAAAAAGAATTATTGCATTTAGAGTTTTTGATGAATCTCATATTGCAATAATGTATATAAAATGATAAAAATATTTTTTGAAGAATATTCGATTGAAAACAAAATTTTTACAATTGGTTTTGATAATGCTGCAAACAATATTGTCGCTGTTCCACAATTTTATGAATTGTGTAACCCCTATTTTGGCGGCAGATTTTTTTCATCAAAGATGTATTTGATATGTTTTAAATTTATGTGTACAAACTGATTTGCAAACACTTCAACATTTTATTAAACCAATTAGGAATACTCTTTATTATTTATGGAAACATCCTAGCATCATGAAACAATGGACTAGATTCTGCAAATCTCATGAGAAACATCCAATTAGATTTTCCCGTGATATTTCAACTTGTTGGAACTTAACGTATAAATTATTGTGTAAAAGTTATGAGTATAGAGAATTATTAGTTAGATTTATGTAGTATAATTGCAATAATATTAATTTATATAGTCAGCATTGGGATGCGTGTACACGTATTTGTGAATTATTAAAAGTTTTTAATGATGCTACTAATAATTTATATGTTAAATATTATCCTACCATGCATTTATTTTTTATAGAAGTCATAAATATTGTTGGTACTCTTAATGAGTGTACACAAGATCAAACGTTAACTGGATATGTTATAATAATGAGATTAAAATGGTTAGATTATTATAGGGAGATTTCTATGATTTATGTAAGTGCTTTATGTTTTGACCCTACGTGTAAATTAAATAATTTATTTAAATATTATACTGTTTATTATCAATATTTTGGTATAAATGATATAGAAATTTTTTGTTTGTTTAATACTGTTAGGAGTTATTTTATTAACTGTATGATAAATATCGTTCTATATACGGTCGGTTTCTCACTGAATATTAATGTTCAGTAACTGAAAATTAGAGATTCTCAATTTAGTGTTCCCTCCACATTAAGGAAGTTAGGGTCAAGTATGTTATCTAAACAAATAAAGAAAATGCGGAGTACGTCTTCATCAAGCTCTACTTCAGAGGTTAATGTTTATTTAAACACTGTATTCAAGTTTGTGGGCGATGACTTCAACCTCCAACACTGATGGAGGGATCACCAGACAAACTTTTCAATTTTGGCCATTATTCCCAAACAAATTTTTAGAACCCCTGTCTCAACCGTAGCAGTGGAACAAGAATTTAGCGCCGGCGGCAACATTCTCGACAAGAGACGATCGTTGCTGAGTCCAGACTCAATTCAGATCCAGGTTTGTGTTGACGACTAGATCAAGGCGCAATACATGCAATAGGAAATGGACTGACCATCTGACGACAACGACTTCTTCGACAACAACGACAATACAAGAGGCATCAAAGGTACGAGTGACGATTGATCTCAAATAAATAAAAGGTAAGAGAACTACGTAGGCTTTGATTCTTCCTGGAGGATACGTAGACATCTTAATTGAGGTAAATTTAAGTGCAAGCCCAAATTTCTTATTTATTTATTTAAATTTTATTTTACTTTTATGATATTATCGTAATTTTATTTCAATTTTATCGTAGCTTAGGGTTACCCACTTTTAATTTTTTTTTACATTATTTTAATTTCCAAATTATTTTTAATTTCTTTTTTTGAAAAAAAAATTGGCCGGTTCCGGAATCGACTTGGAACCGGCTATTCCAAGAATCGAAATCGGCGGTTCCACGCTGATTCCAGAATTGGAATTGAAATTGGTATCCGGAACCATGGCCAACCCTATTCTCATTGCTTTTCATTTTCAGAAAAGTATTTTTAAGTCAATAAAAACAAACATCCTATAAGTAACAACATAAATTATTTAACATTAATTTTGAACTACATACTTAAATTTGATTGTTAGTCACCATATTGTAAAATTTTATCTCACTTCATAGCCACCAATCACTGAAATATCATTACACACATTTTTACATCATCTTCATCATTCTTCCTCCAACCTTTTCTTCTTCTCTTTTTCCTCTTATCGATTCTCTACATTCTCTCACTCATTTCTTAGTAATTAGCACCCATATTCTTGCAAAATCAAACCTTTAAGTTGTTAAGGACAAAAAACATCACCATAAATAATTGCATATTAGAAAAATAATCAATGGTGTTTTTAGAGAGATAGAGAGAGAGAGAGATGAAGCTTTTAGAGAGAGAAAATATTGATTTCTCTCCCCATTTGATGTGTTTTCAAGTTATGTGATGATATTTTCATGTTTAGGGTATATAAACTATGTATTTGGTTGTGATTGGATTTAGGATTGTAGTTCATCATTTTCCAGAACATTTCATGTAGCTGACCTACGTGAAATCAAGCAGCATTGCTATGTGAAATCATCAAATATTGCTATGTGAAATCTTTTGAAAGCCCGCGGAAGAGACACATGATGTCGAATTTGAGCCTATAATATATTGTTGCAATCGTCTCGACAAGTGCTTCAACAAAATCTACAAGATTTCACGTAAAAACAATGAAAACCTAATAAGATGATGATTTAACTTAGAACATGACTAATAATCTCACTTAGTAATACTTGATGATTTCACGAAGGTCATCTACATGAAAATTTCTGGAAAATGATGAACGTCAATCCTAAACCCAAACACAACTTAAAGTCACAACCAAATACAAATGTTTTATACACTAAACATGAAAATATCATCAAATAACTTGAAAAATATCTAATGGGAAGAGAAGTCAGCATTTTCTATCTTTAAAAGCTCTACCTCTCTCTTTAGAAACCAATGTTTTTATCTCTCTAGGGATATTTGGTCCATTACATATCTGATATTGTTAATAACAATCAAATTTCGTTTGTGGTAAAACAATTTTGTAAAAGTTTATGGGATTATTTCTAAGTTTTTCCCATAAAAAAGATTTTTTATTTCTAATAATAACATTTAAAAAAAAATAGCAAATGCAACCATAAATAAATATATATATATATATATAATACACTTGAAAAAAAAATACAAATATTGAAGTTTGCAAATTGGGACTTTTAGGAGAATCTATTATCTATTTCTACTTTTATAAGAAAGGGCAAAAAATATTTTAGTTTCTATCTTTTTTTGAATTATTACTTTTTGACCAATGATTTATTTTTTGCCTTATATTATATGATCCCTAACATTTCAAAAATACATCATTTTAGTCTTTCTTATCAAATTTTTGATAATAAAACATAACAGAATATACACATTGACCATTTTACCGTTAACTTTAATTGATTGTGATAAAAATACGATTTTATCCTTTATCTTTTAAAGTTTAACAAATTAACCTTAACTTTTACATCCAATCAAAATATAATATGTGTCATCAATTTCTTTTAAAAAAAATTAAAATTATAAAATATGCAAAATTTATAAGAAAAACTCTTAAATATAAAAAATACAAAAAATAATTTAAAATTAACTACACCAAAATTAAAAACTTTTAAGAAAATAAAAAATCATTAATATAAATAAATAATTTATGAAAATTCAACAATCAGAATAACACTTTAAATATAAAAGTACATTTTATATAAAAAATTAAATTACAATAAATTAAAAATTAAAATTTTTTTATTAAAGTAATAAAAATATTAAAAAATAATTTTTAAAAAGTCAGGAGAAGGTATTATTATATTTGAAAATTATCCGTTTTTAATAATTGTTTTTAAAGCAAAATAAATTATTAAAAGTAATTTTTAACCGTTTTTAATAATTGTTTTAAAGCAATTAAAGTAATTTTAAATTATTTTTTGAATTTTTTTATGTTGTTATTATTTTATTTTAGAATTAAAATTTTAATTAATAATTTTTTATTTATTTTTTAACCTAAAATTTTATCTTTGTCTGTACATATTGAAATACCTCTAAAACCGTTAAATTTGACTAATTGTTGACTAATAGAAAAAGTAAATTGATGAATTTTTAAAAGTTAGGGATCACGCGAGCTAAAAGATAAAAGATGGATAAAAAGTGATAATTTTAAAAAAATAGGAATAAAAATAATTTCTGCCTTACAAGTAAATCATAAAATAAGAGGTGTGAAATGTTTTCCTACTTGACTAACTAAAAAATATTGGAAAAGTGACACAAAATTTTACAAATTTAGATAATGTTGCACACAATAGTAACTTTTTTATTATAATTGTACAAACATCTACTAAGAACCGTTAACTAATAGATGAACTAACGGTTACCTAATTGATTTAAGGGTAAAAATATCTTTTATATAACTTTTTATTTTTATTTAAAGAGACTTTTACACAAATTTAAAAATTAATCAATTAATTTTTGAGTTATTATTTTAAAAATACTGTTAAAATAACTAATAAATAACTATTTGAAGCCCAATTTAGTGTGAAAAGTTTTTGCAATTTTTCAAAAAATATTCCTTGTTCAATAACCCGTTCTTACGTCAGTTTAGTGGGCTTTGTCTGGTTTTATCAACAAAAAATGACCGAATTCATAGCCGGCCCAAATTCATAATGCATCCAAGCCCAAAATCACCATTTTAACTATATTGCATGAAGGGTTAATTACACTAATACCCTCTATTATTGCGTTTTTGCATATGCTGACAAATTTACCTTTTATTACATAAACCTCCCCTAAAAAACGTTGACCAAACCGTTGACTAACCATAAAGTTAACGGTTTGGACAAAAATACCATTTTACCCTTAATACTTATTTTATTAATTTTTTTATTCTTAATAATTATTTAATTTTTAAGAAAAAAATCAATTTAACTATTTATTATCTTTTTCAATTAAATTCCTAATAACAATCAAATTTAGATTTTTTTTTCTTTCCATATCACAAACCCAGATCATTATTATTAGCATTATCATCATCTTTCAAAATTTTCTTCAACCAAACAACTTATTCTTCAACTAAAAAATCCAAACAAACCCAAATTCAATTTTTTTTTAAATACCCAGATTTTTTCTTCTTCTTCATTTTTCTTCAACCAAAATACAAACACATTTTTTTAACTAAACAAACCCAAACAAATTCAAATCCATATTTTTTTTTTTCAAATACCCAAATTCTTCTTCTTCTTCTTCTTCATTTTTCTTCAACCATACATTTTCTTCTTCAAGCAAACCTAAATTTTTTTTTTAACCCAAACTTCTTCTTCGAATTTTTTTTTACCCAAACATCTAATTCGAATTTTTAAATTTTTGGGTTTGTTGAAGAGGATTTGTTTGGAGAATAAAAAATTCGAATTTTTGGACTTTTATATTTGTATTTTTAGGTAAGAAGAAGAAAAAGAAGAAGTTATTGAAAATGATTTGTTTTGTAAAGAAAAAAAAATTTTGAATTTTTGGATTTGTTGAAGAAGAAGAAGAAGGTTTGGAGAGGAAAAAATAAAATTCGAATTTTTGGAGGAGGAGAAGAAGAATAAGAAGAAGAAGAAAAAGAAGGAGAAAGAGGTTTGAACTGGAGTTGATTTATTTGGAGAAGAAAAACAATTGAATTTTTGGGTTTGATTTTTGTTTGGAAAAAAAATATGAAAAAAAGAAGAATAAGAAAAGAAGAAAATGAGAAGAAGAAAAAAAAAAGTTATGGAGTTTGATTTTGATTTTTTAATTTTTAATTATTTTAATGATTTAATAAGGCAAAAGACGATTTTACCCTTGCTACAGTGCGGTCTCGTTAACTTTAGAATTAGTCAATGGTTTGATCAACGTTTTTTAAGGGAGGTTTGTATAATAAAAGTAAACTTGTTAGCATGTGTAAAAATACGATAATTGAGGGTTATTAGTGTAATTAACCCTTACAGGAAACATCCTGTGTGAGAAAACAATGCAACTGCCATCAACACAAGTAAAATGGGTGGGAAACATAATATGTAATTGTATTTGTACACATGTCAAAAGGACAAAGAGTAGAGAAAAGCAAGATCTTGAGGAGAAGAGGAATTGAATTGAATGAATATGACCAGCCGTGCGTGAGCCGACCAAACGGCGAATCAACTTCAAGTAGCCGCCCTGCCCTATTCATATTGCTCTCACTAGTCTGAAAGATTTAGAGAGAGAGAGAGAGGGAGATAGAGAAGCATCAAGCAAGCAAGCACGAATGCATGATCATGAATGAACAGCATGAGATGACCTATCAAGCACCACAACCAACACCAGCACAGCTGCTAGATTTTGCCTCGAAGTTGGAGATAAAACATCCAACGCAAGGTATGAAATGGGTGACGTTTCAGAGTGTTGCTTTACAAAAAACTGGTGTGTTTGTTAGGAGAGATGATGCTGATTTAATGGTCAAACAAACGCTGATTGGACGGCAGATTGTGTATTGGTGGCGGAGAGATTTACCCATCCATCCATGATCCAATCCAAAAAAATATATATAAAATAAGTAAAAAGCTGATTCAGAAATCCCATTGCGTCATCCTATAATAATAAGCTTGTAAGAAACTAAGGTAAAAAAGATCCATAAGCATCTTTAAAACTGGAAGCAATTTTGGTTAACGTATATAGTTTACATATGAACATTACACTGCTACAAAAGATATAACTGCCTATTTAGCGTGTTAAATTATAAAATATAATATATTTAATATAGTATAAATTAGATTAAAAATAATATTATTTTTTATTTAATATAATATGAGATTGAATATTAAATTAAATTAATTTTTATATAAAATAAAATTATTTATAAATAAAATAATATATTAATAAATTAAATATTAAAAATGTTAAAAAATTAATAGGCTACAAAAGCGCATACTATCAAGTTAAGTGTATTATTTGATATAGTATGAAATTGAATAAGACATAGATATATCTTATATTTTATATAGTATAAAATTAGTTAGTATAAAATTAAGTTAAATTATTTTTTTTTAAAATTAAATCATTTAAAAAAAATTAAATTTGGTTAAAAAATTATTTTTGAATAAAATAAAATATTTAAATATTACAAAATAACATTTTAATAAAATATATTAAATAAATATAATATTTTATATAAACATATGTAAATAAGAAATAAAAGAAAAGTGTAAAAAAAAAAAGATAGAGAAACAATCCCATAAATTAGAAATTTAATTTATGTAAACATAAATTTTATTTATTTATTTAATAGTTACTTAAATTCATCTAATAAAAATTTAATCCTCAGAACATGAGATTAATTAAATTCATGGTAGGTATTAGAACTAAATAATCCCATTACAATGGGCTATTTAAAAATTAAATTAAATAATTTTATTCCATTTCATTCAATCAATATGGAACTAGGATTAGATTCGGCCTAATTCTAATCCTAATTCCATTAACCAAATATGACTTAAATGCTTAAGGTGGTGTAACAGGGGAGTCATATTTTTATCAAAAAGTTACAAGACAATGATGCAACCCTCTGTCTATTCCATTTGCTTTTTATTTTTTCTTTCTGAAAATCATTCGTGTTTCAAAAAAAAAAAAAAATCATTCGTAAGATCAGCTAGATTCGGGTTCACTATTTATAGAAGGCTGTTGTGACGATTTAACTATGGAATTTATAATTATTATAAACCTATATATTATTACTTTTTATATTATAAATAGGGTAATTATCAATTTAGTCCTTAATTTTTAGAGAATCATCAATTTTTTAACGCAGTTTTATTTATTGGTATCATTGAACTCTACCTTTATGAAAATATATAAACTTGGTCCATGTATGAGTCAACAGTTAATCAAATTAACGGTTTCAGAGATATTTTTATCTTTTAACTTTTCAATGGGTCAACAGTAAATTTTTGGTAAAATGACATAACTGTCTTTAGTTAAAAATTTTAAATAAATTAAATTAAAAAATTAAAAAAAATTAAATTAATCTCCACCGTCCATTAAGATTGGTGATTATATTGAAATGTTTTTTTTTTAAGAAAAAAATATGAATGAAGAATTAAATCCACAAAAAAAAAAAAAAAATTAAACTTTCAAATGAATCTAGATCTGGGTTCGTTTCAAACCCAGAAACTGGGTTTAACTTCAAACCCAATTTGAACCAGAACTATTGTTGCAACTCAAATTCCCTTTATACGAGACAAGAAGCTAATAGAGTCATAGAAGATCCCGAAAAAGGCGAATTGCCATAAAGTTTATCAAATTCGATCCTTGCATCATTTGGTCTCGATTGGGTTCACTCCTAAATTCAGGCAGTGAGCATCGAATAAGACAATTGACACTATCATCCGTTTACATCAATCAAGATTAGATGGACAAAGAGAGCTTCAATCAACACAGTCGTAGAACCTCCATTCATGCCCACTTCTATTCCAAACAGAGCATCATTCTACTCAAAAGAGGACAGAGGCCACTTTCGGGATATTGGCTACAACGATTTGTAGACCAATAGCAAAAGCATCAACGACTGGATGCTTTTCTGGGTTCGAAGACGAACCCTTCATTTTTATTATTATTATTATTATTTTGGGATGGACCCAAATCTCCATCGCTGGAGGTCGCTTCATCTCCAGCAATAGAGATCAATCTCCATCGCTTGAGATTCTTTTAGCTATTCTTAGTGGATTGGATCTCTACACCAAAAATGGAAAAAAAAAAAAATTGGAAATTGATTTTTTTTTTTTGAATCTCCATTAAAAATTTCAATATGATAGATTAGTGGACGGTGGAGATAATTAATAATTTCTTAAAAGTTAGGGATCAAATTAATAATTGTCCTTATAAATATAATATAACCTTATACATTAATAATTCCTTTAATAAAATAATTTTGTCAATCCCAATTTAGGTCAATGAATAAAATAAAATTTCGATTAAATTATAAAATAATATATTTAAAAAAAAACCATAGATAAATATGCAAAACCCATTCATTTCATAAGTTAATAATTGGCTAAAACAATACATAATTGACTATGATGTTTTCTTTAAATATGAATCTATTGTTAGTTTTTTTTTTTCTTCTTAAAATTCAAGGCCAGTTGAATCTCATCCCTATTTTTTTTGTAATGCACTTACATACTGATTAATTATAATAAATATTTAGTTGGTTGAATATATAGATTAAATCTCAACTGATTAATTGAGTCTCAAATGTATGTATAAAATTAAAAAAATAATAATAATGTAGGTTTAATATCTCTATAAATTAATAACATATTAATTTATCTATCCAATTAATCAATAAATTTTATGCGAACCTAACATTATTATTAATTTATATAAGAATTGAATTTCACAATCTGAAAAAGAGAAATAAAAGCAAAAAGGGTAACACCTACAGGGCACAGGCTACAAACAGCCACAGTTGATAGTTGATACACACTGGTGTTTTGGAGTGTCAAATTTTGTGATAACTGAACTCTAGTTTCAATGAGAAAATATATAATTAGAAACAACAAATAATATATCATAGAACATTTAAGATATAATACAATACAACTACGACGATATATAAAGATGAGAATTTAAAGACGAAAAAACTATTGAAGTTTATGGGTAAAAAATAAAAATGAAAGAGACTTCAAGAACAAACAAACAAGCTTTTCAGTAATAAACCAAAATTGGGGTTCAAAGCAACCACACAGCTCGCTCTCTAGTAGTAAGTACATCATCAAAAGTTTAGAAAAAAATGTTTAATTTTATTTAAATGACTATTCTTACAATAGAATTGGACAGAGAAGGGAAAACTTTTTCTTTTATTACCTGCCATAATATTCTAATTTACTTACATGGATGAAAAGAGGCATCTAAACTGCTTCCACTAGCAGTAATTTGGAACCTATCTAATGAAACTAAATAAGACGAAAGAATTGAAAACAAAGATATATAATGAGATTTGGATTGGACCTAGTCTGTGAGCTGATCTGAAGGAATATGGCCAAAGATGTCTGGACATAAATCCCATTTCCCCTCTTCTCTGGCCTCCCAGTACCCACCACTATACCGATAAGTTCCACTTCCCTTATCCTTGGCAAACCATCTTGGCTGCCACCCACTCTCTTGCATCTTCCGAGCCTGAATCCAAATTCAAACAGCCATTAATTAATACCTCATCACTACAAATCTTCATCAGCAAGCAAACAATCAACAACAAATACTAGGCAATACACTTCAAGCACCCAAGACAATGGACTTGTTAATTGATCAGAAACATATAAGTCTCTTGTTCTTTCTTGTAGTCCTAAGAAATCACATTATAAAATAATGAAATATTGTAAATACAACAATAAGAAAGTGGTGCACTACATAATTTAGCCCTAAGTTATAAAAACACATTAAAAAAAGAGAGAGAGATTCTTATGATTTGAGACCCCTTAATCTACAAGGTCAGATAGGGTTCCAGGTCACCAGAAACATAAAAGGCCACTAATAGCTCATAGACCTTGTATTATTGGTTTACGGTGAGATGCATCAGTACCACATTTATAGATATCATTCTACCAGTTGTTTGTAGTAAAATATGAAGATTCCCATGCTAATGTTCTGTAACTTAAGTACTTTAACTAGTATACCTTAACACTTAAATTTTCCATTGCAATCATAGCTTCAAGGGATATTAGTATTACACCCCACAATGTTCTTCACACAAGATCATTGTTTGCAGGCCCACTATCAAAGTTGTTTCCAAGATGCTGATGACCTCAAAACGTAATTCATTTTGTTATTTGCTTTGAATTCATTGTTGTTTTTAATTGTAATTTTTTCTAATTAATTTATCAAGGACTATAATCTTTGTAAGTACAAGCGTGCTTGAAAATGTACAAGGTGATTTGCCAAGTGATCTTTATACTTATTCTATTTACAATTTGCCTCAAGGACAGGCCTGATGATGGTGTAGATTAAACAAAAAAAATAAATAAGACAACTCAGAGCTACCCTTAAAAATCAATTTACCTGTCGCTGCCGCTGCTCTAGCCGCAACTTCTCAGAATTTGCCATTTCATACTCCCCGTTTTCCAAATGCCTTTGGTCAGGTCTCAGCCTTGAGTCTGTTGGCGGCAACTTCTCCTGCACATTCCAATGATATTAGAAATCACTTTATACCTGAACTTTAAAGGATACTACATAATGTATATATAGATAATGTATATCTAAATCAGTAGACAAATTCATTCATTTCCATTTATTTGCATCCAAATGAGTATATTTAGATAGTGTATTCTAAGGGGGTGTCTCTTTTTCACCACTTACGCCTTACTTTGATTAAGGACTTAAATTAAGCTGTTTGGGGTTGTTTGTCTTTGTGACTTAAATCTTACATTCAGTTAAAAATATCTTAAATAAAAAAGTTAAAATTGTTTGATTTTTCACTTGATCAACAAGTCCTAATTAACAAATTGACACTAATTCCTAAAATAACCTCATTTAAGTATATTATTACCAACAATACCCAATTCACCTATGTCTTTTGGAATTCATGTAATCAGTGTGTATCAAAATAAATGATCCTATGGACTCCCATTATGATTCTGAGTTGTAACAGCTGCAATTTCAAAATTAGTTGAGAATAGAAACCATACAATGCGTGCATGCACATTCATAAACATGGTAGAGAGTTGTTAAAGAGAAGAGCGTATTGCCCTGTCATGTAAAAATGTGACATATACTATATATGTATGTATGTAGAAAAAAGATGGGAGCAACCAGAAAAAACTACATAAACAAATCAAAACAACCACCTTCAGCTCAGGGATAAGCTCATTCAATGTGATGGCAAAGCGTGTGAAGTTATATCTGGTAGAAAATTGGGGAGGCCTGCTCCTTTTCCAGAGGAGATGGGCTTCTGACAAAGACTCGAATCCTTTTCCCTTCCCAGAACATTCTCCATTCACATAATGCATGCTTTCGTCCCATTTTCCAAATAATGTTGCCATTGTTTTCCCATTCCTATCTTGAACTATACCATGTACCTGAAAAAACAATCAAATCCAATTGATAATTCTTGATGACAATATTTTAGAAGAAATTATTGGAAACTGGAAAGATAACCTTGTTTTAATTCTTCAACCATACTCCTAACAATTGTTATATTTCTGATCTAAATTCCATATAAATAGCAACGGAGTTTCTCCGGAACATTTTCGATCAAAAGATTTATCTTTGTAACTAATGTGTAATTTTAGCAATAAGTTCTATTCTAAGTCAGGCAATTCCAACAACTACTATTAAGTCACAGCAACCAACACCACAATTACAAGTACCTTTGATAGCATCTTAAACTACAACATTTAAAATAAATAGAGAGAAAACCTGGTGAGGATTGCGGTCAATAATAGATTGCTCCTTGAATTTCAGTTTGCACGAGTACTCATGATTTCCCTCTATACGCATTGTTCCATAGTGATCACAATACAACTTTCCCAGTATGAGATTATATATTGATGTTGTAACCTGACAGAAGAACATCCATTCAAATTACATCTTATAACAGAATGAATGTTATTACTTCATTGAAAACATACCTTACTCCATTGGAAAACTTCTCCATCATCAAATTCCAAAGTCAAGACACCAACAGGGTCAAGCTGAATTGAGCGACCCCAAAATTTGCTCTTCAGATTGCTATCTCCCCAAAATTTCCATCCTCTACCCTCACAATGACATGCAACAATCATGGGGTGATGACTGACCTGACACCAAGATAAAATGAGATCAGCTGCTTGATACTGAACAGAACTGTCAAATGGCAGACATATGGATAGATTGACTATGTAGAGGTAATCTCCATGGGAAGATAAGATGGAAACTGGAATGCAGTGGCCAGTTGATATCATTCTTCCTTACCTAACAGTCTATCGACAACAAAGCCATCTATTTCATCTAAATAAGAGCTATCACCTTTAATTTATTATTGGGACTTACCCCCAACCCCCATAAGTGTTCTTTCTTAGTGATTTATTAGTTGTTGCAAGTCCATCATTTATTACTTTGTTCCTGTTATTTTTATATTGCTCATCATCTTTGCTATACATTCTCTTTTCTTATCTTCCATCTGACAAATTAACCAGATTGTCCATAAAGAATTCAAAACAGCGTAGGTAGTTTGATAATTTAAATTTTATTATATACACTTGATTAGATTTCATCATGAAGCCAAATGTCTTAGTTTTAAAAACAAAATCACATGGCCTTCTTCCTGTGAGGTGAACAAGAGAACAAAAGGTTGGTTGGTGAAAAAATATTCTAATATACTAGGCAATCGATTGCCACTATACTACAACCCTGGGCTTGTCATATTTTTGAAATATTATGATATACTAACTTTGAGATAATTGATATTAAATTGTTACAGCAATTCTGCTGTAAGGCAAAATTATAAAACATGAAGCTTAACATGTTTAAACGGTGTTATCGTTTAAACGGTAAGAGAACCAAACAAAAAATTGCTCATGTTTTTGCTGACGTTCTGGAAGACTTAACCAGGTATATTAAAGTAAGGATCGTGTTACTATACATGACTTGTATAGTTACCGAGCAACTAATATTCATTAGGATCTAATTTAAGGTTTTGGTAACAAAATTTTTAAAAATTAAAAAGAAAAAGATTGGAAAAATTGTAATCTCTAGTAACCTATACAAATCTTGTACGGTAACAAAGTCCTATTAAGGAATTCAGAATCATCAAAACATTGTTTAACTGCACATCATGCTCAAAGTTGACAAGAGAATAGACCACACTGATTGTATAATATTAACTACCAGCTGTAGAATAAAACCTTCTCTGAGAAAAATCGGAGGCCTTTATCTGGATAATCGGCCTCATACGTCTCCCCTAACAATGGATTAAATGGTTTGCATATTCTTCCTTCAGTTGAAGCATATGCAGATACAGCAAAGGCAGCCACATTTAGAATCCTCATGAGATTATTACCCTGTAAATTTCAAGGAAAGAAATACAAAGTTACACAACTGCTGCAAAGATTTAACTAGCCTAAGAAACTTATACATGAAAGGGGACCCATAACAGCATTAACATAAAATCACACAGCTTGAAACACACAAGCAAAGGAACAGCACTCCTATATGTCCGTGTAAAGAGAAAAAGGGTAAGAGAGCAAAAATAGGTAACATAATCGAGTTCGTACTTACCCTTTTGCCCCATTCATATGCCCGGTCAATAAGGTATGAATACTCCAGTTCCTCAAAACATTTTTGTAGAGAAGAGAGAGGCTCGTTGAAGTAAACAGGAAGACAGATTTTTGTAAGGTCCTTGCCAATATTATCCTTAATCATGGACCAAAGACTGACACCCTTCTCTTTTTCAGCTGGGTCAGGCAATTTCTTACGACGCTTGATATAAGGATAATTAGTTCCAACGCCTCTCATGGAAGGACAGATATCATCTTCGGATTCAATTACACAACTCCTTTCGTCGTCTGAAGAGAAAGATGAGGTCCGAAAATCAGACCCATTACTTTTCAAAGAACTCGAGGATAGAAAGTCACGAGTATCAAAGAATGTATTCTCATCGTCATCTGTTTCTTCCTCTGCAGCATCGACTTGCTCATTATCATCATCAGATTCAGTTGCAGTGCCTTCTGAAAAAAGGAGAAAAAAAAAAAAGGGAGAGGAATTGTTGTAAGAAAGCATAAAAGCAAAAAGTAGGGAAGAAAAAAGATGAATAACATAGGAGAAAATATGGACAATCATCCTCAGAATAACAAGTATGGCAAACAACTGACAAGGAACGCAAAATATTGCTCAGGCATAAAACAAAAAAATAATTTAGCTAATGCCCCAGACCACTTTCTTGTTCGAATCACACTCAACTATATCACCAACATAGTTCACAACAACAATTTGATGCTATAATGTACCCTATATGTCTTATGCCTCTTTGTCCAGCAGATTAGCAAAAACCCTTCTACTCCAATAACAAAATCATGATCGATCAGACAAAGGTAAGTATATCTCAAATTATAAAATGTGATAAATATTAGTTAAATAAAATATATTTACAGAACAAGTTAAAGAGGTGAAGAATTAGATTGACAAGCTCATAAAATATATTTACAGAACAAGTTAAAGAGGTGAAGAATTAGATTGACAAGCTCCACGTAAGGCTCTGGCATTAGATGCCAAAATTAAACAGAATTAGCAATATCATCTTCGTGGCAAATGGACAAGGCATGAAAATTCAGGCAAGTGTCAAATTTTAATAAGAAAGCATTATAAGCTCATTCCATGTTTCATTGGCATTTCGTAAGATCCAGAATTTACTAGCTCAGTTACAATATAAGATATGAAGAACTAAGACCTGACTAAAAAAGGTCAATTTTAAAGCTCCTCATTGCACCAGCTAACAACTGGTTTACTAAAATACCACTTACCACTGTATTTGTCTTGCCTTAATCGAGATGAAGCACCATGATCACTCAACTGTCTTTGGCTCTCATCAACTACGGTATTCTCCAGATCAACCTTTTCTGTCTACAAAATACAATTTATTCAGCGGAATTCAGCAGCACAAGAAAAAGTTAAGAGAGAAAATCTCACAATAAAATCTAACCCAAAAAAGATGTACAATCTAAATTTTAAACAAAAATGGAAATAAGTCGTGGCCAATTTCAAAAATAACCCAAAGTAGGAACCATGATAATTAAATAATTAATAGATTCGAAGGAAAGAAAAAAAAAAACCTTGAATCATTTAATTGTGATTAAATACACTATATAATTAGAAAAGACAAGCATCAGCCCAATGCAAATTTTGCATGCATGACATAGTACTAGCAGAATATACTGATACTTGCACGGCAGAAGATAAATTGAAAACCCCAAAGCATTTTAAAATATAAGCACAAGTGACTATCCACTGTGACAACTGTTGCAATTTTAATGAATTGCAATGATATAATATAATGGTTAAGAAGATGATAGGATGATACAAAAGAGAAATGGAGATCTTGGTGGTAAAACAATTTCCTTACTCAGTAACAATGATTAAGAGAAATTAATATTCAAGGTAAATTTTGAGCTTCAACTTGGCCTCCAATTAACTAAAGGCACTTATATAAACCCCAGCTGCACCTATATACTTACAACAGCAGAAAATGTTCATTCTAGCTAGCCATAGTTAAAGTTCAATAATTCTTGCCCAGCTGCAAATTGAATATCAAAAAACTGGATTAAAACGGAGACCATGTATATGCTTACTTCTTTGTTTCCCTCTACAATCAACTTTTGGCTGTATATAGATACTGGCATATCTCTTAGATCTTCCTCAAGGGTATTGTTATTGGTAAACAAACCTATACTGAATCATGTTGTACAAGTGTGGAAGTAATACAGAAATTAAGGAAATAGTACTTGCTTAAGCACATAAGTAATTCTGATAGTTTTATTCCTTACCAGAGCCTACCACAAACAAGTCAATAAAATCAGCTTGAACCACTGTCACCACACCTCACAAATCCCTCTGAACACCAAACAATTGTTGTCAACCAAACACACTGCAGCAACTAATTTCTCTTCCGAAATGTTGAATTGATAAAAACATACCAAATAAGGGCATGCAATTGCCTCCACCCAGAACTTAATTTTGTACAAATAGGGGTCAACTACATGTGCCCTTTTCATTCACCCTGCCCTGTCTACTGCCATTTCTATTTTCTCAGACAAAATATTTTCTGGCTGCTTCGCCTTGTCATTTTTCTACTTTTTGACCTTTTGTTCACTTTTGTAACACTTACCAATTATTGAATGACAACCAAATCTATCTGAAAGGAGATACTAACTTCAGATTTGCATAACAGCCAGCGATTGTGAGAGACGCAAATTTCCAATGTGCCTTATCAATACTACAGCCCTCTAATCATTTGAAACTTGTGCACCATCCAAAATGCACATCAGACAAAACATTAAAGTTATAAGTAGATGCATGTACCAACGATCTTGTATAAGCAAGTATGGTAAAACTAGTCTTCAAGAATGGACACTATGTTCTAGGTGCAGGTGACAAAGATCTCTACCCCTACAACCTCCTGTTCTAGTAACATTTCATCTCCCCTTGGATAAAATTGCAAAAATCTTTCCACGAAAATCCTCAAGGATGATCTACAGAAAACTTATAGCCTTAATAAATTCTCAGACCAACAAAAGGAAACTCTAAAGTTAACAAATTTGTCTTCATGATATATGAAGAGCATAAAAAGATAAAAATCCAAAAAGAGAAGTCAAAATAATGTGATATTGACATTTCCAAAAAAAATTGGAGTTTATTGATTCACTTTCTGATCCAGTAATCCAGCATGAATTCCTAGAAGTAAGTTAAACAGAAACTGCCTACATCAATAAATCTACTTCCTGCCTTCCACTTCAATTCAATCAGAAAAGGAATCATCAGTAATTACAGCAGAGTAAATAATACAAATCCGGTGCCCCCACATGAATTTCTATACATAAGAATCATATTAAAAAAAATGGATAGACTTACCACTATACATACTAAAACTAAATTCATAACAATCCCAATTTTATATGGGAACAATATAGAGAAAACGAAAAATCATTTTGCATTGGCAGGAGAAACCGCAGTAGTAGAATTCCGTATTCGATTTCTAATTTTCTTTACATGTACCTCTAACTGCCTTAGGGTGTCAATGAGTAACCACTGCTTCTGCTTGAGCAACAGCAACTGGTTTTGCAATGCGGAGAACTCTGTCCTCATTATCTGCTCGCTGTCCTGTATTGCTTCATCTCTTACGCCCTCTTCTATAAGGCGTTGTCTCAATTTCTCAGTTGAGAGATGAATGTTGTCGATCGGAGCCAGCAGTTCACTATTGGACATACGAGGAAACATGTCTTTCACAGCCTGCAATGCCTCCAACCAAGCCAGTCGATCCTCTCGCGTCTCTGCACGTAAATGCAGTCGTTTTGTCCCTGTAAATATCGAGAACCTCTTGTCATCCGATTTGCTCTCACGGATTGATGAAACCTGTAAAACATTAATCAAAATCTACTAAACAAAATAAAATATTGTAAAAACAAATCAGATCATGTTTAACTCAAAAAAGGACGACAATTATTTTTTATGCGCAACAAATTGAAAATTGCTAAATAAAATAAATTAAAAAGGAATGAAAATGAAAAAAAAAAAAACCTTGAGATGGACTTCGCCGAAGGCCTTGCGGCTAAGGGGGCGTTGGGAGGCGGTTTCGTGCTTATGATTGCGCTTGGAGATTCTTCGCATGGACTCTTCGCCGATAATTTTGCAACCTCTCTCAGTCTCTTCACTGACGACGATCTTGTCGGGTCCATGGATCTTATAATACGACAAAACGCCGTCCTGCAACACGAACCACCGCGGCCTCCAACCTTTCCCGTAATTCACCCACTTTTGCAGAACTCCCGCTATCCCATTCCCTACTAAGTCGTTTATCTTGACGTCCACCGGCTCCGCTCGCTGACTCGGCCGCTGATTCGTTTCTGAACAGTCGTTGCTGATGTGATTGTGGTTCGCTTCGTTGGCCAAGAATCGGCCAATCGGGTCGGGTCGGGCCGACTCTGTAGTCGTGTTCGCAGATGCAGGGGGCATGTTTGGGAAGTGGTCGGTGAAGGGTTTCTGAGAGGAGTGATTGTTATCAGAGACGGTGGAAACGCAACAGAACGGATGCATAATCAAAATCAGTCATCAACAAAAAATCAGTAGATCGCCAGATTTAATTCGGATGACGTGTGGACGGAGCACGGCGGTAAAGTTAGTTGCAAATATCATAGTCTTTCAATTTTGTTTTTGTTTTCTTCAAAAGATTGGATTGTGGGATTCTATTTGGATGAATTGAGGAACGGTTATAGAATGATGAATGGTAATTGTGGTGTTAAGCTTACAATTTTATCGGTTATATAAATGTTGCGAGAAATTCGGGAAGTATAAGTTTGAGTGTGAGCGTCCGGTGATTCTCTCCGGTAATGTAAATTAATACACTCGTCAAACGTGTTTGAACAACCAGACATATGGAGGTGGTTGGCTTGTGGATTTTCACTTTTTTTATTTTATTTATTATTATAACATCTTTTTGACTCTCTAAAATGATGAGATCTGTTTTTGTCAAAAATAAAAAATTAAAAAAATAATGAGATGTGTTTGCATGCGAAAGGTGTAGGAAATGGAGAAAGCCGCCGGTCGGGTTAGGGGTTGACAGTTGGAAGAAAAATGGTGAACACGTGGAGGGCGTTAAATGGTCGTGGTACTTGATGGGAATCGGTCGAAATTTGGCTTTTTTGGTTTTTATCATTTGTGCAGCCAAAATGGGTCAAGTTTGAACCGTTCGGATTTGATGTAAGGTGGTCCACACGGTTAGTGTGGTCCTCTTTAGTAATAGGATATTTCACCCCCTCCAATGAGATATCCCAAGTTTTTGTGTTCACTAGTTTAACTATTTTTAACAAATGAAGGTTTTCTTTTGAATTTAAATATATATATCTTTGAAAATTAAATTGTAAGGATCATCCAATGTTACATTTTTCAATAGAAAATAAAAATTTTACGCCCAATATGATGTTTGCTCTTTTACACTTAAAATTTAACTTATTTAAAAATTAATAATAACCTCTTCTATTATAGACGGTAATAATAATAACCTTTTCTATCAAAGTTAGTTGGGTGATCATAGATTATCTCAGCAAAGTAAACTGATAAAAATACCCCTACAATCCTAATTTTAAAAAATAGAAATTAAAAAGTTAAAAAAAAATTCTAAATCTTTAGAGATTAATGGTCATAATTAATTTAAAAACAAAATCAGAAATTAAAAAGAATATATATATATAGATATATATATATATATATATATATATATTTTGAAAAAAAGAAGACGAATAATCATTTAGATCTCCAGCAAGAGGTTCGAGCCTCCCTTACCCCGCCCCCAACAAGAGAAGCTCGAGCCTTAACCCTCGCACACAGGACCTTCTTATTCATTGAAGTGGGGAGGCTTCATCTCCATTTTTAATTTTTTTTCTTAATTTATTTTTTTAATGGATATCCACCGTTTACAACGGCATTAAATGGATCCATAAATGATGGTGGAGATAGGGATGGCCCCGGTTCGGTTCGAACCGGGCGGTTCGAATCGAACCGACGGTTTTTAACCGGAACCTTCGGTTCCGGTTAAAAACCGGTTCCGGAACCGAAAACTAGGAAGGGTCCTGGTTCCGATTTTTTATTTTTTGGAACCGAACTGCAGGTTCAAAACCGGCGGGGAACCGGAACCGCCGGTTTCGCCGGTTCCAGTTTGGTTCCGGTTCCTTTTTTTAAAAAAAAAATTGAAATTTTTTTTTTTGTGACTTGAAAGTAAAAAAAAAAAAAAAAAAAAAGGAACCGTCGGTTCTGGTTCCGGAACCGGCGGTTCCATGCCGGTTCCAAGAACCGGTTGACAAACCGAACCGGCGGAGAACCGCCGGTTCAAAACCGGAACCTGAACCGGGACCGACCGGGACCTCCCCGGTCCCGGTTCCGATTGAAGAAAAAATGGAACCGGAACCGCCGGTTCGGTTCCAATGGCCATCTCTAGGTGGAGATCCTAATTTTATTTTATTTATTATTTTTAAAAATTTAAAATTTTAAAAATTTAAAATTTTAAAAATAACATATTAAAATGAGAGGAGATAACAAAAATACCCTTCTAGTCTTTAAGTTGGATTAATGACAATTTTTATTAAGTTGATTCAGGTAGACTGAGAATCATTTGTTTAAGTTTTTATTTATATTTTCCTTTTTGAAATTACATTTAACTTTTTTTTAGTTATTTGAATGGTAAGTTAATTTGAGAAATTATTATCGAATTTTTATTAACAAATTTAAAAATCCTTAATATTTAATTTAGATCTCAATAATTTTTTAGCCTTTTTCAGACCCATTGTGATATGATTAGCAATTTTAAAATCACCTGACTTTAAGAATTTCGTAGTTGAAACTCACCAAACTCACCAATTTTTAATTTTTGAAAATGGATGAAATTCTGGGTTGAAGGCAGCAACTCTTGCAACAAGACTTTTTATAAAATAAATAAGTAGATTGGGTAACAAAGTCGCAACCAAACTTTTGAAGCTGATAGGCATTAGTGATTGTAACTACCTTTATTTGCGTTTTGAATAATTTATTTACTAGTTAAAAGCGTTTATTTAATTTTAATTTTTTTTTTTTTTTTACCATTTGGTTAATACTCAAGCAAAGCTTTTAACAGATTAAAAATCCTATTTTACATCTATTTGAAGAAGTTCAAATTTTGAATTTTTTCAAGTATCTTTTTGAGCTTTTAAAACATTAAAATGTATAATATAAGTATATATAACCCTATTATACTTTGTTAATTTTACAATGTTTTTTTAACTTAAAATCATATTATTTCCGGTAATTCTATAGTTTTAAAAAAAATTTAATGGACAATCAAACGGCAACGACTTTTCTTTATAAATTTTACTTGTAAAAACTCTAATTTTAAAATATTTACTTCTAAAAGTTCTACTTGAAGAAGTTTTTCTAAACGGATCCGAACATCTCCTTCCCTCCCCTTTGTATAAAATTGTGATCCAAATATATACTTTCATAAAATTAAAAAAAAAATCTACTCAACTTACACGTACCAATAAATACACAAATTTAAGAATTCTAAAATTTAGAATTTAAAATTTGAGCTCGTATAAAGTTAGCTAAGAGATATTGGAGTAATAAAAAAGTGGAGTGCAATTTAGTAAAGATATTTGAATAGATTCACACATGTAATGTTTAATATTAATATGTTCCAATAAATCGTTCACTTGTTTAACATCGAATTTTAAAAAAGAAAAGAAAAATAGATTTCTGATTTAATAAATTCATCAAAAAGTTATGTATAAATTTATTATATACATCTTGTATCATTTAAATACAATTATGATATTATAAAGGATAATTATTAATTTAATCCTTAAATTTTAATAAATTATAAATTTTTTAACGTAATTTACTTTATTACTATCTGTAGACCCTAAATTTTCATAATATATTAATTTAGTTCCTTTAACCAATTTTTTAATAATTAAATTCATATAAAATATTAAAAAGACAGTTTTACCCTTGACTCAAACTACAATTTTACCTTTAAACTCTTAAAAATTATATTTATTATTTATTAATTAGAATGATAATATAATTATTTTATATTAATTTTTAATAAAATTTAAAAAAAATAAGTGGATTTCTATTATCTGAATGGTAGCAATAATATTAAAAATATTAATTTTTTTTAAAAATAAAATATATTTTTAGTAGAATGAACATTTATTCTCCAGATTTGATGTTCGCACTAAGAACGACAAATTAGACAAATTAGAATGTAAGTTGGATATTAATTAACAATGACGTAGGCATTAACGGGATTTGGTGTACCGACTTGAATGCTGGAGCCTGGAGTTATAGTAATGGATGAGGTCCCACAAAGTGGCATAGGTGACGTGGCAAGAATAAAAGCACTGCAACCAAGTATTACCCCCCCTAATTAATGCTCTTCTTCCTCCCTGAGTTCACACCGATCCACGTGGCGTCTACTCTCCGCGAATAAGTTGCACATTCTTATTTCTTTTCAACTTCATTCTAATATTCTTTTTTTAAAAAAAAAAAATTCATTCTAATATTCATACTAGTTTTCTAAAGTGAATTCTAATACTTTTTATAATTCTTAATTTATATAAAAAAGTGAAAATATTGATAAATAGCAGTCGGCATTTGTAAATATTACTAACTTATTAATTTGAATTTTTTTCTAATTAAAATAAGTTATCTAACGAAAATATTTTTTTCAGTCTGCTTTATTATTTTTATTTCTCTTCCCCCTTATTAGTCACTCTTTTTCATATTCTCTTGCTACAAAATATTATTTTATTTTAAATTTCATCAAGACGAATATCAAATTTTAGTTCAGACATTAAAAAGCGCTAATTGATTAGTAAAAAAATACTCATTGTTAAAGATTCGATAAATACTAATTTTATGAGATGTACAATTTGCGCCTGTAACACCACGCTAAAATGAGTATATTTTTTTCACATTAATTATCCCTTCAACTTTCAATTACTTTTTACGTGTCTTCGTAACATTTATTTTTGTGGATTAAAAATTAAAAATCATGTAACATTAAATTATTGTCGATATTATTTGTTGAAAATAATGAAATTAAAGTCTCGTGACTCTCATCGGCTGAGACTTATTGGCTTGGTCAAGACCTAATAAATATCAGTTAACCCCTTGTCAATACCAAGAATTATTAAATAAGTTTAGACCAAAATTGAGATTTAACATACTAAGACCCTGCTTGACACGTTTTTTTACTTTGGGTTTTTAACTTCTTGAAAAATTTTCTTATAAAAACTATATATTTTTACTTTAGGATATTATTAAAATTCCCCTTATAGTTTGGTGTATTCGTCAAAATTCTCTTTTAGTTTTATTTATAGCTAAAATTCCCCATCTAGTTTGATGTATTCATCAAAATCCCCCCTACCGTCAGTTTTAAAAACCAATATACTATTGACCGTTAACTTTTCAGTTAGAAATATTATTAAAATCCCCCTTTTATTTGATGTATTAGTCAAAATCTCCCTCTAATTTCATTTATGGTTAAAATGTCTCCCGTAGTTTCATTTTATAGTAAATTTCCCCTACTGTCAGTTTTAATTATCAAAATACCTTTAACCATTAACTTTCTGTTAAAAACTTTAGGACACAAAAAGTATAAAGGGGTATATATATATAGTAAACTAAAATATTTTAATTTATAATATTAATAAATCTCGATCGTCCATTATATGATGACATTAAAGATCAAATATAAAATATTAAAAAATTTAAAAATTTAAAAAAGTTGAATCTCCATTATCCATAGAGATAATAAATACAAAAAATTTTGAAAAAAAATTAAAAATAAAATAACATATCTTTACCGTCCATCTCCATAGATGGATAGTAGAGATCATAAACACAAAATATTTTTTTTAAAAATACATAAAAAAATAAAATAAAAAATAAAAAATGAACCTCCACCGTCCATCTCCTTAAATTTTAAAATTTTAAAATTTTAAATTGTTTAATATTTTTATTTGATCTTTATTGTCCATCATATAATAGATGATAAACATTCATTGATACTATAAATTAAATATTTTAATTTAACAATATAGATATTTATTTTTATATCCTTGTAGTAGCCAAAAATCTGTCAGGCCCAAAGTATAGCCCAAAGATCAAGCCCAGAGTTAAAGAGTAGTCCGACATCCATGTGGTACGACATACTTTCGATGTAAGACATCCATGTAGTACGACATACACTCGATGACCCACACATCCAAGTAGCCTCGAGGGAAATAGCTTGGTAACCACGCCCGGGAGAAATCCTACGTCGCATGACATGATCATCTCAACTCGACATTCAATCATGGAGCACGACATATAATAGTGATTGTTTAAAAATCGTCAAACCATGTGTCGTACGACATAGAATCCTTTTTTGGTTCTATGGGAGACCAAATTATAATCTACTTTAAAGATGGACCTACAAAACCATAATTACAAATCTATAACGGCTAGGTCAAAAGAAGCATCTTCTTGGTTGAAAACAGTAAGGAGAGGTAATGATGAACTCCTTCAACGGGCAGAAGCATCCATCCCCTATATATATAAATGAAGGATGGTTCTCCAGGAGGGGACGAAAAACTGAGATCTTAGAGCTATCTACATTCAGACAACAACCTCCGGCCATTGTTCATCTTCTCCGATCACCTTCCGACCTTACATCTCCTTCGACCAAGGAGACCTTAATCGCCAAAATAACAAGAAGTACTACTCACTTATCTCCATTTATGAGCATTCTATACTTATTAGCACTAGCTAACTTGACCGTCGGAGTGACTTTGGCCGGCACCACCCCGGTGTCCCAGGCGTTCTGCGGGTCACGTGCGTTCTATCTTTGCACGTTGTAGTGCCCCGTGTCTCCAAGGGATTTTTGAGGACTACAATCCTTGGTGCCCTAAAGTTATTAACAAAAAAAAGTTAACTGTATTTTGGTAATTAAAACTGAAAATATAGGGGAAATTAATTATAAAATAAAACTACAGAGGGATTTTAACCATAAATAAAACTGAAGGTTTTGACCAATACACCAAATTAGAAGGGAATTTTAATAATATTTTTAACTGAAAAGTTAACGGTCAATGATATTTTGGTAATTAAAATTTACGGTAGAGGAAATTTTGACGAATACACTAAATTACAAGGAGAATTTTAGCCATAAATAAAACTAATGGGGGAATTTTGATGAATATACTAGACTATAGGGAGGATTTTAATAATATTCCTTTTACTTTACCTATAAAATCTTTTAAAGCTTAAGGTTATTCTTTTAAAAAATTCAAACATTTTCAAAATATCTTTTGAACCCAAAAATATAAAAGTTAGATTTTAAACATCCTGTGAAACAAGTCCTAAGACTTATTTATGAATTTTTTTTTTCATATTTACATTTTAGCTTTTTATTGTTTTTTTAGATATATTTTTTTTATCCATTTCTTTATTATTTTGAGATTTTTTTTTGAGCCGAGGAAAATTTGTATATTAATATCAATTTTTAATAATTTAAGCTAATTTTAACTGATTTCAACAATCTTTATATCAATAAAAGTTGAAATGATCAAGTTGTAAACTTTTCACATTCATGTCGTACCAATAAAATTACGAATGAAATGGTATCTCTTTCTATCAATTTTTAAATTTAAAGAAAAAAATTCTCTACAACCCACAAATAGTAAGTAATATAGCAAGTCAAATGTGTGATTAATAACTTTTCAAAAAAAATAATATGTGAGATTAATAAAGAAAAAGCAAAGTAATGAACTTAATACATATCCATTTATTTGTAATTTTATTATTATTTATTTTCTTTAAGTAAATTACATGGCAACTGTAGGAGGGACCAGGGTATAATTTGACTCCACTGTACACTACACGCAACTGGAAAGCCTTACTACTAATAGAATTCCATGGCGACATGCCGACATCGCAACCACGTCTGAATTACGAGAAAATCACCAATGACCCACGTGCACTGAAGTGGTACATTCAAAAACTAAAAAAAAAAAAATTAACACGTGGCATTAATAATCTGCGTGCACTAATGAGTGGTATATAAGGGCAAGGCCAATGTAGCACCATTTTGGTGTAAAAACATCAAAATGGTGTGATTTGGTGCTCCAATGGAGCACCAAATCCCACTTTCCAAAAAAAAATTTTGGTGTGGTGAATAGTACCACACCAAATTTGATCAAATTTGGTGTGGTACTATTCACCACACCAAATTTTTTTAATTTTTATAAATTTCCTATTTTATACTTCTTTAGTTAATGTAAACAAATTTTATTCTCTTTATATCCTTTTATCAATTTAATATATTTATAAAATTTGATAAATAATAAAATTTATAAATTAAAATATTATAAAAAATATACCGTTGGAAAGATCTCGTCGAGATCTTCAAAATGAACCTAATATTATATATTTAATTTATTTAATTTAATTTTTATCTCATCTTTAAATTTTTTTATCTTATCTTAAAGTTTATGTGTTAAAGTATGTTTAAGTTAAATTATGATTTGATTAACTATTAAAAAAAATATGTAATTCATTATGTGAATAATTATTTTTTAATATTATATGATTAATTATTTAAGTATATCAAATAAATTAATTAATTTTATATAAGTTATCAAATAAAAATTAATAATATTATATAAAGAATATTCTTTAAAGATGCTCTTTACACCAATTTGAGGTTAATAACATTGGAGTGAAAAAAAATTTAGTGTAAGCATATTCCATAAAGATGTCTTTTTAACACTAAAATAGTGTATTGTTTGGTGTGATACATTGACCTTGCCCTAAGACTACACCACTCGGCAGCTTATCGTTGCATTAAAGATTTTCTCATGAGTTAGATTTCATTTTACTACTTACTAATTATGTGTTGACAATGAGAAAATATTGTGTGCGCATGATGTGAACTACCCTTGAGGTAAAATGAATATGAAAAACTATTTCTTTAACCATTTTTTTCCTTAACTTTTATATAAATATATTTTTTTATACTCATTTTATCACGTGTTAATATTTAAGTGATTCGATATATATATTTATTGTAGTAGGTGCACCCAAAATTTTCTTGTTGACAATATACTTTTAAATGCTGACTATTTTCTAAATATTTACCAACATAATACTATCATAACACAACACTGGAGAGAAAATTCTATACATATGTATTAAATATATGTATGATGGGATTCAAAATTACAACTGTTAATGTAGAAGGGATGGTACACACCATAATATCAAAGAGAAAACCCCATGCATGTTATTAAAAATACTGAAGAGAAAGCCCTCTGTTACTTCATACAAGTTATTAAAATGCGTATGGTAAGACTTAAACCTCCAACTATAAAAATGTTATTAAAATGTCCACGGTGAGATTTTAAATCCTACTATAAATATGGAAGAGAATGTATACATTACTTGAGTCAGAGATCTGGTAAGAGAAGGTATATATTACTTGAGTCAGAAGTCTACCAAAATCAATCACTATTATACGACTTGTATATGTACTTCCGCAACATTTACTCTCATATAACGAGGAGAACTATTCATATATACTGATAAATACGTATAATGATATTTGAATTCCTATCACTAACATGAATTGAGAGATGTACACCACTTAAACTATGAGAGGATGTATAGGGATGTATTTTTTTCATTTCTCTTTTAAACTTTGTTATGTACCCCCATCGAACGAAATCAACCATTCCCTTATGTGTTACTTCATTTTTTATAATCTTATTTTGACTAATATCGGAACCATATATTCCAATATTTTAATAGAAAATATGGCTAAAAAAATAATCTTAAATATGACTAGCATTAAAGACTGAGTTATGATAGATACGACGAGTCAATTAAGGTGTGATATTGTTTAATTTCTCAAACATTGTTTTTTTTAATTAGATTAGAAAAAAACTAAAAGAGAATTTAAGATAGCTTGTGTTGCGGGCTTAATGGCATCTAAAACACAAATAAAGCATATAAAGAATATTCTCGTTAACGCAATACTTATCAAAAATAAATACAAACAAGACATTGTTTGAAAACAACAATAAAAAGGAATATTATACTATGCCATTAGAATAACTGTATATATACAGGTGTGAAATGATGTAACAACCGAGTGGGGTAGGCATATCATTAGAGAGATTTTTACAATTAACAACTTATTTTAAAATAAATACTAAATTAATATCTATTACCTTAATCTAAAATTAAGGATAATATATCAATTTATGATTTAAATGGTTGTATAATTTATTTTTATATTTATTAATATATAAATAAAGTTATATTTAAAGTGGTTGATCTGATTAATAAAATAAAATTAAAAATTAAAAATTATAAAGTTAAAATTGAAATTCACAAACATATTAAAAAAAAAATTGAATTGAAAGTCGTCATCGCATAGTTTGAAAGCATTTCGAATCTATTCTCTAAAAGATCCCAAAAGAAATTTTAGTAATTCACATCACAAATGCGATTATGTATTCATTGATCTGGTCCCAGTAATTATTCCCCTTTTTGGCACTAATTATTATTTACTTTAGCCTCGAGGGGCAACTCGCCAACTCCGGATGGACACGTGGTCACTTCCAGTGTGCAGAATACATGCAAAAGAAGGGACAAGCAGTCGTTGTTAACGTGTACCAGAACACAGAGGATAACAGAGATGATGATTTCTTCTGACTTTTTGACCAAAAGCGCAGTCAAAGTTTGCAGAAGTTGACGTGGACAAAACGTGTTTGGTCGTTTGTTGTTGGTATTTATAATCTATTATCTACCTGTCCTCGTGCATGAGACCTTTTACTGCTCCTACACTACAGTTGTCGGCAAACCAGTGGTCCTATTGTGTATCTTTGTACCACAGATCATCACCGTTAAACGTTCCAATCCAACGAGGATAACCATTTGTAGGTAGAAACACGGGACCAGAGTGACGTGAGTTGCATAACCGGGATTTTCTGGGAAATTTATTATACAATAACGATGCAACTGTAGAGAGGATTGACGTGTATGATTCACAATTTGAATCATAATTTTTTTTTTATATGAATTATACCATCTTGTTGAAAAAAATAAAAATAAAAACTACTAAGGTTTTATTAAATATATTTTCCAGATACAAATTAGATTGTAAATTTATATCATACAAATATAATATTTTATATTTAAAAAAAAATAAGGAAAATATAAAAATAAAAGTTTAGATGAGAGGAGTTACTCCAGTTAGGGTTAGGGTCTTGGTAAGAATTTAAAATGGTACTTACTGATTACCCACTAAAAGAGACTGCTACAAGACTCGATCTAATTGAACCAACCTTGTATATTAATTATATGAACATATAACCACTATGCAAAGGCATGAGAGTCCAGGTGTACCCTACATGTCCTGTGTCATGTTTTTTTTAATTAAAAGAAATTGCATGCGCTGCCAATTATTTGTTTGTGCTTTTAATTATTTTAACCAACTCAAAGTTT